>CM076066.1:29385000-29967500 GCA_038088235.1 Zacco platypus
TAGCCTGAACTTTTCTGAATCGGGCTGGAATTAGTATGACAAACTTGACTGAGTCGTTAATATTCACACCTGAGCAGATGAAACTCACAGTTATGGAGCGTGACACTTCCTGAACACGCTTTGAGCTGTCTGTCAATCACAACACACTGGGCCAGCTGACCAATCACAGCACATTTCATATTTTGTAAGGAGGGGCTTCATCAAAACAGGAAGTAAACAGGCCGTTGGAGCCAGACAGGGAAGAGAGTGCTATAAAAATGTAAAATATGTGAATTTTTGAACAATCGAGCATAAATACCTGTTCTAGTACACCCTAAAAACATAAACAAGAGATCGTAACCCCTTTATTATATATATCATGGGTCTTTTATTTTGAAGCTCATCTTCAGACAGTCCTGACTCTGTGTGAGAGACTCTCTGAGGTGATGAACTGTCATTCTGAACTGAAACTAGATTCCTTTAAATTACATCTGAATTTATAGAAGAACAACTGCATATAAATGATTTCAGAAGGCTTTTATTTTGAAGTTAAATCTGACATTATGTGAGTGAAATGTGTTGTTTGGCTTCATTAATGTGGGTAAAAATACTGTGAAAGAGTTTGATCTTATAAATCTGAACATCTTTCACACACAGTTTCTCATTTCTTCATTCATAAACCACATTTTTAAGGTGTAATTTCAACAACACTGTGTTACGATCTCTGTATCTGAAAATACAACAGTGAGGAAAACATTATTGTGAGTAAAAGTCTTATTGTGAATATGTTCTACATTCACCATTAGCTTTTTTACGTATTATTTTAGTGGTAGAAGTAGTAGTATTTCATTATTATGAAAGTGTTATTATTATGAATATATTGATTTTCTGGTCTAATTTTGTCCCTTCATTATTAATTATTACTCTGTTATGTTCTAATATATTTGTTCTTTCATTTCATTTTGAGAAACAGCCTTATTTCAAACACTGTATTTCCTTTCAGCGATGAATAAACGCATAAATATCAATAAATACATTTACAACGAATGATGTTCATGTTTTCTTGACATGTGTAAATGTTAGAGTTAGTCATTTATAGTAATATAAAGTGATTCGCTGCGGAAGTGACGTTGTCGGGGCGGAAGTGAAGAGCCGCTATGAGCCGCTATGAGCCGCTGCTGCTGTTGTGACGCTCATCTCATGAATCAAAGCTCATTCAGAGGATTGACAGCTGTGACTGTGAGTACAATCCGCCGTGTTTTATTGATCACATGATCCGCAGTCTGTCAGTTTATAATGAAACACACGAGCAGATCATCGTGTTCAATGAGAATCTATTTGAGACACACAAATCTTCCTCTAAACTCACATCAACATCTGCTCGATTATCAAACACACACTGAATGATCATGTGACTCATGATTAATTTGTGAGAGCTTGTTTTAATGACAAACAAAGTGTAATAATAGAAATAATAACTTATAAGTGTTGGTCACACAATGAACAGTTCTTCTGAAGCATTTATTCATCTTAGTTCATGTTATTTTTGACATTTACTAACACATTATTCAAATAAAAAGTTAGCATTGTTTAGCGGCTGACATGAACTGTATTTGTAACTGATGAAAAGTAAGAAACTGTTGTGAAATCAGTGGAACATAGTGAATAATCCCACAGTGATGGACCTGCTGCTGCTCTTCATGAATGTTCTCGTGGTTCGGCGTCTCTGAGACGGAAGTGACGTGTGTTTCTCAGGAGTGTGTGTGCGATGGCTGGGAAGATGAAGTTGGTGACGGACATCGAGAAATCGGTGCTGATCAATATCTTTGAGAAGAGAGGATGGATCCAGGTGACGGACAGCGACGACTGGAACTTCTACTGGCAAGAGCTCGTTTCATTTGTTCCTGAACACAGCTGAACTAGATCCTGAAACACTGATTTGATCGGATCACACTGTCACACACTTTATGTTGTTCCGTCCACAGGACAAGGTGGAGTGAGGTCAGTTCAGCTGCTGAATTTTGTTTCCTGTGTTACATGTATACACTAATTGTAACGATCGTCAGCTCAAGTGCCCGCTATAACCAGCAGAGGGCACTCCACCATGGACTCACTCACTCACTCTCTCACTCACTCACTCACTCATCCACCAAGGCAGACTACATTTCCCAGAAGCCCCGCACCCATCTCTGATCACTCCACCAGCTGCAACACATTACCCCATCTCTTGATTACATCACCCAGCCCATTCTTATCAGTCACACTATATAAGCTTATTGCACAAACACACCCGTGCGAAGTTTTGATTTTGGTTATCCTGTCAATTCAGAGCGTTTATTCCCTGTCTTGTTTTTCCCGGTCTTGTTTTCTGCCTGTCTGTTCAGTTTCTTGATTGTTTGCTGCCTAGCTTATTGGATTTACTGCTCTGGATTACTGCTCAGTGGTCTGGGCTGGTGTTTGTGCTCCAGATATCAGAAGAGACTCAAGAGACCTTTGAACTGCAGAAATATAGAAGATTGGATGAAGCAGTGGGAAGACTGCTGCCAGTGATCAAAAACACCAGAAGAGCACTGTAAGAGTCTTCTTTACAATCATTTACATACACTGTTAGTAATTTTAATTGGGCCTTAATCTTACACATGTGATTTGATGGTCAAGACTGTTCAGATTAATAAATGTAAATGTTTCAGTGTGTGATGATATTAATTGCCAATGTATCTTTAACATCAGGCAAGCTGGGTCAAACTTTAGGCAAAACTCAAGTACCTGAGTTTGAGTTAATTAAGGAAATCTGAAAATAATGGTTATTTTATAAAGAGAACGTTTTTTTTTTTTAGCTTTGCTTACATCACTTCAGTCAAAAGTTTTTCCAAATGATCTATGCTCCAGATTATAAACTATATCTAATAAGCATGCATTACTTTCTACACAGGCTCCATAGTTGTAATCTCACTGCTCAGTGTTGTGAGAGTTTGTCTTCAGCTCTACAATCCTCAGTAACAATGATCTGAAGGATTATGGAGTGAAGCTTCTTTCTGATGGACTGAAGAGCCTAAACTGCCATCTGGCAATATTGAGGTAAATGGTTTTAAAATAATAACAAAATACTATGAGAATAAATGATTTTGTAACAGAATGTGGGATCTGAAGCAGTGTGATATTTTTATATATTTATACAGATGTTTGCATTTTCAGAGTTGAGAGATATGACTCACATGGACTGCATAAATCTGAGAAAAATATTGTTAGGGCTGGAGGGATGGTAGTGGACTGTGTGAAGATTGAAATTACAAAATGGCCTTAAACAAGTACTAAAACTGTAAATATTGCTTTTTCAAAACCATCTATATTGTGCATGGTTTCTGATAGCACTGAACAAGCTTGTACTGCCATCTAGTGGCTGTGTACGGGACACCATTATCATCTCAGTAAGACTTGGAGGACTCCAAGGATAACTAATGTCCCACATTAGTCACCACAGAGTTTCAACCATCATGGATCACTCCTCACTCTAACTCTTACCAGAGAAATTTGAAGATTTTAAAATGCATTAAAACAGGAATAAAAAGAGGATGCATAAAAGATTTGAATGTATAAAAATATTTTAAAATAAAAAATACAATAAAAACAAGAAAAATTGTTAAAAGAGTACATATAAAATAATGTTGGTATGATCCCTGGTCTAGGGCAGAGAATGACACAACAATTAATTACTTTTTTTTATTTACTTGGTTCTTTTGTTCGTTTCTTCTTTTTTAATGCAGTAGGATTTTCTTGTTCGTAATATAAAAACATTTAACAATTTCATAAAGATAGGAACAAGAACTCTGGAGCAAAATTGTCAGGGGTGAGCTTATGCCAAAAAAACAAACATCTTCAAACAAAAATCTTCCAAAAGTTTCTTGTGAATATAAAAGAGATAGAGGAAAGCTCGGAGCGTAAGCAAGAGTGTCTGAATAGTAGCAAAGCCGAAAAGCAGGAATTTTAATAATTTTAATTATAGTATGAATTTTAATTTTTTTATGAGTTTTGGAGGTTGTGGTGTAATTATATAAATATGTATTCTTACATGGCCCGTATTTTAGAGTATGCATCTGCACGTCATCATCAAGCATCACTTTTTAAGCTCACCGTTTCCTCACTTCCACATCTGCTCTCGTCTCTAATGGACTATACAGACTCACCTTTTACTCCTTACCTATTACTTACCTGCCTTCCCATCCTGATCCTGTCATCATCTTCCTCCTGCCTGCCTGGTCTTCATTATCCGGAACAACACATCAGTGTTCATCTCTGCAACATACCAGTACCTCAATTACCTTCAGTTAAGTCTTTCTTCAAGTTACCAGTGACTGTTCAACTCACCTGCATCGCTCTGCTTACTCCGCTGTACTGCCAACCTGCAATAAAACTGTTACTTTGTTACTTACTTTATCTGTCCTTGTCTGTGCTGTGTTGCAAATTCAATATTTCTTCAGTTCAGATCTCAAGAAAAAATCTCAGGGTCAAAGTTCCAGGTCCCAGGAGTTTAACTTTATTGACAAGCAACAGAGTGAGATGCCAGCTTCACATCTGAATCTCTTCTATCCAGGGCACAGTTTTTATACTTTTTTCTTAAAAATCTGTTAAAACACAAAAAAGATCCACCCCTACAGTTCTTTTCCATGATCTCATTTACAGGTGCTCGCCTCCCTTTCTCTTCTTGGAGCCTCGCAAGTACTCCCCAGCATTTTCACCTAGGTCGCTTCACCAATTAAACTGCAGGTGTTGCTTATGCAAGAGATAATTCTCTTTGTAAGGTTGGTCGACTGCCAACTAGTCTACATCTTTTGACTTAACGTCTCATGGTGGAATTCTGACAATTGATGGTCAGCCCTTTCTCATAGGCAAAATGAAACATTGTATCAAAAACAATCATCACTCCCCGGAGGCAAGCGGCCTTCATGTGACATCCTTAATAGTAATCTTATTCATTATACAGCCACCTGTTGTCTAGTGGAAAACTACCAGCAAAATATGCTTAGTGGCCAAACTAACTTCTCAGTTATGTAACATTTCAGTTACGTAGGCCATGAGGCCTCAAAACACATCTGGCTTTTATAGTAAGCAAAGTAATTCTAATACTAATTCTAATTATTTTCTATAGGAAAGATAAAATACTTCATCAACAGACACTATTCTATATTGTGATTAGAATTTAGGAATAAAAAACTTACCATTCACAGTCCTCGGCTTGATCAAGTTGATCCTCGAAATGAAAGTGAAACCAGTCATGCTCTTCCTCTGAGGTAAATCCTTTTAGAATTAATCCTCCCCACATCTCAAAACAATGAAAATAACATAAATCTGACTAAGCTTTATACATTTCTCTGATGCGAACGTTCACTCTGTTGCATGAATCTCCTCAGAATTTACATTTGAATAGAGCACATGCTCCATGGGGGTGGCCACAGTAGTGGATAATGAGATGGCTCATGAATGACTAGCATCTCTCTTTTCAAACAGATTACATAATCAGAGACTATTTGTTATCGTTAGCACATTTTGTGCTTTTGTGAGTGTACACAAATAAAAGAAGACATTTCACAGATTAAAATGGTGTATAACTCTTAATTGTATGTCCAAAATTGACAGAGTATTTTGAGTCTCTTTCACACTGATCAGAAAAGAAATGAAGTGGTATCGTTGGCACAACTGCCGACCCCTGAGTGTTACTTAGTCACTGAAATTACTATTTAAGTTTTGTTTTTTTTTACACAGTTACAAATAAATAATATCTAATGAATGGCTAAAATATGTATAAATTAAAGTCATGTGGACTGTTGGTGTGTGTCTGTAGGTTGTCTTGCTGTATGGTGACAGAGGAAGGCTGTCATTATGTGTCGTCAGCTCTGAGTTTGAACCCTTCACACCTGAGAGAGCTGGATCTGAGCTACAATCACCCAGGAGATTCAGGAGTCAAGCTGCTTTCTGAACAACTGGAGGATCCAAACTTCACACTGGACAAACTCAAGTATGTGAAGCAGTAAGAGTTTTGATTAAACAACTCCAAAAACAGTATTACCATCTTTTCTTATTACAAACCAGTTTAACTTTATTACTTAATAATTTCACACACTGACCAAACAAATAAATATAACAAACAATAAGATAAAAATGATTAACTATTTACATGATTTGTAATACACAATATCAATAATAACTCACAATATTGCTTGTGACACAGGAAGTGCTCTTTCATTCAGAACTGAACCCTGAGGAACCCCAGTGATCGGTTGATGAGGTTTGGATACCTCCCCTCCCCAGGCGACTCTGAAAGACCTACCTGTGAGATAGGACTCAAACCACTGAAGCGCAGTACCTGAGATGCCCAGTGACGAGAGGGTAGACAGAAGAATTTGATGGTTTACGGTGTCGAAGGCAGCAGATAGATCCAGTAGAATGAGAACAGATGATTTGGAACCAGCCTTTGCAATCCGCAGGGATTTGTTGACCGACAGTAGTGCAGTCTTGGTGGAATGGCCGCTCTTGAATCCAGATTGGTTGACGTCCAGATGGTTGTTCTGTGTGAGGAAGGATGACACCTGGTTGAACACAACTCGTTCAAGTGTTTTCGATATGAATGGTAGGAGAGAGACTGGTCTGTAGTTGTCTACAAGTGATGTGTTTAACGTGGGTTTTTTTTAGCAGTGGGGTTACCCGAGCCTGCTTGAATGTGGTAGGGAAAGTGCCTGTGTGGCATCAAAACAGGACATCAAAAGAGGAAAAAATCGAGTAAAAACTCACATGTACGCACAAACTGACAACCAATCACTCCTTTCAGATGTAATTAGAAACTGTAATTGATAATTTGATTAATCGCCTGCAGCCACTGCACTGCTGTGTGTCTGTGGATCAAAATGTGCCCAAAAACATGGAGATATCCCAAATCCTTGTAGGGACACCAGGAAGGAAAGCAGCTTATAAATCATAGAGAGTTCTGCTTTTTGAAAATGTGAAATAGCAGAAAGTTTTGTGTGATGAGTAGATTTAGAGGTTTGTGTGATGAGTAGATTTAGGGGTAGAGTTAGTGTAAGAGGAGAGAATATACAGTTTGTAAAAAACGTCTCAGGTTACGTATGTAACCATAGTTCCCTGAGAACAGGGAACGAGACGTTGCGTCGTACAACGCTAGGGGAACCGCCTCTGCGGGAACCGGTGTCTGAAACTAATATCCAATCTCGTCAATACCAACTTGACCAGCGACAGCCCATGACGTCATATCGACGCGCCCCACGTGTATATAAGGGGCGCTCAGATAACATGTCATCCGCTTATTGTCTGAAGGGACTGTAAGCAGGCGGGCCCTGAGGCATGGCAGGGAGACGCAACGTCTCGTTCCCTGTTCTCAGGGAACTATGGTTACATACGTAACCTGAGACGTTCCCTTTCGAAGGGAACTCGAGTTGCGTCGTACAACGCTAGGGGAACGATATACCCACGCCGCCATGCTGAGGGGAGTGCATGCCAAATTATGGCAGTGACCACTGTCAGAATCAGGCAATCAAATGAAATGCCAGACCACTTACCCCTGGGGTCCCACTGGGCTGTCAGTGACAGCGCTCCCAGTGGTCAAAAAGCTTCAGCACTAAGCCTTAAAGCAGCTTCCATATTTCATGTGTGGAGACCTGCCAAGGCCGCACCAAGGCCTGGGACCAACCACTTCGACAGAAGGGGTCCCTTTGAGGGAGCGTGGCCCGGGGCCCGAAGGCGGCCCGGCCACTCACTTCTAAGGGGAACGAAGTCAACCCTGAATGCCACCAGGGAGGCTGACCCGGCCTCTAGCTATGCTAGTAGCCTAGTCTGCCAACGACCTGTCTGTTTCTTCAGAAACAACGTCTCAAACAGGAGTCTCACCAAGAGACATCCAGAAAGAGGAACTGCAGAAAGGCAGTCAACCAATTCAGACCGGATTTTAGAGACGGGCATCCTGAAGAGCAGAACTCAGCGAAGTGCTAACGACCCTTGCAAGCGAGGGGAGTCACCTTGCTCAACCTTATGAGGGGAGTTATACATGGTCCAAGGCCGTGATGGAGACTGACCTGGCCTCTAGCTGTGCTAGTAGCCTAGTCTGCCCATAGCCTGACTGTTTCTTCAGAAACAACGCCTCAAACAGGAGTCTCACCAAGAGACATCCAGAAAGAGGAACTGCAGAAAGGCAGTAGATCAACTCAGACCGGATTTAGAGACGGGCATCCTGGAGAGCAGAACTCCGCAAAGAGCTATAGACCCTAATAAGCAAGGGGAGTTTCTCTGCCCGATCCTAGGATCTACATGACATCTGTTATTAACAGTGCCATGGAGGCCGTGCACTCCCCAGGGACGTTCACGAGGGAAGTGCACATAGCCTAAGGCCATAGCTGGGCTGTCAGTGACAGCGCTCCCATTTCCAACCCTCAGCGTCAAGCCTCAAAGCAGCCTCCATATCTCATGTGTGGAGACCTGCCAAGGCCGCACCAAGGCCTGAAACCAACATTTACACAGAAGGGGTCCCTCGAGAGAGCGTGTCCTGGGGCCCGTAGGCAACCCAGCCAGTCACTTCCCAGGGGAACGAAGTCAACCCTGAATGCCACCAGGGAGGCTGACCCGGCCTCTAGCTGTGCTAGTAGCCCAGTCAGCCAACGACCTGACTGTTTCCTCGGAAACAGCGCCTCCAAACAGAAGTCTCACCAAGAGACATCCAGAAAGAGGGACTGCAGAAAGGCAGTCAACCAACTCAGACCGGATTTTAGAGACGGGCATCCTGAAGAGCAGAACTCAGCGAAGTGCTATCGACCCTAACAAGTGAGGGGAGTTATTCTGCTCAATCCTAGGATCTGCACAGCACCTATGTCAATGGTGCCATGGAGGCCGTGCACTCTAGAGGGGACCCTCGCCAGGGGAGTGCTCACAGCCTATGAGCTGATTTAAGTGGGGAGGCCTTAAGGGAAGCCTTCCACCACTGTTTAACAGACTCAGGGAGCTTAGTACTATTTTAAGTACATGCTCGCCGACACCCAGCCACTGGGGCTCACTTCAGAGAGACCACAGTGGCCGGCTAACTGGTAGCTGGCAGTCTAGGGCCTGCAACCCTTGGGCTCGCCCACAGGGAGGCCCGCTAGTGTACAGGGCGGCCTGCTAAGGCCAGCTCGCCTGACAGAGAGACTACTAGTCGTCTATGGCCTACAAACCTGGGGCTCGCCCACAGGGAGGCCCGCTAGCACACAGGGCGGCCTGCTAAGGCCAGCTCACCTGATAGCGAGACAGACTAGTTGTCCGAGGCCTACAGCACTGGGGCTCGCTTCAGACTAACAGCTATCCAATGCCTGCAACACTGGGCTCGCCCACAGGGAAGCATGTTAGCATACAGGGCGGCCTGCTAAGGCCAGCTTACCTGATAGCTTAGACTAGCAGCTATTTTCCAATGCCTGCAACCCTGGGCTCACCCACAGGGAGGCATATTAGCATACAGGGCGGCCTGTTAAGGCCAGCTTACCTGACAGCCAGACTACTAGTTGTGGATGGCCTGCAACCCTGGGGCTCGCCCCAGCGCGGCCACTCCTGAAACTACCTGGCACTCCTAGGGGCCGGGGCCTCCACACACCACAGAGTGGAGACCTACCCACTGACTCTCTTCCTCAGACAGAGAGGAAAATGCCTCGATCGAACACATCAGCATTCCTGAGGTCAACGTATTGTATCAGTTTGTCTAACTGCACAAGACTGTCCGAACCCAAGTTGGCTGTGAAGGCGGCCTGTCTTGAATATTCAAGAGGGCCTGCCTACACACAGCAGCAGCCTTAACCACACTCAAGTGGGAAGGCCAACTCACTGACCATACACAGGGGACCTCAGGGGGCTAATAGGTATATAACTGCACGCCCTTACTGAAAAAGGGGGCCCATATACAAATAGCCCTGCTTATTTGTAATGTAACTGCATATATATTCATATATATACACACACACGCACCCCTCATGCGTATATGTATATATACATAAACATACATACACACACAAAATCTCTGCCAGCCTCCTAAACAGGGAGCGCTACATTCTAAGAAATACATAGTAATTTCCCATAGCCAATTCAACCTGCGGCCACAGGGTGGCAGTCTCCACCATGGAAACGTGGATCCTACCGCCCTTACAGCCTGAAAGGGAGTCTCATTATCACGCCAACGGCGGGCCATCAGAATTAATGTCATAGGCCCAGCTCTGGCCTGATGTAGAAACTGCGGCTTACAGAGAACGTAGAGGGTAAATCATTCCAACCCTCTACCTCCGCAGGACAGCCTGGTGCGCCTGCCACACAGTCATCGTGTGCAGAGAAGCACCAGCCTGACCCGCTGCCACGTATGCCCTGCCATCTAAGGGAAATGTCACTTTAGGACCCTAGATGGCAAAGTTTGAGCTGTATCCATGCAGGAAGTGCCAAACAATAAAGTTTATCATTAGTTGGCTACTTCCAGCATCAATACGTACCCATATTCCTTCCAAAATAAACCCGAACAGGGAACCGAGGTCTAAAGAGAAATACTTCAGTATTTACATATGAGTAAATGAAAATGTATCATATTACTATTATATTGCACAACAGTTCATCCTGCGGCCACAGGGTGGCGAGCTAACTCCATGACACATACCACCCTATAGCCTATAATACATATATACTTTCTTTACATACATGTATAAGGAATATTTAAGGAATACAGAATATGGGTTCTTCCATGCCCCCTCAACCTCAGTATTTAGGAAAGCATGGAAAGCTCACTAGAGCTGTAGAAATATGGCCAGGGAGAAACCGATCGTCATTCATTGAATGCGCGCGGCCCCTCTCCTGACGCACTGCCATGGAAACCGTAATCTGCCTGCAGCGCGTTCCATAATCAACAGCTCAGCATACGTGGCACAGGGTGGCTGAGAGAAAAAAGTATTCACTCACCCTCTCCAGCCATCTCCTGCTCGGTTGGAAGAGCACTCACCGCTGGACTGCAGATGTAGAAACAGCGCATCCACTCCCAGCCGCTCCTTCTCGCGATCCGCCGAATCGCGCGAGCGGTCACACCCCTCTCAACTGTTCGGCGAGCTCCATCCGAACGCCCTATGATCTGAGTCGCCGCTCTGCCTCAGCGCGAGCGGGACCCGAACCACCAGGCGCAGATGCTGAACTCTCTTCCCTCGGGAAGAGACCCAGACGAGAATGGAACATTCACAGTTTGCACCAGCAGCTCCCTCGAGAACTGCCCGTGCGTGCTCTTCACAGACAGAGAGCTCACAGCTCGTGTGTGTATCTGGTGTCAGATAACGAGTGACACGGAAGCACACACTTAGTTTGCATGTGCATTTCATAATGCTACGATAGTGTTTCAAACATACAGTCCCTGAAGACGAAAAGCGGATGACATGTTATCTGAGCGCCCCTTATATACACGTGGGGCGCGTCGATATGACGTCATGGGCTGTCGCCGGTCAAGTTGGTATTCACGAGATTGGATATTAGTTTCAGACACCGGTTCCCGCAGAGGCGGTTCCCCTAGCGTTGTACGACGCAACTCGAGTTCCCTTCGAAAGGGAACATTATTATCTATGATTGATTGTGTCTGTGTGTGTTTTATAGTGTGGATCATGGAGGAGACATCAGGATTACACCAGGAGTACGGAAATGTATGTCTACACACATTCTCACACACACACACACACACACACATTACAGAAAAATTATAATTTTATCTGTTTGCTAACCATGGCGATTTCAGTCAGAACTTCATTTAGGACAAAATCAATTACAGAATGACATTTCTTAAGTGTATTATTATCATTGGTTGCTTGGCAACAGACCTGAGAGTTGAGTACCGAACTCAAGATTTCAGAACTACAGGTGAGATTCTGTAAGACAGGATAAGAATCCTGAATCAACTTGTCAGATCTGAACTAAAGATTTAAGATAGAAAAAATCTCTAATACTGACACCTCTGATGTGTTTTATCTCCATCAGATTCCCTTCAGCTCACTCTGGATCTGAACACAGTGAATAAATGGATCCGTCTGTCTGAGGCGAAAACAGTGATTACTGAAACTGACACAGAGCTTCAGTCGAAACCTGAGCATCCAGACAGATTTGATATTCCTCAGGTGTTGTGTAGCGAGAGTGTGAGTGATCGACGCTGTTACTGGGAGACTGAATGGAGTGGAGTTGATGTGTCTTTATCAGTGTCATATAAGAGCATCAGCAGGAAGGGACGTCGTGATGAGTGTGAGTTTGGACGTAATGATCAGTCCTGGAGTTTGTACTGCTCTCCTGACAGTTACTCATTCAGACATAATGACATAAAGACTGAACTCACTGTAAAGTCCATCATCAGGAGAATAGGAGTGTTTGTGGATCACAGTGCAGGAACTCTGTCCTTCTACAGCGTCTCTGGAGACACAATGATCCTCATCCACACAGTCCAGACCACATTCACTCAACCGCTCTATCCTGGGTTTGGGGTTTGGTCTGGATCAGTGAATCTGTTCTGATGAATCAGAACAGACTGTAGAGATTCTACCCATAATGCTTTGAGATCATGATGAATCAGTGACTAGATGATCCAAGAGAAGAGAAAGACGATGAACACTTACAGTATATTTACAGTTTTTTCAACACGTCTCAAAAGCAAACATTTGTCTACGTTGCAAACACTTTTGTCATAATATTGTATTTTTGGATATATTACACACACAGTTATTCAAAACCTAAAGCTCTTCTTTCATGAGCTCCTCTGAACATTTCTGTACAAGACTGAAAGTCATTATATGTTGAAAAATTCACAGTAAACACGAAAGCAAGATTGAAACTGAACTATTTAATTTTAAATTAATTACTTACTGTAAGCAGTGCCCTGCCAACACTGTTTACAGTGGGGGTGGGAATCTGCTGACTTCAACTGGGGACATCGTTGGGCGGTGGAAGGAATACTTTGAGGATCTCCTCAATCCCACAGACACGTCTTCCACTGAGGAAGCAGAGGCCGAGGGCTCAGAGGTGGGCTCACCCATCACCCAAGCTGAAGTCACTGAGGTAGTTGGAAAGCTCCTTGGTGGCAAGGCAGCGGGGGTGGATGAGATACGCCCTGAGTACCTCAAGTCTCTGCAGCGTCGCGTGGCGGTTGGGAACAGTGCCTCTGGACTGGCAGACCGGGTGGTGGTCCCTCTTTTTAAGAAGGGGGACCGGAGGGAGTGTTCCAACTACAGAGGGATCACACTCCTCAGCCTCCCCGGGAAAGTCTATGCCAGGGTACTGGAGAGGAGAATAAGGCCCATAGTCGAACCTCAGATTCAGGAGGAAAAATGCGGTTTTCATCCCGGTCGTGGAACACTGGACCAGCTCTATACCCTTTCTAGGGTGCTGGAGGGTTTATGGGAGTTTGCCCAACCAGTCCACATGTGGATCTGGAGAAGGTATTCGACCGTGTCCCTCGTGGCACCCTGTGGGGGGTGCTCCGGGAGTATGGAGTCCGGGGCCCTTTGCTAAGGGCTGTCCGGTCCCTGTATGACCGGAGCAGGAGCTTATTTCGCATTGCCGGCAGTAAGTCAGACCTGTTCCCAGTGCATGTTGGACTCCGGCAGGGCTGCCCTTTATCACCAGTCCTGTTCATAGTCTTTATGGACAGGATTTCTAGGCGCAGTCAGGGGCCGGAGGGAGTCTGGTTTGGGGACCACAGGATCTCATCCCTGCTTTTTGCGGATGATGTTGTCCTGTTGGCTCCATCGGGCCAGGACCTCCAGTGTGCACTGGGACGGTTTGCAGCCGAGTGTGAGGCGGCTGGGATGAGGATCAGCACTTCTAAGTCTGAGACCATGGTTCTCAGTCGGAAAAGGGTGGCTTGTCCTCTTCAGGTTGGTGGAGAGCTCCTGCCTCAAGTGGAGGAGTTCAAGTATCTTGAGGTTTTGTTCACAAGTGAGGGAAGGAAGGAACGTGAGGTTGATAGACGGATCGGTGCAGCTTCTGCAGTAATGCGGTCGATGTACCGGTCTGTCGTGGTGAAGAAGGAGCTGAGCTGCAAGGCAAAGCTCTCGATTTACTGGTCAATTTACGTCCCTACTCTCACCTATGGTCATGAGCTTTGGGTCATGACCGAAAGAATGAGATCCCGGATAGAGGCGGCCGAAATGGGCTTTCTCCGCAGGGTGGCAGGGCGCTCCCTTAGAGATAGGGTGAGGAGCTCGGTCACTCGGGAGGAGCTCAAAGTAGATCCGTTGCTCCTTCACATCGAGAGGAGTCAGCTGAGGTGGCTCGGGCATCTGTTTCGGATGCCTCCTGGATGCCTCCCTAGGGAGGTGTTCCGGGCATGTCCCACCGGGAGAAGGCCCCAGGGAAGACCTAGGACATGCTGGAGAGACTACGTCTCTCGGCTAGCCTGGGAACGCCTCAGTGTCCCCCCGGAAGAGCTGGAGGAAGTGTCTGGGGAGAGGGAAGTCTGGGAATCTCTGCTCAGACTGCTGCCCCCACGACCCGGCCCCGGATAAGCGGTAGAAAATGAATGAATGAATATTTAATTTTACTGTAAGCATTTGTGGTTGTGAACACAGTGTTACACAGAACGAAAGAACAGAAACACATCAACCGTGTGTAGTTGGACAGAAACAATAGATGTGTTTGAAAAAGGAAATCAGGTTTTTGTATGTTAAAGTAAAAATTGTGTGTTGTGTTTTGTAAAAAGTGTTTTATGAAATTGAAAACTGAGTCAAAGTTTGAAAATTAGTGTCAGATTTTGCAGATTTGGTGTGTGTTTCTGGTGTTTGAGTGTCAGGTTTCAGAGACTGTGTGACAAGTAATGATTTTGTGTGTGAGCCGCTGAACAAACCTGTAATAAACATGAACACAAGATGACTGAGGGTTTAAATACATCAGATAAAGTATAATAATAGTCAAAGTCCAGGGAATAAGATTGAAGAGAATGAATCTATCGACAGTTTGTTGATCAATTCCTGTGTAAATGAAGGATCTCAGTGTGTTACTTCAACTATTTGTTCTTTTTTAATTCAGTCATGTATGTAGTTGTCATTTGATTTACAGCATTATCATGTTATTATTTTCAGGGTTGTTTAGTTTGGTTGTTTTTGCATTACATGGTTTGAACCCTGAATACTGTTTCCAGCCATGAGGTGGCGTTGTAGGGTTAGAATAAATGCAAGGCCAATGAAGGATCCACAGGTGTTTGTGTGCTATTTACTCACGATATAAACTAGAGAACACAACATGGTAAGGAGCGTGACACATCCTGAACACGCTTTGAGCTGTTCGTCAATCACAACACACTGGGAGAGCTAACCAATCACAGCACGTTTCATATTATGTAAGGAGGGGCTTCATCCTCCTTACATCTTCTGACTAGAAGATCAGCTGTACTGCTGTTGAGTTTAACTGGAAATGAAACTGAAATGTATCAGTATAAAATCAGTATAAGAAATGTCATGATATCATGACTGGAGAAAAATCTTTTAGTTACTCACAGACTTATAAAACAGAAACTAGAAACCTCCAGATAAGAGTTCACTCTGGAGAGAGCTTTGACATGTCAACAGTGTGGAAAGAGTTTCAATAGAAAAATCATTTGACAATCCACAGTGGAGAGAAACTCTTCATATGAGAAACTCTCAGTGTGGAAAGAGATTTACACAGAAAACATACCTAAATGCCCACTTGAGAGATCATACTGGATAGAATCCTTTCACCTGCAAACTGTCTGGGAAGAGTTTCTCACTGAAAGGAAATCTTATGACTCACATGAGAGTCACACCAGGGAAAGCCATTCACCTGCCCTCAGTGTGGACAGCTTAATACACAGATAATAAAAAGAACTATATATAACATGCATTATTAATAGACCACATTTCTGTCAAAATACCAGATTTGCAGTTAGTGTTACTACAGTAAATCTAATAAACAGTAAATCTAGGTTATTTATCGATAAAATAAAAAAAAACACGCATTGTAACTGTCGTTAAAAAAAAACACATTGAAACTGTCGTTCATGAACTAATCGTTCATTGGTTGCACGTTTTTCCACTTTTTTTTTTTTGCGCAGAAGCTGTTGGGAATATTACGCTCTTTCATCTTACAATATCTTAGATTTTAGCGAATCACTGGATCTCACAGCTCAGTTGTGGTTCAGTATGATCGAGGTCGTAGCTGTGTAGGCCGAGCTGATGAACGGTCCGTGCGGCACGGCTCAAAAAACGGTACAAAAAATACAAATCTGAAGCTCAAATTTAGATGTCGTATTATGAAAGATTATCACAAAGACCGTAAAACATGCGTAATGTGATTGCTGAGACGTAGTCTTAGTTTATCGATATACATTTTCACAAGACAATAATGTTATTCATATGAAAAGGTAAGCCATTTAAATAAGTTACAACTGTTTTTTGTTTTTTTAAAAGTTTACTTTACTGAAAATATTTAATTTTTCTGCTTTATTGTAACACAGAGGAAGGAGTGGATGAAAGTTTTATGTTGCTGGATGACAGCGGTTCTTGTCTGTGGTCCTGGAGTATCTCCAGCAATACACAGTTTGGATGTGCTCCTTATCCGACACCCTTTTCTGGCCTTCGAGTCTCAACTAACAAGCTGGTAAGTTGAATCAGGATTAGAGAGACAGTGCTAGTGTGACAATTTAACCCTTTTTATACTCCGTTACACTAGGGCTACTACAGAACTAGGAAACACTGGGGTACAGTTCATTACTTTTTTATCAGTTGTCTTGCTTCATTTTAATACATTGTTTTGATTTAAACAGAATCCAAGCTGTTTGATGACTGACAACGATTTAGTATTAAAAGATCACAAGAAGTCCTCACAGCCAAGCTAAGGAGTTCATTAGATGTACAACACCTCAACAAACTTGCTTTTGAAGAAATGGAACGGTGAGTTTAATGATGTTCAGAATAATGAAGGTTTTATTTAGGGAAAAAATGTATTGGTCGTGTCTAAGTGCATATGACATTTGTCCACACACACGTGGTATAAATTAAACATTTTAAACTTGTCTTTCAAAGATTGTCATGGAGAAACTGCCTTCTAAACCCTTCCCGCTGTCCTGCTATCATCGCCATGCCTCACAAATGGGAAAATGGTGCTGAAATAAATGACCTTTTATTTATTAAAATTAGCTTTAAGTTACACTGCTCTGTGTACATATGGGTCCATTTCTCCTTTCCTTTAGTGATTGTGATTGTTAACAGGTTAGTTCACCCAAAAATCAAAGTTCTGTTATAATTTCTCACCCTAATGTCGTTCTACACCTATAAGACCTTCACTCATCTTTGGAATGTAAATCAAATTCTTTTTAAAGATCTTAGAGAAATTTCTGTCCCTTCATTGACAGTCCACGCAACTACAATTTTTAAGTGCCCAGAAAGGTAGGAAAGACATTGCTAAAGTACTCCATGTGACTCCAGAGATTTAACCTCACACCGTCTACACCAGACGGGACTTTTGTCGCGCCGCAACAGCTAAAAGCTGTCTACACGACAAACTGACTATTGAAAACCATTCGGACTACATCAGAAATCGAACAGGGAATCTGTTTACTTGGGAATTTATCACGTCGCGCCACATCCATTATGATCATGTCCACATATGACTGATTATAATGGGTTCTATTGTCTTTCAATGCGTCGCATTGCTCACGTCCGGTGTAGACACGGTGTCAGTTTTATGAAGCGACACGAGTGCTTTGTTTGTGCAATAAAACATCATTTTTGTATTTACACAACAACATCTGCTCTTGCATCAACACAACATGTGTTGAGGTGCTCTTGTGAACATGCGTTGGAGATTAATATTTTGAAAATAAAGTGGAAAGTTATGGTTAGGGAATAAAATATAGAATATACTTCCTAAAACTGAGGTTAAACCACTAGAGTCACTGGATTACTTTAATGCCTTTACTACCTTTTGTGGGCCTTAAAAGTGGTAGTTGCGTTGACTCAACAGAGGGACGGAAATCTGTCAGATTTCATTAAAAAGATCTTAATTTCTGAAGATGGATGAAGGTCTTTGAGGTTTAGAACGACATGAGGGTGAGTTATTAATGACTTTATTTGTTTTTTTTGTTTTTTGGTGAACTAACCCTTTAACAGCAGGTGGAATTCAGTGACCATATTTTAATTGAGTACAGCACTACTTCCCTTTAACTTTTACGTAGTTTAACACTGCTTATGTTGTCACAGTGCACGCCAACTGAACTTTATTTATTCTTTGAAGGTTGGAGCTAATATGGTGCATCACCTGAGCAGTGAGACGAGCCAGAATCCACATGACTTGATGCTTCAGGACAAACAGAACTCGCAAATTTTTTTTATTTTCTTTTTATCATTTTCATTGTGGAGTTGAACAGAAAATCTTATTTTAATCGATGCATGTATATAAATTTTTTTTTTTTACATCTATGAATTATTGTTCAAAGATTTCTGCTCCCATTCATTTCAAACATGGACTAGTGTATTAAGAGGGTATTATCTTCAATGCATTGCTGCACATTTTTGTACTGAAAACTTTTGTGTAGGTTTAAATATAGTGTTCATTTAGAATTTTTGTGTTCTGTTTACATTTTATGTTTTGTTTACTCTGCACAGGGTTTATTTCTTTTGTTTTATTTAGTAACACAGTTGTCAATGAAGTGTTGCAAACTGCCCATGTGTTCGTGGGAACGGTGCTGATAATAAACCCCATGTGAAACGTCAGGTGGCCTACGTGAGTTTTGCTTGCACTTAGCTACAGCCATTCGGTCCAGCTATCCGGACTCTCTATAAAGCGTTACGACCTGCAATAGAGACACTACCATTACACTACAGCCGAGTCTTCATATCACCCTTCATTGTTGTGTCATCTCACCAGACTGCATTCCTGCTCAGCTCTGTGCCTCTTCTAAATAATCTGTGTTTTTACATACTCGCTTGTCTGCATCCTTCTGTTGTGACAGAAACATTAATTCTGATTAAAACATGTTTATTGTACATGTACAAAAAGTTGTGATCTTATTTCAAGGCAGATTGTTTTCATTTTTACTCATATGTATTGAGTTTTTCATGTACTGAGCACTGTCAACTAAACAATATTTAAAAAGCACCACAAGAGTTTAGAATTAACAGTGAATGGATTGTCCACAAGAGTAAAAATGGTCAATTATTTAGTGTTAACTAAACTAGTGATAACTAGTGTTGGTTGATTGAAGAGTCAAGATTACATTACCTTATTTGAACAGTGTCTTAAATGGCTTGTTTTAATAATTTTACAACCGGCTTGCAGCGGCACAGATCTCAGGACGTGTCAGGACGTGTCATCCACCTGATCACACATTCCCAAAAACACAAACAAACTTGTAGATTGACTGTTTCTAGTGTGTGTTCCAGAATAGATGTGAGACACACCTGGGTATAACACTAGAACCGCCACGGGGTAAAATTTGCCCATGGCTGTTTTTCAAATGTCTCCGAGTCATTGACTTTTACTAAAATTGTTATTTACAATGCCCTGTTAAAAACTGTTCAGACAAAACCAGAAAAAACGGGGCTAAAGCTGCCAACAGGTCAAAATTACCCCTATATAATAATTATAATAATTATATTATATAATATAATTTTCGCTCTGTGTTTGAGCAAAGTGTAGGCTTACTGTAAACGGTCACACAAGTTCAATAAAGATGTTTTAGCTTACTCAAATGTTGTTTTTGCAACTTTTACTGTGTGTTGTTTGCTACTGTGTTGCTATTTATTCAAGTCTGCCTGCTTCCTGAAAAAAAAAATCATGTTTTTATGATTAGCTACCCAAGTTAATTGGTGTTGTTCTCTTATTCAAATTATAAATCACATGACTAAACAAATTAATAATTAATTGGGTGAAACCTGAATTTATCGTTGGCTCACACATCCTATGCAGTGCAGTCAATTATTATTGCTCTTTATTGTCTATTTAGGGTATTAAATATGACTAGCAACAATTTAGTCATTTAAATAATATGGGTGTGAATATGGGAATCATGGAACTTGTCGTCAAGCCGATGGATCTAATAATATTTATGGGGAAATAATGTTAATGGATGAGTGAATGCATGTTTTTATCATGACTGTGGTGTGAAGCTGGAAGTGGACGAGAATCACAGACGCGATTACTAATGAGAGACAGATATCAGTGACACACGCGAGTCCCAGCGGATACAAAGAAACGAGGACATTTCATTCCACCGAACTACTCATAAGTGCTGAAACTCTACTCCTACAGGTCAGTTTATTTGATGAATTAAACTGTGAGGAAACGTCCCTTTTGTCCCAAAGTTTGCTTGCCATGGTCCATAATGTTTGAACAAGTGACAAGGGCACTAGTGACATTATTTAAAATGGTGACTTTCAAAATATATAACACTGTGGAAGTGCTTATTGGTTATTTTAATATAAAAATCTTCACAATAAGGTTAATGTATTAACTAACATGAACTAACCATGAGCAGTAGATTTATTACTGCATTTACTAATCTTCGTTAACATCAGTTAATGAAAATCCAGTTGTTCATTGTTTGTTGATGTTAGTTCACAGTGCATTAACTAATGTTAACAAGATTTTAATAATGTATTAGTAAATGTTTAAATTAACATTAACAAAGATTAATAAATGCTGTAGAAGTGCAGTTCATTATTAGTTCATGTTAACTGATGAACCTTATTGTAAAGTTTTACCAAAATCTTACATATTGTACCTTTAACTATATCAGCATTTCAGTGCTGTATGTCTTTCTCTGTTCATCTGTCTTTTTCAGAGTTGTTTGTCTCTTTTTACCTGTAATTTTAGTTATGTCGTTTTGATGACAGACAGGGATTGTCCGTATAGTTTCAAACTTAAGTCACAAGTTGGACAAACTGGTTGTATTAGTTTTCTGAAAATGTTCTGGTATAACAGGTTTAAGTTCTGAAGAAAACTTCCGCGTCCACATAAAAATTGAACGTAGTTTCAAAGTAACTTCAGCTCAAGACAGTTTAAGTTCAGTGGAGGAACAAGAAACATCTACACCATCATTACTCATGGTTAGTAAATACTACTTCATAAAATACTGACATATATAGATTTATTAGTGTTATGTATCCATTAACATTGATCTTACATTGACTTATCAAACAGCATTGGCATATTGTGTATAATTTTTTTGATTGCTAAAAAACTCAAAGCAATTATTTGATCTTTTAAAGTAATTTTAGCAGATTTTTGATGCCTCGTGTCTCTCGACTCTTGGCTGAATCTACGTTCTCGTCATAAATACACACATTCATCTTACAAACTTTAATTCAAATCTTTAATTTAGATCATGTGAGTGTATATTATTCATAATTCAGTCTATCCACAGTAGCATTCTTTATCAAATCCTGGCTTGTATAACTGACTCCCTCACTTTGAGCTTGTTGACGTGTGTCTGCCTGCTTTTGTGTGTCAGTGTTGGTGTGACTCATGTGAGGAACCGCTGACTGTTTGAAGAACATGTTATGTTTTTTCAAATATTCAACTTTATTTATGTGTAATATTGCTGTCTGAGCACGAAAAAGCTCTGCAAGGTTACAAAGCACTTTTCTATATCAGTGCACACTGTTTCTGAACTCCCTGAAATGCCTCCATTGAATTCTTTAGTTTTCTTCCGGGAACGAACATGTCGCAATATTCCTCTGTGTTAAAGGGTTAGTAACGAGTGGGCGCTTGGACATAATCATGGAGGTTTTGCGATGCGTTCACTGCACCAACTGCACAACAGACTGACAGGAAAGAGGGAACGACATATCAGAAGCTTAAATTGACAAGGCTTCTTAAACAAATGGAAAAAAACAAACAATTTATTATGACCACGACAGAGATGATAATCAAACCAGCCAAACAGATGTTTTATTTATTGCTGGCAGAGTAAGCTGTAAAGGCTCTGCCCACTTCTGGAAAAGTGTTGGGGAGCAGCATTTCATTTCTATTTAACAGATTAGTTTAGTTAGCTTTATATGAATGTATAACAACACACCTGTCCTCAGGCTCTTGCACTGGCTTCCAGTTGCAGTTAGAATTGATTTTAAAGTACTGTTACTTGTTTATAAATCACTTAATGCCTTGGACCTCAATACATTGTAAATATGATCATATAATATAAACTTAACAGATCACAAAAGATCACTTAGAAATACCAAGGGTTCACTCAAAGCAAGGACAGTCTGCTTTTAACTGTTATTCCAGCCGCAGCTGAACCAGCTTCCAGAAGAGATCAGATGCGCTCCAACAGTAGTCACAAAATCCAGACTCAAAACATATATCAATCTTTTATGCATCATCTTGTTTATTTCTGACTGTTTTAATGCATTTTAAATCTTGCTGTCTGGTTGAAAGAGCTGGGAGACTTAGTAAGCATTTGTTATCCCAGCTACCTGGGATATCTATCCATCATAAACATATTCCACATGGCTCCGGGGGGTTAATAAAGGCCTTCTGAAGCGAAGCGATAATTAACAAGTTATGAAGTAAAATATCTAGTTTCTGCCAGACCACCTTCTGTATTCTACTTACAAAGAAAGTGTAAAATTCTCACAGTTCATAAAGCTTACGCTACGTCCTACACCTTGCCTATTCAACTTTCGGAAAAAAGCTTAACTGACGCGAAACCAGCTCTGTTTTTTTCGTAATTCAAATACGAACAGCAGTCTGGCGGAAGCTAGATATTTTACTTCATCACTTGTTTTTTTTTTTTTTTACAGAAACACATCATTTTGCTTCAGAAGGACTTTATTAATCCCCCGGAGCCGTGTGGAGTATGTTTATGATGAATGGATGTGGATGAAGGCACTTTCTTGAGCTTCATACTCGTTGATCTTGTTCACTGCCACTATAAACCTCAGATGCGTAAGGATATTTATTAATATATCCCTGAGTGTATAAATCAGAAAGAGGAAAATCATTTATACCTACGATGGTTTGAGGCTGAGCAAAGCTTGCGGTAGTTTTCATTTTAAAGCAAACTAATCCTTTAAGGAGACACACACAAAAACATCATATTCTTGCTACCACTCATAAAGCGGTATTTACAGAATAGCAGAGTCCTGATTCGATCACAGCTTCATTTCATAATCCAAATTACATTTGAGTGTTTAGGTACAAATATTAGGAGTTAAACTACTTCAGATCTTTTCGTTTTGTTCTGCAGCTGTGAATCGGTGAATGGTGATGGCAGCTGTTAAAGAGCTGATCAAGAAATCACTGTATGAACTGAAAGGAGATGATCTAAAGGAGTTTCAGTGGCACTTAGAGAATGATCATGAGTGTATATCAAAGTCTGACATGGAGAATGCAGATAGATTACAAACAGTGGATAAGACGGTGGACTGTTTTGGGCCAGAAGAAGCTGTGAAGATCACGGTGGAGATCCTGAGGAAGATAAACCAGAATAATCTGGCTGAGCAGCTGGAGAACAAACACAAGAAAGGTAATGTTTAATTTGTTGTGACTGTCATGTAAATGACAGGCAATATGAAGACGTGCTGCTGTATATAAATAATGCTGCTGTATGTAAATATATATGGGGTAAATAACCTAGCCCTAATACAGTCTCATGTCTAGGTTGGTATGCTAGATGTCAATGTTTAATCAAAACGCTTTTAATAATGTTAGTCAGCATGACCTGAAGTTGATCCAATGGTGCCAAGCCAATAAATGTTCTGAAAGGAATTAGAACAAAGAAAGTAATTCAGAAATTTTAAAACTAAAACCAACTGCGTTCAAGTCAGTATTAGTCAAGGTGTTTCCATTACCACATATGTTGTCAACTTCAAAGTTATAGTGCAATAAGTTTGACTAAATTGAATATAGTAGAAGTTTTTTATTATGTGCTGTAGGTATGTTTGTACTATGATCTGCAGACCAGGTTACAAATTACATATACACTACCGGTTAAAAGTTTTAGAACGCCTCCATTTTTCCATTTTTTATTGAAATTTACGCAGTTTAATGTCTCAATGTACTCTGAAATTAAAGCATAGAACAAATAAACAATTGGAGATAAAAAAGAAATAATGCAATCGTTTTGTTTAACAAAATTTAATCTAAATTTTTGACTCATCAAAGTAGTCACCTTTTGCAGATATAACAGCCGAACACACTCGTGGCATTCTTTCTACAATGGAAATCAAATATTGTTCGGAAAGTTCTTCCCAACACTGTTGCAGAAGTTCCCACAAATGTGTTGCACTTGTAGGTTGCTTTGCTTTCACCCTTCTGTCCAGTTCATCCCAAACCAGCTCGATGGGGTTTAAGTCTGGAGACTGTGCTGGCCATTCCATGATTTGAAGCCTACCGTCTTGTTCTTTTCTTCTAAGGTAGTTCTGACATAACCTGGAGGTATGTTTTGGGTCATTATCTTGCTGTAGGATGAACCCCTGATCAACTAGGCGTGTACCAGAGGGTATTGCATGGCGCTGCAAAATGCTGTGGTAGCAGTTTTGGTTCAGGGTGCCACTCACTCTGTGCAAGTCACCGACTCTGGATCCAGCAAAAGAGCCCCAGACCATCACGCTTCCTCCTCCATGTTTGACAGTTGGTGTCACACACCGAGGAACCATCCTTTCGCCATCCTCGACGGCGTACAAAAACCCTGCGTGATGAACCGAAGATTTCAAATTTCGATTCATTAGTCCATAACACCTTCTTCCAGTCTTCAGTAGTCCACTGGCGGTGCTTCAGGGCCCAGGCAAGCCTCTTTTTCTCATTTTGCCATCTTAGCAATGGCTTTCTTACTGCCACTCGACCTGTCAAACCTGCAGCTCTAAGTCTTCTCTTCACAGTTGAAACTGAAACTTGCTTACTTCGACCAGTGTTAAGCTGTGCTTGAAGCTGTTGTCCTGTGAGCCGCCTATCACGCAAGCTGTTGACTCTCAGAAACTTGTCTTCTGATTCTGTTGTGGCTTTGGGTCTGCCAGACCACTTCCTGTCAGAGTTTCCTCCAGTTTCCAAATGCCTTTTGATGGTATAGGAAACTGTACTCACTGAACCTTGGCTTTCTTTGCAATTTCTCTAATGGAAAGACCTACACTTTTAAGGGTTATAATGGTCTGTCTGTCTTCCTTTGTTAATTGCCTTTTTCTCGCCATTATGAGAGCAATATACTACTTCCTGCGGTACAATACTGTCCAAATAATGCTTAAGAGGGTGTAGAAACACAGTCTGTTCCAACACTGCTTTTATACAGACAGAGGGTTTGTAAGTAATCAACAAAAGTTGGGACACCTGTAGGAATTGTTATTATCAACTTTCAAGACTTAATTTACTTCCATTGCTGCAGAACAGCTGTAAGTTGTTAACCCATTACTTGTTCCCTGAAAAAAGCCTTTTTGTATAACTCTGAAATGTACATTATTTTTCAGTTTTTGGTAACCTAAACGTTTTTTTTTAAACCTCTGGCAGTTTACCGCTTACCTTTGTAACATTTCAGGTTATTCGCTGGACTTAAACTGCTTAAATTTCAATAAAAACTGGGAAAATTGGGGTGTTCTAAAACTTTTGACCGGTATAGTAGGTTATAAGAAAAACATGATCACTTAGTCTTTGCTTTCTTTTCCTCTCTTTTTTAAAGGCTCAACTGCAGATGACAGACAAGCTACTCTTCATAATTACAAAGAGACCAGCCTCAAGCTGAAGATCAAATTAAAAGAGGACTATAAGCGGATATTGGTTGGTAATTCACAGACGGGTCATCAGGAAAACCTGAACGATATTTATACTGATTTATATGTGGTAGAGAATGAGACTGGAAGAAGAGTAAATGACCATGAGCTGGGACAGATCGAATTGAATCATAAACAATATGATGCCAAGGACACACCAATCCAATGCAGTAATATTTTTAAAGTCAATGAAACCAAAAAGGTACTGACGATGGGGATTGCAGGAGTAGGAAAAACTGTCTCTGTCAATAAGTTCATCCTTGACTGGGTTGAAGGAAAAGAAAATGAGGAAATAGCCTTCATTTTTCCTCTGCCATTCCGTCAGCTAAACCTGATTACAGAGAACTGCAGTCTCATGGGACTGATTCACGAATACTTCTTTAGTGATCCTAAAGAACTGCCCTCTCTTCCTGAAGGAGATGGAAAGGTCTTGTTCATTTTTGATGGGCTGGATGAATGTCGCTTTCCTTTGAACTTTAAAGAGGGTGGCAGATTTACAAATGTTCACAAAAAAACAACACTGAGTAGGATAGTTTCAAGCCTGATCAAGAGAGATCTGGTTCCCTCTGCTCTCATCTGGATCACATCCAGACCAGCAGCAGCCAGTCTGATACCCCGAAACTACATTGATCAGGTGACTGAAGTGCGTGGATTTAATGATGAGCAGAAAGAGCAATACTTCATCAAAAACAGCACTTCTGAGGTTTCTGAAAACATCATCAGTCACATCAAGAAATCCAGGAGCCTGTACATCATGTGCCACATCCCCGTCTTCTGCTGGATCTGTCTTACAGTTCTTCAGCCTCTACTGGCTCAAGAGAGCAATAACAAAAATAAAACACCAACAACTCTCACAGAGATGTACACAAACTTCTTAAATTCTCAGCAGCAACAAATGAAAGAAAAATACTGTGATACCCCTAAAGCCAATGCAATATCTTTTGATCAGATTATTCTGAAGCTTGGGAAACTGGCCTTTCAGCAGCTGCAGAAAGGTCAACTGATTTTCTACAAAGAAGATCTTGAGAAATGTGGAGTAGATGTCAGTGAAGGGTCTGTCTACTCTGGGTTATGCACTCAGATCTTTCAGAAGGGAAAGGTTTCAGCCAGAAACGTTTACAGCTTTGTTCATCTCAGTGTACAGGAATTCCTTGCTGCTCTTCATGTGTTTTTGATTAGCAAAGACAAAAACGCAAACCCATTTCTGGAATCATGGACAGAAAAACTGAAATGGAAACTTTCCAAAAAGCCACTGTTTCAGCTTCATAAAACTGCAATCAACAAGGCTTTAGAAAGCAAGAACGGACACCTGGATCTTTTCCTCCGGTTCCTTCTGGGTCTTTCACTGGAGTCCAATCAGAGTGACCTGAAGGAACTACTGCCAGGACTGGAACTGAAAACAGAAAACCTGAAAAACACTGTTGACTTTATCAAAATGAAGATAGAGGAGGAGAAATCAGTAGAGAGGACCATCAATCTCTTCTACTGTCTGAGTGAACTGAAAGATGACTTTGTAGAGGAAATCCAGAAGAATCTGAGCTCAGGAAATCTGTCAGAAGAGAATCTCTCCTCTGCTCAGTGGTCTGGTCTGGTGTTTGTACTCCAGATGTCAGAAGAGACTCAAGAGACCTTTGAACTGCAGAAATATAGAAGATCGGATGAAGCAGTGGGAAGACTGCTGCCAGTGATCAAAAACACCAGAAGAGCACTGTAAGAGTCTTCTTTAGAATCATTTACATGCTCTGTTAGTAATTTTAATTGGGTCTTACACAGGTGATTTGATGGTCAAGACTGTTCAGATTAAGAAATGTAAATGTATCAGTGTGTGATGATATTAAACGCCAACGTATCTCCATCATCAGGCAAGCTGGGTCGGGCATCAGGCAAAACTCAGGAACCTGAGTTTTACCCATTTTATTCTTCACAATTTTATCATAAATTAAAGAAAACTGAAAATAATGGTTATTTGGTTATAATAAAGATAACTTTTTTTTAGCTTTGCTTACATCACTTCAGTCAAACGTTTTTCCAAATGATCTTTTTCCAAATGATTATAAACTCTATCTAATAAGCATTACTATTGCATTACTCTCTACACAGGCTCCATAGTTGTAATCTCACTGCTCAGTGTTGTGAGAGTTTGTCTTCAGCTCTACAATCCTCAAACTCTGTCCTGAGAGAGCTGGACCTGAGTAACAATGACCTGAAGGATTATGGAGTGAAGCTTCTTTCTGATGGACTGAAGAGTCCAAACTGTCACCTGGAGATGCTGAGGTTTGTCTTGAAATACATTCTTTTTTGCATTGTTATTTATTTCTTTTTTAAAAAAGTAAAAAGATTTAATATGTATGGAATTACATTGTTTTTTGTTTTTTTTTAGATTTCCCTCATGTAATCTCACTGCTCAGTCTTGTGAGAGTTTGTCTTCAGCGCTACAATCCTCAAACTCTGTCCTGAGAGAGCTGGACCTGAGTAACAATGACCTGAAGGATTCTGGAGTGAAGCTTCTTTCTGATGGACTGAAGAGCCCAAACTGCCATCTGGCAATATTGAGGTAAATGGTTTTAAAATAATTAACAAAATACTATCAGAATAAATGATTTTGTAACAGAATGTAGCATCTGCTCACAATGGAATGCCAGAAAAAGAGACAAAACAACATTTAAAGGAGTGTGATATTTTAAAATATTTATGCAGATGTCTGTATTTTACAGGGTTTTTTTTATTCGCTTTGGTACTATTTTCACAAGTAAGGTGTATATTTTCAAAACTCTTAGTACAAAAATCCTTTTACAATCAGTTCATTCAATAGTAAACAATGCAAGATACATGTTTCAGATCACTGTTGTTGCTGAAATACAGTAAAACAGACTATAGATGCCACATTAGAAAATACACTTACATTACCTAAATTACATATTCGACATAAAATCCACAATTTTTGTAATAGCATCTATTCAGTCTGTTATCAAAAGTTGTGATGAAGTTTGACAGTCATGAGGTTTTGTGCTACAACAGAGTTTCCTGCAAGTACAGTAAATGTTCTCACTGTACCATATGACTGAACCTATACTGTAGTTGACCTTTATAAGGGTGATGTAGCAGTCTCTACCATGGTAATGCCTCTGTTTACAGTATCACATGGCATATAATGTAAAATGATGCCATCTGTCTCCCTTCTTCTGATGCATCTCTGATCAATCTGATATTATTCAGTCATTGACTGTTTCTTTTCCCTTATACTCTGTCCTGTTCTGTGTTCACAAATTTCAATATAAATAGATCTGTCTCTGTCTCTCATACACAGACACAAACACACATTGGTTTTTCATGTTATCTGGGGACTTTCCATTGACATAATGTTTTTATAACGTATACACGGTATATGCTATCCCCCTACAACTAAACCTACCATCATAGAAAACTTTCTGTATTTTCACATTTTATAAAAATTTCATTTTGTATGATTTATAAGCTGTTTTCCTCAAAAAAAATGTCCAAACAAGTTCTAAAATTACTAGTATTACCATCCTTGTTGGGACATTATGTTAACAACAATGTTTACTGGGACCACACACACACACACACACTTTGAAAATTGAGGTTATCATCGAAGATCAATCACTTATAATGTAAAAAGAATTCATTACATTTGGTTATCCATATCGCAATTTGGTTATCCAAATTGCAAATAAGTTCTATAGAAACTATGAATACAGAATCAATATCTTTAGAAATCTATACATGTACCAAATGATTCATTGATTAAACATTAAGTTCACTTGGATTAAATAATAGACAAATGTGTTAAACTGAACGAGAACAGATGCAAATGAAAAGTTCGACAGTAAGAGCATTGTGAAAGGCAGTTACTGTGAATGAAACATTTATATAAATGAAACACTTATTTTGTGTAGTGAAAAGGATACTTTCTGATTTTGTGTTTTGTACTAACACAACTGTACTAAGAGTTTTGAAAATATACACCTTACTTGTGAAAATGGTACCAAAGCGAATAAAAAAACTGTAAGAGTTGAGAGAAATGACCCACATGGACTGCATAAGTCTGAGAAAAATATTGTTGGGGGTGGAGAGATGGTAGTGGACTGTGTGAAGATTGAAATTACAAAATGGCCTTAAACAAGTATTAAAATGGTAAAATTTGCTTTTTCAAAACCATCTATTTCATGCATGGTTAGCACTGAACAAGCTAGTAGTGCCATCTAGTGGCTGTGCACGGGACACCATTATCATCTCAGTAAGACTTCACAATTAACACCACATGCTAAATGGCGGTTATATGAAACAATGTCATGTACCGGTTGACTGGCAATTAATTTTTATGAATTCTTGGAATACATGTTTAAGGCCATGGGATATTGCTTAGGCAAGTCAAATTTATTTATATTGCACATTTCATACACAATGGTAATTCAAAGTGCTTCACATTAAAAAGAAACAAATACATAAGGACAGAAATGGAATGCATAGAAAATAAAAGTAACAATAAAGCGGAGAATACCCCTATCTGACGATTTTCACTCAAAATATTAGGTCTACGTATTTTTAATTTGTCTCTTCCCGATATTGGCTGTCATCCTCTATGGTTTTCTCTCGGCGCCTGAAATAATCTATTTGACGTCTCCAATAGATCTGATTTTTCACCTAAAATTGGCCAGGAAGAGCTCTAGGACTGACCCTCCAGTCTGCACTCACTTGGTCCTTGACCTTGGGTTCACTGAAACCCACTGCTCTCACCACGTGGTTTCAATTTTGTTTTAATCAAAAAAATCTCTTAACCATGCTGGCTTACCACAGAGTGGTCTCAACCACTATGGTTTATCCATTTTTCTCAAATCATTAGTATAATTTTCTATGTAATATTTTAGATTTTTCACCTAAAATGGCCCAGGAAGAGCTCTACGACTGCCTTGGTCCCTAACCTCGGGTTCACTCAAACCCACTACTCTTTGTAGTCCCCGCCTACAATGTCCCACATTAGTCCCCACAGAGTTTCAACCATTATGGATCACTTCCCACTCTAACTCTTACCAGAGAAATTTGAAGATTTTCAAATGCATTAAAACAGTCAGGAATCAAAAGAGGATGCATGAAAAATTTTATGTAAAATGCATTTAAAACATTTAAAAAATAAAAATATAATATAAACAAGATTGATAAATAAAAGAGTACATATAAAATAAAGTGCAATCAGTTCAGACGTAGCACAGCTAAACAGATGTGTTTTGAGTCTGGATTTGAATGTGGCTACTGTTGGATCACATCTGATCTCTTCTGGAAGCTGGTTCCAGCTGCGTCTGGCATAATAGCTAAAAGCAGCCTGTCCTTGTTTAGAGCGAACCCTTGGTATTTCTAATGGATGTGATCCTATTGATCTGAGTGATCTGTTAGGTTTATATTCTATGAGCATATCTGCAATGCATTGAAGTTCTTGGCCATTAAGTGATTTATCAACAAGTAACAGTACTTTAAAATCAACTCTAAATGCAACTGGAAGCCAGTGCAATGATCTGATATGTTCATATTTTCTGGTTCTGCTCAGAATCCTGGCAGCAGCGTTCTGTATGAGTTGCAGCTGTCTTATGGTCTTTTTGGGAAGGCCAGTGAGGCATCCATTACAATAATCCACCCTGCTGGTGATGAAAGCAGTGAAATGAAAGTCTTTTCCTGGAACAACATGTCTTACCTGGAAACAAAGCATCTAATTCTTGCAACATTTTTGAGATGATAATATGTTTTTCTAATTGCTTTCACATGACAACTGAAACTAAGGTCTGACTCAAATCACATCAAATTTCCTGGCTTGACGTTTTGTTGTTTGACCCCTGGAGTGGAGGTATGCGTTCACCTTGAGAACTTCATCTTTGTTTCCAAATTCAATTACTTCAGTTTTGTCTTTGTTTAAAGTTTTGGCACATTCAATTTTTAATTTCATCAATGCATTGGCACAGGGAGTCAATGGGGCTGTAGTTGATAAGGTGACAGGGCTAGGTAAAACTGGGTATCATCTGCATATCTATGATATGCAATTTGGTTCATTCTCATTGTTTGGTTCAGTGGCTGCATATATAGGTTGAACAGGAGAGGTGCTAGAATTGAAAATGTCATGAATGTCCACTCAGACTTACGTTCACCAATACTCACATAATAAGCTCTCCCTTCTAAGTATGACCTGAACAATTTGAGGACCATCCCAGAAATCCTAACCCAGTTGTCTCTGTGCTGTGATGCAGTTGGAAACCAGATTGAAAGTTATCAATGTATCCATTCTAGCTTAAGGATTTGTTCAGCTGATTGAAAACAACTTTTTCAATGATCTTGTTAGGTGGGGTCAGATAAACAGAGGACTCAAATGCAGTGGAAAACTGTGAAAGTTTATTGGCAGGTTCGGAACACAGGTGAACAGACAAAGTGATCTCAGTGAAGACGTGAAGATCCTCAGGTGTGCTCTCGTGTTATGCTCAGCTATTATCTCCTCGTCTTCGGGTCCTGAGTATAACAGTCAACAGGCACGTAAATAACAAGTCACAGAACACAAGAACTGGGAGCACAAACAAGCAACATCCACGCGACACAAAATAGTGATCAACTGACAACAAGGGGTAGACACAGCTGGGAATAAATAGGGAAAAAGGGAACGAGTGACAGGTGTGGGAGATCAGCTCGTGATTGAGCACACAGTGCTGTGAGGTAACTCTGATTGCCCAGATCACGAGCTGTAGAAAATGACAGGACCAAAACAAACAACAGAGAAGCACCGATGACACAACCTGACCCGTGACAGAATCCCCCCCCCTCAGGGGCGCCTCCTGGTGTCCCCAGAGGACTCACCATGACGCCGATGGAACTGGTCAATGAGAGCATGGTCCAGCACGTCGCGAGCTAGAATCCAGCATCTCTCCTCCGGACCATAACCCTCCCAGTGTAATGGTCTGGTCCTCGAGCACTACTTTCATCCTGGCCACCAGGGGTCGCTGTCCGTGAGCTCTCCGTCATTCTCCTCCGGAACTATGGATGGCGCTTGCAGCAGGAACTCTAGCCTCTCCACTCCTGTAGATGGCGCCATTGCCCCAACTATGTTCATTGCTCGTTTGCCCTGATTTCCCACACCTGAAGTTGACCCTTCATAAGTTTGATTGTTCCCTGCTATTGTGTTCAGTCTTGAGCCTGTCTTCCGGAGATTCCCGCTGCCCGTCTTTAAAGTTAAGTGTATCTCTGTTAACTGTTTTGGACCATTGTGTCTGTTTTTGTTTTCTCTGTTTTATGGAAGCTCGGCTCTCCTATTCATTTGTATTTTGGTACCTTTATTTTACCAGTAAAGATTTCTTTTATTTTCTAACGACTGAAGTCTCCTGGCTCTTCTCTATTCTGCAATTGGGCTACACCGTGGGGACTTAGCTCAGTGAGTTAACACTGACCTCTAGTGCACCAGCGACCCGGGTTCTATCCCCACCAACGGGCAAACCTAACACCCAGTCTACCAGATATTGATGACCTCTACCCCTCCGCCTCACATCAAGAAGTTGTTGCACCGTATAGGCAGGCAACCCCTCGATGAGTCTGGGAGGCGGTGGAGCAGAGGTCTGAGGCTGAAGGGGGGAGCGAAAAATGGGTTTGATCTTGGAAACATGAAACACCGGGTGAATCCTTTTAAACTGAGGGGGTAATTTGAGTCGAACTGTCACCGGGTTAAGCACCTTGGTTATAATATACGGTCCAATGAATTTGGGTCCCAGTTTACGTGCGAGAAGTTTGAGGGGAATGTCTTGGGCAGAAAACCAAACCTTTTGACCACACACGTAAAGTGGGGGCTTAGAACGGTGACGGTCCGCCAATGCCTTGCTCCTCTCGCCAGTCCGGGAAAAGGCTTCTCTGGCGAGCCTCCAAGTACGAAGGAACCATGCTCGACCATGGTTAATCTGGAACTCCAAGTCGACTGTCTACAGAAGCCACACAGCGCAAGTCCTGGACCAAAACAAACAACAGAGAAGCACCGATGACACACCCTGACCCATGACAGATCTTCCCTATGACAGGAAGATTTGAGATTGGCCTGTAGTTGCTCAATATGGTGCTATCCAGATTCATCTTCTTCAGGAGGGGCTTAACTACTGCTGTTTTCAGGGAGTTTGGAAAATTCTCAGAAAGTGTTTACCACTTCTAGGAGGAGGGGCTGTTTCATTGACGACTGTTGCACTTCAGCTATGTTCTAGCCATGTTTCCTTTAGAGGCATAAAATCTAGATTGTTTGAGGTTATGTCGTTGACTAGAAGTGATTTATTTTTAAGTGAGCGGATATTTAAAAGTGTTTCAATGTTTAAAATCATTCTGCCTACTCAGTCACATAAAACAATGTATTGATTTTAAATTTCTAAGACACTTTTGTTTCGAAGGGCCATATGTGAGGAGATGTGAATCTTGCTGTGATTCACACCTGAGGAGATTAAGACCCTAACCCTAATGAGCCGCATAATGAGCCATTCACTCAGGAATGTGACTGAGTGAACTAAGAAAGAATGCAATGACAAAAGAAATATATATATATATATATATATATATATATATATATGTTTGTAGTTTATTTAGAATATAGTTGACTATATAAATGAGAGTCAAAGACCGTTTGAGTACACAGTTATACCTGGAAAAAAACTGTGGACAAAGATTTTTTTCTTCCACTGGTGGCTCCTGACGACCGACCCTATTGACGACGGGGACGACCCCGACCCCAACCTCTGGGGGCAGGTTGGCTGGGATGGTCCTGGTGGAATTGAGTGAGTAGCATCGGATCAAGGATGTCGTCTCGAGGAACCCATGATCTTTCCTCGGTTTCATACCCTTCCCAGTCGACGAGATATTCCAAGTTCGGTCCCCGCCGTCGAGAGTCCAGAATGGTTCGCACCTGGTAGATGGTTTCATCCTCGGTAAGGGTTGGAGGAGGAGGCAATCCATCATCACCAAGTCCTGTGGGGGCAGACAGGGGTTCAGTGAAGGGTTTAAGTAGTGAAACATGGAATGAAGGTGCTATTCGATACATGGAGGGTAGTAGAAGATGGTAGGTGACATCGTTCAGCTGCCTCTGTACCATAAAGGGACCTATGAAGAGGGGACTCAGCTTTTGACAGGGCAGGCGAAGACGGATATCTCTGGTGGATAGCCACACTTTTTGGCCTGGGAGGTAAGTGGGTGTTTTTGAGCGGCGTTTATCTGCTTGGATCTTGTGTCTTCGCTCTGCCCGTTGTAGATGGATGTAGTCCCACACCCTCTCGCTCAGGTGGAACCAATCTTGAACAGCTGGAACCTCCGACGGCTCCCCGGACCAAGGGAACAATGGTGGCTGATACCCTAGGATGCACTGGAATGGGGTTAGGCCTGTGGTGGATTGTCTTAGGGAGTTTTGTGCGTATTCTGCCCAGGGTAGGAATCAGCTCCAGCTGTTCTGGTTCTGGTGGCAGTACACCCTCAGGTATCTCCTGATCTCTTGGATCTTCCGCTCAGTCTGGTCGTTGGTTTGCGGGTGATAACCAGAAGATAGGCTGACCGAAACTCCCAGGAGTTTGAAGAACACTTGCCACACTCGGGAGATGAATTGGGGACCTTGGTCGGAGTCTATGACCTCGGGCAAACCAAAGTGACGTAAGACTTGCTGGAAGAGAGTCTAGGAAGGGACGTTGAGGTATAGGTAGTGGTACCAGCTTGCCTGCAGGAAGTTGTCTTGGGGTGTTTGGTGATGGCACAGACTGAGCAGCTCTTGACATATCGAGAGACATCCTGAGGCATTGAGGGCTACCAGTAACGTTGACGAAGGAACGAGAGGGTTCGCTTGCTACCTGGGTGTCCAGAGCCCGGGGAGGTATGTGCTGAGTCCATGAGGGGCTGACGATAGCTGGTAGGAACAAAGAGTACCCCCTCAGGACCTCCCGGCGGAGCAGGTTTGATGGTGGTAGCCAGAACTTGACAGTTTGGGAGGTGAGAGTCTGGTATTCGATGCACGGCCGCAAGCCTCTGTCCTTCTTGGAAGAAGAAGCTCGACGCGGCAGGGGACGTCGATGGTCAGATAAACTCCTGTTGAAGTGCCTCCGTGATGTAATCTTCCATGGCCTTCTGATCAATCCTTTGATGGATCAAGACCATGTTTTCTGTGACTCCTTCATCTGTGTGCTTCCCTAGTTCACGTTCCGAGTTACAGATCATTTTCTGAGGACTATCAGAATGGACTTCATTCAGTGAGAGACGACCGATCACGCATCATTTTAGTTATCTTTATTTTGCAAAAAGTAAAACATTTTGTTTTTACTTTTAGTGTGCACAAATAAAAGAACACATTTAACATATTAGAAAGGTGTATAACTCTTAATTATATGCCCAAAATTGACAGTGTATTTGAGTCTCTTTCACACTGGTAAGAAAAAAAATGGGGTGGTATCGCAGCACGACAGCCGATCCCTGATTGTTATTAAGTCACCGAAGTTACTATATAAGTTTTTTTGGTAACACTTTATTTTACAATGTCATTGTTACAAATGTTACATATTGTTACTATAGTAGTAACTATAAATTTTGCATAATTACATGCACTTAATCCTAAACCAAGACAAACCCTAGTCTTAACCCTATAGTAAGTATATGTAGTTAATTAACATTACTCAGTACTTAAATGTACAATTACAGCGTAACAAAGACACCTTAACATAAGGTTTAACCGTTTTTTTTTTTACAGTTACAAATAAATACTTAATTAATGGCTAAAATATGCATAAATTAAAATCATGTGAACTGCTGGTGTGTGTCTGTAGGTTGTCTGGCTGTATGGTGACAGAGGAAGGCTGTCATTATGTGTCTTCAGCTTTGAGTTTAAACCCTTCACACCTGAGAGAGCTGGATCTGAGCAACAATTACCCAGGAGATTCAGGAGTGAAGCTGCTTTCTGAAAAACTGGAGGATCCAAACTGCACCCTGGACAAACTCAAGTATGTGAAGCAGGAGGAGTTTCGATTAAACGATTCCAAAAACATTACTATGTTTAATTATTACAGAACAGTTTGACTTTATTTCTTAAATATATATACATATATATCAAAAGTTAAATTGATAATTTAGAGAGGTTTGGCTTTTGTTATGCAATTGAATGCTTTTTTTCTGATTGCTAAGGTGTGTAATTATTTTCCAGTAAACCCACAGCTACAGTTTCATATCACTTTGTCAGATGACTTATTTAAGCCTTTGCCTTCCAACAGCAAAAAAAAAAAAAAAAACAGAACACTCACAAACACATACACAAAGACACTGACCCAACAAACAATAAGATAAAAATGGCAAACTATTTACATGATTTTCCCACAAAGTTACATTATCTATGAAAAGTATGCTCTTTTCACACAGGATCTGATCAGCTTCACACAATGGTGGCTTGTTTATTTTTAACAGAATGGTAACTTTTATCTAGATCTAGATTGTACACAACACAGCTGTACATGGACTTTACAGGTTACTCTATTCAACATAGGTGCATGTCCAGGTATATGTATGGAGTTTGTGTGAGTGTGTGGAACTACAATAAAAAGAGAATAAATATATAAATTAACTCATAAGTATCAAGTAGTATCCAAAGACGTTATCTACATGAACAGTTTACATCCTCTTTGAAAAAATACTCTGGTTAAATGTTACAAAAGAATGGAAAATGTTAGTACCCAGTGTTCTGAAAATTTACTATAATTACATTGAATAATTTAGGTGGTGTGCTGATCAACAAACTGTATATAAAATCATCATTAAATATGACTAAATTATAAAAAGTCAGATGTGGTGCACTCGTCAGTCAATGATTACAACATTTCTCAATTTACTTGAACACTGAATTGACGAAACAGTTCAGACTCTTGACATGGCTGCTGAGAACCGATTAGCTGCTGATATAAACATGTGAACAAAGCAGTTGACTTGAAAGAGGAGGTGAAATGACATTGTTTGTGGTGTCTCATGGTTTATGTTAAAAGCTGAGATAATTAAGGCTAGTTTATTAGGCTTAGTTTGGCCAAACAAAGGAGAACTGGCCCCCCGACTAAGCCTGGTTTCTCCCAAGGTGTTTTTCCTCCATTTTGTTGGAGTTTTGGTTCCTTACCGCTGTTGCCTTTGGCTTGCTTAAGTTGGGGACACTTGCTTGATATTCAGCAGTGTTTTTGATATGCCTGCATTGGTGCCGTTGTATGTGAACTGAGCTGAGCCAGACGATTACATCACTGTTTTCTCCAGTGCTGATATGAAAATGGATTGGCCAAATCAGATCAAAATCGAATTGTAACTGGTGGTTTATTAGGACCCGAGCGAAAACTTGGTCCATTTATCAAACACGCTTGCACAAGTTAGTATGAAACTCGGTACACATGAAGACCTCATCGGGCCTGACAACTTTCGTGCTCTAAGTTGTACGCCGCCTCAACAAGGAAGTGAGCTATTATGGGTTGTTTGAAAAACGCATGCTCTAGAATTTGATATACTCCTCCTAGGCGCTTAATCCGATCAAAGTGTGTTATAACTTCTGCAGGAATGGGTGGGGCAAAATGGCTCGATAGCGCTACCTATAAAAATTCAACAGTGTGCACCTCCGGTTCCGTTTGACGTACGTCTATGAAATTCGATACATACTTGTAAGGTCCCATGACCTACAGAAAAGTCTCTTGGACCGAAGTCCTAAACGCAACAGGAAGTCAGCCATTTTGAATTTCCTGCGCAATTTTTGTGCAGTTTTTGCCATTTTCAGACCTCGTACTTTAACGAACTCCTCCTACAGTTTTAATCTGATCATCTTCAAATTTCAGCAGGCCTTTGCAACGCTAAATTGCGAAGATGTAGAGTTTTCGTCGAAGGGCGTGTCCCTGGTGGCCTGACAAAATTCGATGTTTCGCCCCAAACTTCACACGCTTGATAAGAGTCCTGTTCTGAACACAAGTCCATGACCATATTCAGCTGTAGTCATAGCGCCACCTGTTGGCAACAGGAAGTGACATGTTTAACACTGTTATGGACTCCTAATAGCATATTAAAATGGTCCAGCAAGTAGTAAACAGGCTAGCAACACGCCTAAAGCATGCTATTCATTCAATGAAACAGGAAGTTGCTGTAACTCAGGCATGCAAAGTCCAATCTACCCCAAACTTCACACGCTTGATAAGAGTCCTGCCCTCAACCCATCTACATGACCATATTCAGTTATAGTAATAGCACCACCTACTGGCAACAAGAAATGAAATTTTTAACAATGTGATGTACTACTAACAGCATACTAAAATATGCATATTTTTTTACAAATCATGCTAGCAACACTTAGCTGAGTGCTAAAGTATGCTAATGTCGTCGTGAAACAGGAAGTTGTTGTGACTCAAGCATACAATGTTCGATCTGCCCCAAACTTCACATGTTTGATAAGAGTCTTGGCCTGAAGACATCTACATGCCAATATTCAATTAATCATAGCGCTACCTGTTGCCAGCAGGAAGTGTGGCACTTTGAAATGACTTTGTCATCGTTCTCCTGTATTTGCTCGCTTACATCGCCCACCGTTCGCTGTTTTCCTAAGGCCAACGGGTGGCGGTGAGCCCGGGTGCGAGGACCCTTTCATCGCTGCTTGCAGCTCTAATTTCTGAAATTCTCTTTCCTCCTGTCATCTGTGAAGTGGAGCAGGATAACGTCCCACCAGTCCTTGTTTTATACTCTTATCCACAGACAACTGGTTTTGGGTGCAGGAAGGGGTGATTTTACTGCTTGATAAAGACGTGCGGCACGACTCAGCAGTTCATGTGCTCGTCGTCGCCTAATTAGGACCCAAAATATAAAGTCTACTTTTTAAAACAAAGAAAAGGAGGATGGTTAGTAATGCAACAACGGCGGTAAACTCTGTATATTTGTGCAGTGTGCGCATGTCAAAAGATTAAATCCGATCAGGAGCTTGTGACTTACACATCAACCCGATCTCTTTATTTAGCGTTCATGTAAACACTACGTTCAGATTTAGAAACTGTAATGGATAATTTGATTAATCGCCTGCAGCCACTGCACTGCTGTGTGTCTGTGGATCAAAATGTGCCCAAAAACATGGAGATATCCCAAATCCTTGTAGGGACATTGATGATCTCCATGAGGAAACCAGCTTATAAATCATACAGAGTTATGTTTTTTGAAAATGTGAAATTGAATGTTTTGTGTGATGAGTAGATTTAGGGGTAGATTTAGTGTAAAAGGAGAGAATATACAGTTTGTACAATTTAAAAAACATTATTATCTATGATTGATTGTGTCTGTGTGTGTTTTCTAGTGTGGATCATGGAGGAGAGATCAGGATTACACCAGGAGTACGGAAATGTACGTATACACACATTCTCTCTCACACACACACACACACACACACACAGTCTCTCTCTCTCTCTCAGACAAACACTACAGTAAGATTATAATGTTATGTTTTCTGTTTAGTAACCATGGCGATTTCAGTCTGAACTTCATTTAGGACAAAATCTATTACAGAATGACATTTCTTAAGTGTATTATTATCACTGGTTGCTTGGCAACAGATCTGAGAGTTGAGTACCGAACTCAAGATTTCTGAACTACAGATGAGATTCTGTAAGACAGGATAAGAATCCTGAATCAACTTGTCAGATCTGAACTAAAGATTTAAGATAGAAAAAATCTCCAATACTGACACCTCTGATGTGTTTTATCTCCATCAGATTCCCATCGGATCACTCCAGATCTGATCACAGTGAGTAAAGGCCTCCGTCTGTCTGAGGGGAACACAGTGATTACTGGCACTGACACACCGCAGTCGTATCCTGATCATCCAGACAGATTTCTTCATTATAAGCAGGTGTTGTGTAGAGAGAGTGTGAGTGATCGATGCTGTTACTGGGAGATTGAGTGGAGTGGGAATGGTGTGTTTATATCAGTGTCATATAAGAGCATCAGCAGGAAGGAATATGGTAGAGAGCATGTGCTTGGAGGTAATGATCAGTCCTGGAGTTTGTTCTCCTCTCCTGACAGTTACTCATTCTGGCACAATAACTCACAGACTGATCTCTCTGTAAAGTCCATCAGCAGGAGAATAGGAGTGTTTGTGGATCACAGTGCAGGAACTCTGTCCTTCTACAGCGTCTCTGACACAATGATCCTCATCCACACAGTCCAGACCACATTCACTCAACCGCTCTATCCTGCGTTTGTTGTTTGGTCTGAATCATCAGTGAAACTGTGTTGATGAATCAGGACAGACTGTAGAGATTCTACCCACAATGCTTTGAGCTCATGATGAATCAGTGACTAGATGATCCAAGAGAAGAGAAAGACGATGAACACTTACAGTATATTTACAGTTTTCTCAACACGTCTCAAAAGCAAACATTTGTCTACGTTGCAAACACTTTTGTCATAATATTGTATTTTTGGATATATCACACACACAGTTATTCAAAACCTAAAGCTCTTCTTTCATGAGCTCCTCTGAACATTTCTGTACAAGACTGAAAGTCATTAGATGTTGAAAAATTCACAGTAAACACGAAAGCAAGATTGAAACTGAACTATTTAATTTTACTGTAAGCATTTATGGTTGTGAACACAGTGTTACACAGAACGAAAGAACAGAAACACATCAACCGTGTGTAGTTGGACAGAAACAATAGATGTGTTTGAAAAAGGAAATCAGGTTTTTGTGTGTTAAAGTAAAAATTGTGTGTTGTGTTTTGCAAAAAGTGTTTTATGAAATTGAAAACTGATTTAAAGTTTGAGAATTAGTGTAAGATTCGCAGATTTGGTGTGTGTTTCTGGTGTTTGAGTGTCAGGTTTCAGAGACTGTGTGACAAGTAATGATTTTGTGTGTGAGCCGCTGAAAAAACCTGTAATAAACATGAACACAAGATGACTGAGGGTTTAAACACACCAGATAAAGTATAATAATAGTCAAAGTCCAGGGAATAAGATTGAAGAGAATGAATCTATCAACAGTTTGTTGATCAATTCCTGTGTAAATGAAGGATCTCAGTGTGTTTATTCAACCATTTGTTCTTTTTTAATTCAGTCATGTATGTAGTTGTTATTTGATTTACAGCATTATCATGTTATTATTGTCAGGGTTGTTTAGTTTGGTTGTGTTTTTGCATCACATGGTTTGAACCCTGAATACTGTTTCGCCATGAGGGGGCGTTGTAGGGTTAGAATAAATGCAAGGCCAATGAAGGATTCACAGGTGTTTGTGTGCTATTTACTCACGATATAAACTAGAGAACACAACATGGTAAGGAGCGTGACACTTCCTGAACACGCTTTGAGCTGTTCGTCAATCACAACACACTGAGAGAGCTAACCAATCACAGCACATTTCATATTATGTTTTTTTTTTAATAATCAAGCAGGAAAACCTAATCCAGAACAGCCTAAAAACATAATCAAGAGTTTGAAAAAGGGCATACGATCCTTCAAGAACATTCACATGATATATTATGGGTCTTTTATTTTGAAGCTCATCTTCAGACAGTCCTGACTCTGTGTGAGAGACTCTCTGAGGTGATGAACTGTCATTCTGAACTGAAACTAGATTCCTTTAAATTACATCTGAATTTATAGAAGAACAACTGCATATAAATGATTTCAGAAGGCTTTCATTTTGAAGTTAAATCTGACATTAATGAGTGAAATGTGTTGTTTGGCTTCATTAATGTGGGTAAAAATACTGTGAAAGAGTTTTACTCTATTATTACTCTGTTATGTTCTAATATATTTGTTCTTTCATTTTATTTTGAGAAACAGCCTTATTTCAAACACTGTATTTCCTTTCAGCGATGAATAAACGCATAAATATCAATAAATACATTTACAACGAATGATGTTCATGTTTTCTTGACATGTGTAAATGTTAGAGTTAGTCATTTATAGTAATATAAAGTGATTCGCTGCGGAAGTGACGTTGTCCGGGCGGAAGTGAAGAGCCGCTATGAGCCGCTGCTGCTGTTGTGACGCTCATCTCATGAATCAAAGCTCATTCAGAGGATTGACAGCTGTGACTGAGTACAATCCGCCGTGTTTTATTGATCACATGATCCGCAGTCTGTCAGTTTATAATGAAACACACGAGCAGATCATCGTGTTCAATGAGAATCTGTTTGAGACACACAAATCTTCCTCTAAACTCACATCAACATCTGCTCGATTATCAAACACACACTGAATGATCATGTGACTCATGATTAATGTGTGAGAGCTTGTTTTAATGACAAACAAAGTGTAATAATAGAAATAATAACTTATAAGTGTTGGTCACACAATGAACAGTTCTTCTGAAGCATTTATTCATCTTAGTTCATGTTATTTTTGACATTTACTAATGCATTATTCACATGAAAAGTTAGCATTGTTTAGCGGCTGACATGAACTGTATTTGTAATTGATGAAAAGTAAGAAACTGTTGTGAAATCAGTGGAACACAGTGAATAATCCCACAGTGATGGACCTGCTGCTGCTCTTCATGAATGTTCTCGTGGTTCGGCGTCTCTGAGACGGAAGTGACGTGTGTTTCTCAGGAGTGTGTGTGCGATGGCTGGGAAGGTGAAGTGGGTGACGGACATCGAGAAATCGGTGCTGATCAATAACTTTGAGAAGAGAGGATGGATCCAGGTGACGGACAGCGACGACTGGAACTTCTACTGGCAAGAGCTCGTTTCATTTGTTCCTGAACACAGCTGAACTAGATCCTGAAACACTGATTTGATCGGATCACACTGTCACACACTTTATGTTGTTCCGTCCGCAGGACAAGGTGGAGTGAGGTCAGTTCAGCTGCTGAATTTTGTTTCCTGTGTTCCATGTATACACTAATTGTAACGATCGTCAGCCCAAGTGCCCGCTATAACCAGCAGAGGGCACTCCACCATGGACTCACTCACTCACTCTCTCACCCACTCACTCTCTCTCTCACTCTCTCACTCACTCACTCACTCACTCACTCTCTCACCCACTCACTCACTCACTCACTCTCTCACTCACTCACTCACTCTCTCACCCACTCACTTACTCTCTCACTCACTCACTCACTAACTCTCTCACTCACTCACTCTCTCACTCACTCACTCACTCACTCTCTCACCCACTCACTCACTCTCTCACTCTCTCACCCACCCACTCACTCACTCTCTCACCCACCCACTCACTCACTCTCTCACCCACTCACTCACTCACTCTCTCACTCACTCACTCACTCACTCTCTCACCCACTCACTCACTCACTCTCTCACCCACTCACTCACTCTCTCACTCACTCACTCACTCACTAACTCTCTCACTCACTCACTCACTCTCTCACTCACTCACTCACTCTCTCACCCACTCACTCACTCACTCTCTCACCCACTCACTCACTCACTCTCTCACCCACTCACTCACTCTCTCACTCTCTCACTCACTCACTCACTCACTCTCTCACCCACTCACTCACTCACTCACTCACTCTCTCACCCACTCACCCACTCACTCACTCACTCTCTCACTCTCTCACCCACCCACTCACTCACTCTCTCACCCACTCACTCACTCACTCACTCACTCACTCTCTCACCCACTCACTCACTCACTCACTCTCTCACCCACCCACTCACTCACTCACTCACTCACTCTCTCACCCACTCACTCACTCACTCACTCACTCATCCACCAAGGCAGACTACATTTCCCAGAAGCCCCGCACCCGTCACTGATCACTCCACCAGCTGCAACACATTACCCCATCTCTTGATTACATCACCCAGCCCATCTGTTCAGTTTCTTGATTGTTTGCTGCCTACCTTATTGGATTTACTGCTCTGGATTACTGGACTATTGCTTGCCTGCCGCCTGCCTACGTCCTCCCCGCCTGTGTACTGTTTACGTCTCTGCCTTATCTCCTACATCTCTGTTTGATACCTGTTGACCCCGCCTGTTACACCATTCTATGCTTTAATAAAGCCTGCATTTGGATCTCATCCGCTGACTCACCCAGTCATTACACTAATGCGGATAATAGTAATATTAATATTCAAGACAAATATGCTTTAATCATTCATAACAGACATTCAAAATAATTAATCTACAGTATTACAGAAGATAGAAATGCAAATTAACTTAATATATTAAAAAATTAATATGAGTAACTTAAATTCCCAAGTTAAGCATCTCTTTACAGAAGTGACTCTACCAGATCCTTGCATGTTCAGCATTGAGGACAAGCCACTTGTTACCACCATGAACATGACACCTGAAAAGTGCATTTGGGTCGGTCCAGGAAGGAAGTGTGTTGTCTTAACAGGAGACTGCATGATGCTCCACCGACTCCACCTTTGCCTCTGGAAGGATATGATCTTGCTCCAACTGAATGTACATTTGTTTGCACCGAGGAGCTCTTAAACCTTTATAGTCTCAACACAGGCTTGGATAGGCTCAGAAAATTGAGGAGGCAACTCGTGACCAAAGCTCTTGAACTGACCGGCATGAAAACCCAAGGTAACAGTCTCCAGATGTCAGAGTCCCTCGTCGAGCGAATCATCAGAAATGAGAAGAGGTGCAGAAATGGAGTCAGAGGCAACAGTCGAGTACAGCAAGATGATGAATGTTAACTACCCACCTAAGACCAAATCGTTCATCCTAACGCCCCCTGGATTGGTGCGTCGCCTGATGGTGTAGTGTTCGATCCCACTGAATATCCTCAATCTGGGCTTGCTGAAATTAAATGCCGTAATATCAAAAACTTTGTCACTGCAAATGGGTTCATCGCTCTAATAAAGAACCATACATACTTTTGGCAAGTGCAGGAATGCAGTGGTGTGACTTTGTGTTTATTTTGCCCAGAGCATGTACAGTGTCACAGCTGTGCATAAAGTTATTTGAGAGAAGGTAGATAATTTTTTTTTTACTTTTACACATACATGTATAAATACCTGACGATGAAACTCATGGAGTCTCAACCATCACAACAACACACAGCCCATCGTCACCAGATCAGCAGCTCCACACACTCCTTCACTCTCCTGGAGTTCTGATCACCTGCACTTCATCACCAGCATTCACTATAAGAGACACTTCTGCTCTCCCTTGTCTGGTCTCGTCCCTACGAACCTCACAGATTCCTTACCTGCTGCTTACCAGAGCCATTGGACTACTTACCCGTCTTCTGTCTGCCATCATCTGCCTTCCGTCTGCTTCAGCTCCATCCACCTTGTAACAAGTGGAATTAGGTACTGCTCCTTTAAGGTGGAACGCACTCTCTCTCACTCGCTGATGAGCGGGCAGTTACAGACGGAGCGCGAACTGTGAGCATTGCATGTGTGCATCATTTAACTTTATTTCTTTTGTTTTATTTAGTAACGCAGTTGTCAGTGAAGTGTTGCAAACTGCCCATGTGTTCGTGGGAACGGTGCTGATAATAAACCCCATGTGAAACGTCAGTTGACCTACGTGAGTTTTGCTTGCACTTAGCTACAGCCATTCGGTCCAGCTATCCGGACTCTCTATAAAGCGTTACGACCTGCAATAGAGACACTACCATTACACTACAGCCGAGTCTTCATATCACCCTTCATTGTTGTGTCATCTCACCAGACTGCATTCCTGCTCAGCTCTGTGCCTCTTCTAAATAATCTGTTTTTACATACTCGCTTGTCTGCATCTTTCTGTTGTGACAGAAACATTCATTCTGATTAAAACATGTTTATTGTACATGTACAAAAAGTTGTGATCTTATTTCAAGGCAGATTGTTTGTTGTTGAGTTTTTCATGTACTGAACACCACAAGAGTTTAGAATTAATGTTGAATGGATTGTCCACAAAAATAAAAAATGTAAATTATTTACAACTAGTGTTGGTTGATTGAAGAGTCAAGATTACATTACCTTATTTGAACAGTGTCTTAAATGGCTTGTTTTAATAATTTTATAACCGGCTTGCAGCGGCACAGATCTCAGGACGTGTCAGGATGTGTCATCCACCTGATCACACATTCCCAAAAAAATAAACAAACTTGTAGATTGACTGTATCTAGTGTGTGTTCCAGAATAGATGTGAGACACACCTGGGTATAACACTAGAACCACCACGGGGTAAAATTTGCCCATGGCTGTTTTTCAAATGTCTCCGAGTCATTGACTTTTACTAAAATTGTTATTTACAATGCCCTGTTAAAAACTGTTCAGACAAAACCAGAAAAAACGGGGCTAAAGCTGCCAACAGGTCAAAATTACCCCTATATAATAATTATAATAATTATATTATATAATATAATTTTCGCTCTGTGTTTGAGCAAAGTGTAGGCTTACTGTAAACGGTCACACAAGTTCAATAAAGATGTTTTAGCCTACTCAAATGTTCAAACTTTTAATTATTTTTGTTTTGCTACTTTTGCTGTGTGTTGTTTGCTACTGTGTTGCTATTTATTCAAGTCTGCCTGCTTCCTGAAAAAAAAATTCATGTTTTTATGATTAGCTACCAAGTTTATTGGTGTTCTTCTCTTATTCAAATTATAAATCACATGACTAAACAAATTAATAATTAATTGGGTGAAACCTGAATTTATCGTTGGCTCACACATCCTATGCAGTGCAGTCAATTATTATTGCTCTTTATTGTCTATTTAGGGTATTAAATATGACTAGCAACAATTTAGTCATTTAAATAATATGGGTGTGAATATGGGAATCATGGAACTTGTCGTCAAGCCGATGGATCTAATAATATTTATGGGGAAATAATGTTTATGGATGAGTGAATGCATGTTTTTATCATGACTGTGATGTGAAGCTGGAAGTGGACGAGAATCACAGACGCGATTACTAATGAGAGACAGATATCAGTGACACACGCGAGTCCCAGCGGATACAAAGAAACAAGGGCATTTCATTCTACCGAACTACTCATAAGTGCTGAAACTCTACTCCTACAGGTCAGTTTATTTGATGAATTAAACTGAGGAAACGCAGCGCTGTTTCACTTGCTCTAACGTTACACTATCATACTAAACCAATTATTAATGTAAAGCTGCTTTGCCACAATTTGCATTGTAAAAAGCGCTATATAAATAAAGGTGACTTGACTTGACTTGACTAAACTGTGTTTGAGTGTGTTGAAATTTGTAATGTTTAGTATTAGTTTGTTGTCTGTATGAGACTAACAGTAATCTAGAATCATACTGATGATATTCTAAGATTTCATCATGTTGAGCGATGTAACATTGATTCATCTCATGTACATTTGCTCCCGTGTCTAATAATGAGCAAGAGCAGCGTTTCTATCCAGTCGAAGTTTGTCACAAAGCTCTCGCCATATCGAAAACACCACACCAACATTGATCCTCATTTTATTTCCCCTTTTGTCCCAAAGTTTGCTTGCCGTGGTCCATAATGTTTGAATTAAACAACAACAGTGTGCCGCTAGACTGTTGCCATGGTTACTATGCAGTACAAGCAGAAACCAGGGATAATGCAGATATTATATCATTGACAGGCAACAAGTGACAAGGGCACTAGTGACATTATTTAAAATGGTGAATTTCAAAGTGTATAGCACTATGGAAGTGCTTATTGGTTATTTTAATATAAAAATCTTGCTAACACTTCACAATAAGGTTAATGTATTAACTAACATGAACTAACCATGAGCAGTAGATTTATTACTGCATTTACTAATCTTCGTTAACGTCAGTTAATGAAAATCCAGTTGTTCATTGTTTGTTGATGTTAGTTCACAGTGGATTAACTAATGTTAACAAGATTTAATAAATAATAATGTATTAGTAAATGTTGAAATTAACATTAACAAAGATTAATAAATGCTGTAGAAGTGCAGTTCATTATTAGTTCATGTTAACTGATGAACCTTATTGTAGAGTTTTACCAAAATCTTACATATTGTACCTTTAACTATATCAGCATTTCAGTGCTGTATGTCTTTCTCTGTTCATCTGTCTTTTTCAGACTTGTTTGTCTCTTTTTACCTGTAATTTTAGTCATGTCGTGTGGGTCTTTTGATGACAGACAGGGATTGTCCGTATAGTTTCAAACTTGTCACAATTTGGAAAAACTGGTTGTATTAGTTTTCTGAAAAGGTTCTGGTATAACAGGTTTACGTACTGAGGAAAACTTCCGCGTCCACATAAAAATTGAACGTAGTTTCAAAGTAACTTCAGCTCAAGACAGTTCAAGTTCAGTGGAGGAACAAGAAACATCTACACCATCATTATTCATGGTTAGTAAATACTACTTCATAAAATACTGACATATATAGATTTATTAGTGTTATGTATCCATTAACATTGATCTTACATTGACTTATCAAACAGCATTGACACATTGTGTATAATTTTTTTTGATTGCTAAAAAACTCAAAGCAATTATTTGATCTTTTAAAGTAATTTTAGCAGATTTCAGCAACACAGTTTTTTGATGCCTCGTGTCTCTCGACTCTTGGCTGAATCTACGTTCTCTTCATAAATACACGCATTCATCTTACAAACTTTAATTCAAATCTTTCATTTAGATCAAGTGAGTGTATATTATTCATAATTCAGTCTATCCACAGTAGCTTTCTTTATCAAATCCCTGCTTGTATAACTGACTACTTCACTTTGAGCATTTTGACGTGTGTCTGCCTGCTTTTGTGTGTCAGTGTTTGTGTGACTCATGTGAGGTACCGCTGACTGTTTGAAGAACATGTTATGTTTTTTCAAATATTCAACTTTATTTATGTGTAATATTGCTGTCTGAGCATGAAAAAGCTCTGCAAGGTTACAAAGCACTTTTCTATATCAGTGCACACTGTTTCTGAACTCCCTGAAACGCCTCCATTGTATTCTTTAGTTTTCTTCCGGGAACAAACATGTCGCAATATTCCTCTGTGTTAAAGGGTTAGTAACGAGTCGGCGCTTGGACGTAAACATGGAGGTTTTGCAATACGTTCACTGCACCAACTGCACAACAGACTGACAGGAAAGAGGGAACGACATATCAGAAGCTTAAATTAACAAGGCTTCTTAAACGAATGGAAAAAACAAACAATTTATCATGACCACGACAGAGATGATAATCAAACCAGCCAAACAGATGTTTTATTTATTGCTGGCAGAGTAAGCTGTAAAGGCTCTGCCCACTTCTGGAAAAGTGTTGGGGAGCAGCATTTCATTTCTATTTAACAGATTAGTTTAGTTAGCTTTATATGAACGTATAACAACACACCTGTCCTCAGGTTCTTGCACTGGCTTCCAGTTGCATTTAGAATTGATTTTTAAGTACTGTTACTTGTTTATAAATCACTTAATGCCTAGGACCTCAATACATTGCAAATATGATCATATAATATAAACTTTATAAACAAATCACAAAAGATCACTTAGAAATACCAAGGGTTCACTCAAAGCAAGGACAGTCTGCTTTTAACTGTTATTCCAGCCGCAGCTGAACCAGCTTCCAGAAGAGATCAGATGCGCTCCAACAGTAGTCACAAAATCCAGACTCAAAACATATATCAAGCTTTTATGCATCATCTTGTTTATTTCTGACTGTTTTAATGCATTTTAAATCTGGCTGTTTGGTTGAAAGAGCTGGGAGACTTAGTAAGCATTTGTTATCCCAGCTACCTGGGATATCTATCCATCATAAACATATTCCACATGGCTGCGGGGGGTTAATAAAGGTCTTCTGAAGCGAAGCGATATTTAACAAGTTATGAAGTAAAATATCTAGCTTCCGCCAGACCACCTTCAGTGTAAAATTCTCACAGTTCATAAAGCTTACGCTACGTCTTACACCTTGCCTATTCAACTTTCGTAAAAAAAGCTTAACTGACGCGAAACCAGCTCCGTTTTTTCCGTAATTCAAATACGGACGACAGTCTGGCGGAAGTTAGATATTTTACTTCATCACTTGTTTTTTTACAGAAACACATCATTTTGTTTCAGAAGGCCTTTATTAATCCCCCGAGGCGTGTGGAGTATGTTTATGATGAATGGATGTAGATGAAGGCACTTTCTTGAGCTTCATACTCGTTGATCTTGTTCACTGTCATTATAAAGCTAGGATGCTTCAGGATATTTATTAATATATCTCTGAGTGTATTAATCAGAAAGAGGAAAATCATTTACACCTAGGATGGCTTGAGGGTGAGAAAAGCTTGGGGTAGTTTTCATTTGAAAGTGAACTAATCCTTTAAGGAGACACACACAAAAACATCATGTTTTTGCTTCCACTCATAAAACGGCATTTACAGAATAGCATAATAATTGATCTGTGGGGTGTTTTGAGCTGAAACTTCACACACACATTCTATTGGAGACCTGAGACTCATATCATCTTGAATTATTATATTTGGAAGAGTTGACTGAGTGTCCTGATCTGATCACTGCTTCGTTTCATAATCCAAATTACATTTGAGTGCCAAATATTAGGAGTTAAACTACTTCAGATCTTTTTCTTTTTGTCCTGCAGCTGTGAATCGGTGAAGGGCGATGGCATCTGTTAAAGAGCTGATCAAGAAATCACTGTGTGAACTGAAAGAAGATGATCTAAAGGAGTTTCAGTGGCACTTAGAGAATGATCATGAGTGTATATCACAGTCTGACATGGAGAATGCAGATAGGTTAAAAACAGTGAATAAGATGGTGGACTGTTTTGGACCAGACAAAGCTGTGGAGATCACGGTGGAGATCCTGAGGAAGATAAACCAGAATAATCTGGCTGAGCAGCTGGAGAACAAACACAAGCAAGGTAATGTTTCATTTGTTGTGACTGCAATATAATTGACAGATATTATAAAGACAAGTGCCGCTGTTGGAGCTCATTCAAAAGAGATACGGGGTAAATAACAATCACTGCCTTTACATGGAAACAAGAATATATAACATCAAGTTACAATTATAGGGACAAGAAGAACATCATCAGATCTTATACAAGTACATTTAATAGAACAGTGTGATTTTACAAATGGTTAAATCATCTACAGTGGTCTTAGTTAAAAACCTTAAATTAACCCTAATACATTTACCCTTATTTCTAGGTTGGTGAACTAGATATCAATGTTTAATCAAAAATTTTTTAATAATGTCAGTCAACATGACCTGAAGTTGATCTGAGTCCAATAGCGTCAATCCAATAAATCTTCTGGAAGGAATGGAAAAAAAAAAGTTAAAACCGAAACCAACTGTATTCTAGTCAGCATTAGTCAAGGTGTTTCCATCACCATATATGTTGTCAGCTTTAGAATAATCAGTATAAGATGTGCATGTTGCAGTGCGATAAATGTGATTCATTTGGATATAGCAGAAGTGCAGTTTTTATCAGATGTGCTGTAGTTATGTTTGTAATGGGAACTGCAAACCAGGTTACAAATTACATATATGTTTATTTGGAATTTATGAAAAATTTGATCACTTGTTTTTGCTGTCTTTTCCCCTGTTTTTAAAGGCTCAACTGCAGATGACAGAAAAGATACTCTTCATGATTATAAAGAGACCAGCATCAAGCTAAAGAACAAATTAAAAGAGGACTACAAGCGGATATTGGTTGGTAATTCACTGATGGGTCATCAGAAAAACCTGAACGATATTTACACTGATTTATATGTGGTGGAGAATGAGACTGGAGGAAGAGTAAATGACCACGAGGTGAGACAGATCGAATTGAATCATAAACAATATGATGCCAAGGACACACCAATCCAATGCAGTAATATTTTTAAAGTCAATGAAACCAAAAAGGTACTGATGATGGGGATTGCAGGGGTAGGAAAAACTGTCTCTGTCAATAAGTTCATCCTTGACTGGGTTGAAGGAAGAGAAAATCAGGAAATAGCCTTCATTTTTCCTCTGCCGTTCCGTCAGCTAAACCTGATTACAGAGAACTGCAGTCTCATGGGACTGATTCACGAATACTTCTTTAGTGATCCTAAAGAACTGCCCTCTCTTCCTAAAGGAGATGGAAAGGTCTTGTTCATTTTTGATGGGCTGGATGAATGTCGCTTTCCTTTGAACTTTAAAGAGGGTGGCAGATTTACAGATGTTCACAAAATAACAACAGTGAGTAAGATAGTTACAAGCCTGATCAAGAGACATCTGGTTCCCTCTGCACTCATCTGGATCACATCCAGACCAGCAGCAGCCAGTCTGATACCCCGAAACTACATTGATCAGGTGACTGAAGTGCGTGGATTTAATGATGAGCAGAAAGAGCAATACTTCATCAAAAACAGCACTTCTGAGGTTTCTGAAAACATCATCAGTCACATCAAGAAATCCAGGAGCCTGTACATCATGTGCCACATCCCCGTCTTCTGCTGGATCTCTCTTATAGTTCTTCAGCCTTTACTGGCTCGAGAGAGCATTAACAAAAATAAAACACCAACAACTCTCACAGAGATGTACACAAACTTCTTAAACTCTCAGCAGCAACAAATGAAAGAAAAATACTGTGATGACCCTGAACCTAAAGCCAATGCAATATCTTTTGATCAGATTATTCTGAAGCTTGGGAAACTGGCCTTTCAGCAGCTGCAGAAAGGTCAACTGATTTTCTACAAAGAAGATCTTGAGGAATGTGGACTAGATGTCAGTGAAGGGTCTGTCTACTCTGGGTTATGCACTCAGATCTTTCAGAAGGGAAAGGTTTCAGCAAGAAACGTTTACAGCTTTGTTCATCTCAGTGTACAGGAATTCCTTGCTGCTCTTCATGTGTTTTTGATTAGCAAAGACAAGAAAGAAAACCCACTTCTTGAATCATGGACAGAAAAACTGAAATGGAAACTCTCCAAAAAGTCACTGTTTCAGCTTCATAAGGCTGCAATCAACAAGGCTTTAGAAAGCAAGAACGGACACCTGGATCTTTTCCTCCGGTTCCTTCTGGGTCTTTCACTGGAGTCCAATCAGAGTGACCTGAAGGAACTGCTGCCAGGACTGGAACTCAAAACAGAGAATGTTAAAGACACTGCTGACTTTATCAAAAAGAAGATAGAGAAGGAGAAATCAGTAGAGAGGACCATCAATTTCTTCTACTGTCTGAGTGAACTGGAAGATGACTTTGTGGAGGAAATCCAGAAGAATCTGAGCTCAGGAAATCTTTCAGCACAGAATCTCTCCTCTGCTCAGTGGTCTGGTCTGGTGTTTGTGCTCCAGATGTCAGAAGAGACTCAAGAGACCTTTGAACTGCAAAAATACAGAAGATCTGATGAAGCAGTGGAAAGACTGCTGCCAGTGATCAAAAACACCAGAAGAGCATTGTAAGAGTCTTCTTTACAATCATTTACATGCACTGTTAGTAATTTTAATTGGGCCTTAATCTTACACAGGTGATTTGATGGTCAAGACTGTTCAGATTAATAAATGTAAATGTATCAGTGTGTGATGTTATTAAATGCCAACGTATCTCCATCATCAGGCAAGCTGGGTCAGGCTTTAGGCAAAACTCAAGTACCTGAGTTTTACCCATTTTATTATTCAAAATAATGGTTATTTTATTAAGAGGATGTTTTTTAGCTTCGCTTACGTCACTTCAGTCAAAAGTCTTTCCAAATGATCTATGCTCCAGTTTATGAACCCTACCTAATAAGCATTACTATTGCATTACTCTCTACACAGACTCCATTGTTGTAATCTCACTGCTCAGTGTTGTGAGAGTTTGTCTTCAGCTCTACAATCCTCAAACACTGTCCTGAGAGAGCTGGACCTGAGTAACAATGACCTGAAGAATACTGGAGTGAAGCTTCTCTCTGATGGACTGAAGAGCCCAAACTGCTATCTGGAAATATTGAGGTAAATGGTTTTAAAATAATTAATGAAATACTATTAGAATAAATGATTTTTTAACAGAGTGTGGCATCTACTCTCAAAAGAAAGCCAGAACAAGAGACAAAACAACATGCAACAATAAGGAGTCTGATATTTTTAAATATCTATACAGATGTCTGTATTTTCAGAGTTGAGAGGTATAATCCACATAGACTGCATAAAACTGAGAAAAATATTGTTATGGCTGGAGGGATGGTAGTGGACTGTGTGAAGATTGAAATTACATTTACATTTACAATTAATCATTTAGCAGACGCTTTTATCAAAAGCGACTTACAAGTGAGGCAATTAGGGGTTAGATGCCTTGCTCAAGGGCACCTTAGTCATGGTATCGAAGGTGGAGAGAGTGCTGTTTATTCACAATCCCCACTTTCAAATCCTGCCGACGTGAGAATCGAACCAGTAACCTTCCATTAGGCCACAACTACCCCCTGTATTTTTTAAATTACAAAATGGCCTTAAACAAGTACTAAAACTGAAATGTTGCTTTTTCAAAACCATCTATTTCATGAATGGTTTGCTTCTGATAGCACTGAACAAGCTAGTGGTGTCATCTAATTGCTATGTACAGAACTCCATTAATCTTTTTGATGCCTCCAATAGATCCGATTTTTCACCTGAAATTGGCCAGGAAAGCTCTTCTAGGATTGAACCTCCAGTCCGCACTCACTTGGTCCTCGACCTCGGCTTCACTTAAACCCACTGCTCTCATCACATGGTTTCAATTTTGTTTTTATCAAAGAAATCTCTTAACCACGCCGTCTTTCCATAGAGCTGTCTCAACCACTATTGTTTATCCATTTTTCCCTAAATCATTAGTATAATTTTCTATTTTGGCACCTAAATAATCTTTTGGATGTCTCCTACAGATCCGATTTTTCATCTAAAATCGCCCAGGTAGAGATCTACGACTGCCCTCAGTCCGCACTCATTAAATTTGGTCCCCGACCACGGGTTCACTCAAACCCACTACTCTCTGTAGTCCACGCCTACAATGGATTACTAATGTCCCACATTAGTCACCACAGAGTTTCAACCATCATAGATCACCCTACAATCTAACTCTTACCAGAGAAATTTGAAGGTTTTAAAATGCATTAAAACAGTCAGGAATCAAAAGAGGATGCTTAAAAATTGATATAAAATGCATTTAAAAACATTTAAAAAAAAAAAAAATAAATAAAAACAAAAAAATCATTAAAAGAGTACAGATAAAATAAAGTTCAATCAGTTCAGACGTAGCACAGTGCACATTCAGTAAATGCAGAGCTAAACAGATGTGTTTTGAGTCTGGATTTGAATGTGGCTACTGTTGGAGCACATCTGATCTCTTCTGGAAGCTGGTTTCAGCTGCGGCTGCCATAATAGCTAAAAGCAGACTGTCCTTGTTTAGAGCGAACCCTGGGTATTTCTAACTGATGTGATCCTATTGATCTGAGTGATCTGTTAGGTTCATATTCTATGAGCATATCTGCAATGTATTGAGGTCCTTGGCCATTGAGTGATTTATAAACAAGTAACAGTACTTTAAAATCAACTCTAAATGCAACTGGAAGTCAGTGCAATGACCTGATATGTTCATATTTTCTGGTTCTGCTCAGAATCCTGGCAGCAGCGTTCTGTATGAGTTGCAGTGTCTTATGGTCTTTTTGGGAATGCCAGTGAGGAGGAAGCAAACTCACAGCATTTGCTATCTGAGAGCATTTCACTGGGAATCTGACTTGGGGGGTTTGTTAGTCTCTCTACAGTAGCAAAAAGAGTGCAGGTGTTTCAGTTGTATTTGAATAGAAAATTGAAAATATTATATTTGAATTGCTATTTGAATAGAATTGTCTAGCTTTGCCTAGTTCCACATTGAAAGCATGATTGTTATCTTTATAGATATTATAGTGTATTTTAAGTTTTGTCTTTCGCCACATGCGCTCAGCTTTTCTGCATTGTCTCTTCATATTTTGCACTGCTGTTGAGTTTCTCCAAAGTGCTTTTTGTCTGCCACTCTCCTTCCTCAGTTTCACAGTTAAACGAATCAAGGAGAAAATAAAAAAAAGTCATTTAAGCATCGCTTTATCAAAGAAAATACAGAAATGATTGAGACAGAATGAGCGCTATGTATTCAATAATAATGGATGAAATATTTAGACACTTACTGATAAGTAAATCTAGAGTGTGTCCACGATTGTGTGTGGGTCCATGTACACGAGTCAGATCAAAATGATTCAAAATAGTTATGATTTCTTTTGCCGAGGGCATCTATGATGAAGATCTGCTGTGTGTACATTCTTACATGCTCTGTGTTTTAGAGTGAAACAGAGCACCTCGATTCACAGTAAATCAGTGGTCTCAAACTTCTGGAGAGCCATTGTCCTGCAACTCACCTACCTAAGTCTCCTAATCCTGAAGAATATGCAGCACATACCAAATATTTTCCTGATTTTGTAATGAGACTTATTTATAAATAATAACTTATAGAATAATAATAATAATAATTTCTCAACAACTAGTGATTTTGTTATTTTATAATTAAAGTACTTTAATGAATTATTTAAAGGTATTTGAGGGAAATGAAGAATTTATTATCAAATAGACCACAATCCAAAGTAATGCATTTCAACTAATAATATTTTACAAATAATATTTTATTTTAAAATATGAACGTTCACTCTTATTTGTATGTCTAGTATGCTGAAAATGACTGTTAATATTTCTTGTCTCTTCATATTTAATTGCAAATGATACAAATAACATAAATTATACATCTTAAATTCAAAACAAAACAAAATAATAAATTTTTAACACTCTGGGGTCTGAGGCTAATTTGGGAACCTGGAGTAGTTTTGACATATCCTCATATTTGTGCTTTTTTCAGTTGCTTATAAACATATTATTGAATATTAATGAGTCTCATTACACCGTATTCAGCACAAACTAGGCTACAATAATATGTGAGGTACATGTTTGTATTTTTGAGAGAATTACATATACAGGGAGTGCAGAATTATTAGGCAAATGAGTATTTTGACCACATCATCCTCGTTATGCATGTTGTCTTACTCCAAGCTGTATAGGCTGGAAAGCCTACTACCAATTAAGCATATTAGGTGATGTGCATCTCTGTAATGAGAAGGGGTGTGGTCTAATAACATCAACACCCTATATCAGGTGTGCATAATTATTAGGCAACTTCCTTTCCTTTGGCAAAATGGGTCAAAAGAAGGACTTGACAGGCTCAGAAAAGTCAAAAATAGTGAGATATATTGCAGAGGGATGCAGAAGTCTTAAAATAGCCAAGCTTCTGAAGCATGATCATCGAACAATCAAGCGTTTCATTCAAAATAGTCAACAGGGTCGCAAGAAGCGTGTGGAAAAACCAAGGCGCAAAATAACTGCCCGTGAACTGAGTAAAAGTCAAGCATGCAGCTGCCAAGATGCCACTTGCCACCAGTTTGGCCATATTTCAGAGCTGCAACATCACTGGAGTGCCCAAAAGCACAAGGTGTGCAATACTCAGAGACATGGCCAAGGTAAGAAAGGCAGAAAGTCGACCACCACTGAACAAGACACACAAGCTGAAACGTCAAGACTGGGCCAAGAAATATCTCAAGACTGATTTTTCTAAGGTTTTATGGACTGATGAAATGAGAGTGAGTCTTGATGGGCCAGATGGATGGGCCCGTGGCTGGATTGGTAAAGGGCAGAGAGCTCCAGTCCGACTCAGACGCCAGCAAGGTGGAGGTGGAGTACTGGTTTGGGCTGGTATCATCAAAGATGAGCTTGTGGGGCCTTTTCGGGTTGAGGATGGAGTCAAGCTCAACTCCCAGTCCAGTCCCTTTTTGAGAGAATTACATATATGCATGGTTTTTGAAAAAAAAAAAAAAAAGTCATTGAAACAAGTCCTCAAAACACATACTACGCATTTTTTTCAGAAGACTTTTGGAAACTGTATACTTTAGTCTAGAATTTTTGCTTCAAATCATTGTTAAAATCATTCTGTCCCATAAAACAATGTATTGATTTTAAATTTCTAAGACACTTTTGTTTTTGAAGGGCCATATGCGGGGAGGCGTGAATCTTGCTGTGATTCACACCTGAGGAGATTAAGACCCTACCCCTAATGAGCAGCATAATGAGCCATTCAGTCAGGAATGTGACTGAGTGAACTAAGAAAGAATCCAATACGGCTGACCCTTGAGTGTTAATTAGTCGCTGAAGTTACTATTTAAGTTTTTTTACACAGTTACAAATAAATAATACCCAATGAATGGCATAAATGTGTATAAATTAAACTCATGTGGACTTTTGATGTGTGTCTGTAGGTTGTCTGGCTGTATGGTGACAGAGAAAGGCTGTCATTATGTGTCTTCAGCTCTGAGTTTGAACCCTTCACACCTGAGAGAGCTGGATCTGAGCTACAATCACCCAGGAGATTCAGGAGTCAAGCTGCTTTCTGAAAAACTGGAGGATCCAAACTGCACACTGGACAAACTCAAGTATGTGAAGCAGGAGGAGTTTTGATTAAACTCCTAAAACAGCATAATGATCTTATTACGAACCAGTTTCACTTTATTACTTATACATTTATATAATCAAAACCTCAATTTTTAAAAGAACGTGCTCCTCGCTGCAGTTAGTTTCAAAGTTTGAGTATTTGAAGTGTCATAAGTGCCACGAACACAAACAAGTTTGTTTCAGGTGTCAGTTTTTCAGTTTCAGTTCTTCCTGCTTAACACAGTCACCAGTCCAGTTTTAAAAAAATGAAAAAAGAAAGTAAAAATTGGTACGGGCGCCAAAATGTAAAGTGACATCCGAATGAATGCTGAATAGTGTCGATCTCACCCATCAACACAGCAGAGAAATATAATGTTGTGGTTTATGGTGGAGAGACAATCAACACTGTGGTAACAGCAGTTTTGCAGTGCCTCCGAGGACAATTTAAATTCCATGAAGTTGATCAGGATCCTGAAAAAACTAAAGCAGTACATGACATCCCAACTCCTCAGGAAAACAAGCACTGAGACTCACGACGAGACTGAAACAGGCTTTGGAAAAAAAACCAGTGCTGCAGTATTTCGAATTGTTTGGTTCTGTACACACTGTGTAGAATTTCTGTAAATGTGGTTGTATTTTACTGAACTGTGTGTACAGAATGCGATTTAAGCATTAAAAAGTGAACTGACCACCGAATTCAGCTGCCAATGGGATTTTTATGATTTTTAATCTTAACTTTTTGGAAAACCAATCAATTAGAAAAGATATAGAAAACTATATTAGAACAAATACAATTTGCACTAGTACATATGTTGAATTAGCTTTATTTATGAATGTATTAGTATATGTGTGCTGTGATTTATTGAGGGCTAATGGTGTTTAAACTACTGTAATGGTCAGATTTTGTCCGTTTGTCTGAACAGCTGCTACAAACCAGCAGGTAAAGACAGTTCTTGTCTCGCTGTCTTGTTGACTGTGTGCAGTTTTAGTTCAGTGTGAGATGGGCTGTTGAATGAATGACATGCTTATGGTTTATATTTTACTGTCATTAGCTGCGTTTACATGGACACTAATAATCCGACTGTGATCGACTAGAACAATCAGAATGAAAAAGTCACATGTAACACGTCAATCAGAATGGATTGGCCAAATATGATTAAATATCATTCGGATTGTAAGGGATGGTTTAGTCCTTTTTTAATCAGAATGAGAGGACATTTAAACACTTCATCGGGTTGAAAACCGAAACTGGAGAGTACTGCGCATGTGCAATGACATAGAAGTAGAGTAATGACGTAGAAATAGCGTAATGACGTAGAAATAGCGTAATGACGTATGGCGCACGGAACGAGCAGTTCTTCCCGTTGATAAAGTGTCATAAATGTGTGTCCTGTCATTCTGAAATTCTCTTTCCTCTGGTCGTCTGTGAATTGGAGCAGGATAACGTCCCACCAGTCCTTGTTTTATACTCTCATCCACAGACGACTGGTTTGTGGTTTTTTACTGCTTGATAAAGACGAGCAGCACGACTCAACGGTTCATGTGCTCGCCGTCGCCTAATTAGGACCCAAAATATAAAGTCTGCTTTTTAAAACCAAAAGAAAAGGAGGATGGTTAGTAATGCAACAACGAGGGGAAATTGTATATTTGTGCAGTGTGCGCATGTCAAAAGATTAAATCCGATCAGGAGCTTGTGACTTACACATCAACCCGATCTCTTTATTTAGCGTTCATGTAAACACTACGTTCAGATTTAGAAACTGTAATGGATAATTTGATTAATCACCTGCAGCCACTGCACTGCTGTGTGTCTGTGGATCAAAATGTGGCCAAAAACATGGAGATATCCCAATTCCTTGTAGGGACATTGATGATCCCCATGAGGAAACCAGCTTATAAATCATACAGAGTTATGTTTTATGAAAATGTGAAATTGAAAGTTTTGTGTGATGAGTAGATTTAGGGGTAGATTTAGTGTAAGAGGAGAGAATATACAGAGAATTGTACAGTATAAAAAACATTATTATCTATGATTGATTGTGTCTGTGTGTGTTTTCTAGTGTGGATCATGGAGGAGAGATCAGGATTACACCAGGAGTACTGAAATGTACGTCTACACACACACACACTTACATGAACGCACACACACACACACACACACACTGCAAGCTTTATTAACTGACAGGATGGTCAAACAAATAAAGGGGTCGAATACCGTTAAACAGGAATGGCCGAGACAGAGCAGAAACGTGGTCACAGAACAGACAGAGATCAGGTCAGGCAGATATCAATCGTATAATCCAAAATCCAGGCAAACAGGTCAAAAGGGGCAGGCAGTAATGGGTCAGAAACGATATATATCCAGCAGGTCAGTAACAGGTGGGCAAACACAGGAAAGAACGCTCAGAGATGTACTGATAAGGAAACAAGACTTTGCATTGTCTCTGAGTCTAAGAGTCTCTTAAATAGTCTGTGCTGATGGGTGACAGCTGGCGCCGCAATCAGCGCCAAGGTACGGGGATTCTGGGAAATGTAGTGAAAGTGTGTGCAATGTGTATGCAAGTGTCAATATTCAGGTGATGGTGCCCTCTGCTGGTCAGAGGAGGGGATCGCGGAGTTCATCTCTGTGACACACACACACACACACACACACACACACTACAGAAGGATTATAATGCTATTTTATCTATTTAGTAACCATGGCGATTTCAGTCAGAACTTCATTTAGGACAAAATCTATTACAGAATGACATTTCTTAAGTGTATTATTATCACTGGTTGCTTGGCAACAGATCTGAGAGTTGAGTACCGAACTCAAGATTTCTGAACTACAGGTGAGATTCTGTAAGACAGGATAAGAATCCTTAATCAACTTGTCAGATCTGAACTAAAGATTTAAGATAGAAAAAATCTCCAATACTGACACCTCTGATGTGTTTTATCTCCATCAGATTCCCTTCAGCTCACTCTGGATCTGAACACAGTGAATAAACTCCTCCGTCTGTCTGAGAGGAACACAGTGATTACTGACACTGACACACTCCAGTCGTATCCTGATAATCCAGACAGATTTGATGATGTGTGTCAGGTGTTGTGTAGAGAGAGTGTGAGTGATCGACGCTGTTACTGGGAGATTGAGTGGAGTGGATATGTGGATATATCAGTGTCATATAAGAGCATCAGCAGGAAGGGATGGGGTGATGAGTGTTCGTTTGGATATAATGATCAGTCCTGGAGTTTGTTCTGCACTTCCTCCAGTTACTCATTCAGACACAATAACAAATGGACTCATCTCCCAGTAAAGTCCATCAGCAGGAGAATAGGAGTGTTTGTGGATCACAGTGCAGGAACTCTGTCCTTCTACAGCGTCTCTGACACAATGAACCTCATCCACACAGTCCAGACCACATTCACTCAACCGCTCTATCCTGGGTTTGGGGTTTATCATGAATCATCAATGAAACTGTGTTGATGAATCAGAACAGACTGTAGAGATTCTACCCATAATGCTTTGAGCTCACGATGAATCAGTGACTAGATGATCCAAGAGAAGAGAAAGACGATGAACACTTACAGTATATTTACAGTTTTCTCAACACGTCTCAAAAGCAAACATTTGTCTACGTTGCAAACACTTTTGTCATAATATTGTATTTTTGGATACATCACACACACAGTTATTCAAAACCTAAAGCTCTTCTTTCATGAGCTCCTCTGAACATTTCTGTACAAGACTGAAAGTCATTATATGTTGAAAAACTCACAGTAAACACGAAAGTAAGATTGAAACCGAACTATTTAATTTTACTGTAAGCATTTGTGGTTGTGAACACAGTGTTACACAGAACGTATAGCATGAACTTTTCTGAATCGGGCTGGAATTAGTATGACAAACTTGACTGAGTCGTTAATATTCACACCTGAGCAGATGAAACTCACAGTTATGGAGCGTGACACTTCCTGAACACGCTTTGAGCTGTCTGTCAATCACAACACACTGGGCCAGCTAACCAATCACAGCACATTTCATAATTTGTAAGGAGGGGCTTCATCAAAACAGGAAGTAAACAGGCCGTTGGAGCCAGACAGGGAAGAGAGTGCAATAAAAATGTAAAATATGTGATTTTTTGAACAATCGAGCATAAATACCTGTTCTAGTACACCCTAAAAACATAAACAAGAGATCGTAACCCCTTTATGATATATATTATGGGGCTTTTATTTTGAAGCTCATCTTCAGACAGTCCTGACTCTGTGTGAGAGACTCTCTGAGGTGATGAACTGTCATTCTGAACTGAAACTAGATTCCTTTAAATTACATCTGAATTTATAGAAGAACAACTGCATATAAATGATTTCAGAAGGCTTTTATTTTGAAGTTAAATCTGACATTATGTGAGTGAAATGTGTTGTTTGGCTTCATTAATGTGGGTAAAAATACTGTGAAAGAGTTTTACTCTATTATTACTCTGTTATGTTCTAATATATTTGTTCTTTCATTTTATTTTGAGAAACAGCCTTATTTCAAACACTGTATTTCCTTTCAGCGATGAACAAACACATAAATATCAATAAATACATTTACAACGAATGATGTTCATGTTTTCTTGACATGTGTAAATGTTAGAGTTAGTCATTGATAGTAATATAAAGTGATTCGCTGCGGAAGTGACGTTGTCCGGGCGGAAGTGAAGAGCCGCTATGAGCCGCTGCTGCGATTGACAGCTGTGACTGTGAGTACAATCCGCCGTGTTTTATTGATCACATGATCCGCAGTCTGTCAGTTTATTATGAAACACACGAGCAGATCATCGTGTTCAATGAGAATCTGTTTGAGACACACAAATCTTCCTCTAAACTCACATCAACATCTGCTCGATTATCAAACACACACTGAATGATCATGTGACTCATGATTAATGTGTGAGAGCTTGTTTTAATGACAAACAAAGTGTAATAATAGAAATAATAACTTATAAGTGTTGGTCACACAATGAACAGTTCTTCTGAAGCATTTATTCATCTTAGTTCATGTTATTTTTGACATTTACTAATGCATTATTCAAATGAAAAGTTAACATTGTTTAGCGGCTGACATGAACTGTATTTGTAATTGATGAAAAGTAAGAAACTGTTGTGAAATCAGTGGAACACAGTGAATAATCCCACAGTGATGGACCTGCTGCTGCTCTTCATGAATGTTCTCGTGGTTCGGCGTCTCTGAGACGGAAGTGACGTGTGTTTCTCAGGAGTGTGTGTGCGATGGCTGGGAAGGTGAAGTGGGTGACGGACATCGAGAAATCGGTGCTGATCAATAACTTTGAGAAGAGAGGATGGATCCAGGTGACGGACAGCGACGACTGGAACTTCTACTGGCAAGAGCTCGTTTCATTTGTTCCTGAACACAGCTGAACTAGATCCTGAAACACTGATTTGATCGGATCACACTGTCACACACTTTATGTTGTTCCGTCCGCAGGATGAGCATCCAGACCATCCGCAGCGTGTTCAGCGTGGACACCGGCTACCGGCTGACCGACGACCAGATGGTCAACCACTTCCCCAACCACTACGAGCTGACCAGGAAGGACCTGATGATCAAGAACATCAAGCGCTACCGCAAAGACCTGGAGAAGGAGTCCAGTCCCTTAGCCGAGAAGGACGAGAGCGGGAAATACCTGTACTTGGGTAAAACGAGCGGCCGCTTTCTTCCTCTCATCTCCGTCTCTCTCGCGTTTGTGCCGTCGCTCACTCTCCGACTCTGACCATAGATTTCGTGCCGGTGACGTTCATGCTGCCGGCCGACTATAATCTGTTTGTGGAGGAGTTCCGGAAGAGCCCGTCCAGCACGTGGATCGTGAAGCCGTGCGGGAAGGCGCAGGGAAAAGGCATCTTCCTCATCAACAAGCTCTCTCAGATCAAGAAGTGTCATGTTCATGGTGGTAACAAGTGGCTTGTCCTCAATGCTGAACATGCAAGAATCTGGTAGAGTCACTTCTGTAAAGAGATGTTTAACTCGGGAATTTAAGTTGCTCATGTTAATTTTTTAATAATGTCCATAATGTTTGAATTAAACAACAACAGTGTGCCGCTAGACTGTTGCCATGGTTACTATGCAGTACAAGCGTGAACCAGGGATATTACGTCATTGACAGGCAACAAGGGCACTAGTGACACTACTTAAAATGGTGAATTTCTCTGAATTTATTAAAATTCTGAATTACAAAATATAACACCGTGCAAGAGGTTTTTGGATATTTTAATATAAAAATCTTACATATTGTGCCTTTAACTATCAGTATTTCAGTGCTGTATGTCTTTCTCTGTTCATCTGTCTTTTTCAGAGTTATTTATCTTCATGTCGTGTGGGTCTTTTGATGACAGACAGTGATTGTCAACATAGTTTCAAACTTATATCATGAGTCAATTTGAAAAACTGGTTGTATTAGTTTTCTGAAAAAGTTCTGGTACAACAGGTTTAAGTTCTGAAGAAAACTTCCCCGGCCACATAAAAACACAGAATTGAAAGGAGTTTCAAAGTAAATTCTACTCAAGACGGTTCAAGTTCAGTGGAGGAAAAAGAAACATCTACAACGTCATTATTCACGGTTAGTAAACACTACTTCATAAAATAGTGGCATATATAGAGCCAGTAATATATATATATGGCATATATAAATTATATGTGTATAATTTTTTTTGATTGCTAACAAAACTCAAAGCAATTATTTGATCTTTTAAAGTAATTTTAGCAGCTTTTTGATGCCTCGTGTCTCTCGACTCTTGGCTACGTTCTCTTCATAAATACACGCATTCATCTTACAAACTTTAATTCAAATCTTTCATTTAGATCATGTGAGTGTATATTATTCATAATTCAGTCTATCCACAGTAGCTTTCTTTATCAAATCCCGGCTTGTATAACTGACTACCTCACTTTGAGCTTGTTGACGTGTGTCTGCCTGCTTTTGTGTGTCAGTGTTGGTGTGACTCATGTGAGGAACCGCTGACTGTTTGAAGAACATGTTATGTTTATTCAAATATTCAACTTTATTTATGTGTAATATTGACCATGGAAAAGCTCTGCAAGGTTAGTGCACTCTGTTCCTGTTTCTGAACTCCCTAAAACGCCTCCATTGTATTCTTCTCGTTCTCCTCCGGGAGTGAACATGTCACAATATTCCTCTGTGTTAAAGGGTTAATAATGAGTCGGCGCTTGGACATAATCATGGAAGGTCTGCAATGCGTTCACTGCACAACAGACTGACAGGGAAGAGGAAACATTGTTCAATAAAATCAATTAAATTAATTTTTTTGTTTTGTTTTTGTGCACAAAAAGTATTCTCGTCGCTTCAAATTGATTTAAGGTCATGTTGTCTTTTTTAACAATGTCTTTAATATTTCTGGACCTTGAAAGTGGTGATTATATTGCTGTCAATATTCCTCTCAAATTTCATCAAAAATATCTTAATTTGTGTTCCAAAGATAAAAGAAGGTCTTACGGGTGTGGAATGACATGAGGGTGATTAATTAATAACAGAAATTTCATTTTTGAGGGAACTAATTCATTTTCATTTTTGGCTGAGAGCTGTGGGAACGGAGCAAGATGGTAATGAGCTCTAGCACGAGTAAATGAACACTAGCGCTTGTGTTAATGAGCGTCACCTGCGTGTCACACTGATCTCGAGTCCCACACAGGAGCTCTAGCAGAATAAAAGTAGGAGTGAAGAGAGAGACCAGGCCAGAGACATTAACATTGTGTTTTGTGTATGTTTATATGCAGCAGTTGTCTGTGAGGGGCAGCCGCTTTACTTTGGTTTTATTTTTATGTTTATTTTTGTAACATCGTTCGTAAATACGGGAAGAAGGAGGTGGGAACCGGCGAATATTCAATGTAACTTTAATAATAAAATAAACAAACAACAAAAACGAATGTAAAACAAAATAAAACACAACATAAAATCCAGGCCTGGTCCTCTCTCCTCCTTCACTGTTGTCGCTCCTCCGTGAGAGACACGAGACCGGTGTAGCGTGCAGCTGACACTCATTAGCAATCCTGTCACCGGCCTTGCGCCGTTCCCTCACGGCTCTCGCCCGCCCTGCTCATCACAATTTTGTTATTTAAATGATTAAAATAACCGCATTACATCCTCATTTAAATAATTTCTGTCCAAGGTATACAGGGCCTGGTTGAGTTGCATTACTAATGTGTTGTTGTATGTTCAGAGACATAACCATTTGTGTTTTTGCTCAGAAATTATATATCAGAAGCTTAAATTGGCAAAGCTTCCTAAACGAATGCAAAACACAATTTATTATGACCACGACAGAGATGATAATCGAAGTTTTATTTATTGCTGACAGAGTAACTGAAGCACAAGCTGGAAAGGCTCTACCCACTTTTGGAAAGGTTTTTGGGAGCATTGGCTCATTTCTTTTTAACGGATTAGTGCACTTTCAAATGAAAATTACCCCAAGCTTTATATGAACATATCACAGCAGTCCTCAGGTCCTTGTACTGGCTTCCATAAATTGATTTTAAAGTACTGTTACTTGTTCATAAATCACTCAATGGCCAAGGACCTCAATACATTGCAGATATGCTCATAGAATATGAACCTAACAGATCACTCAGATCAATAGGATCACATCAGTTAGAATTACCAGGGGTTCGCTCTAAACAAGGACAGTCTGCAACAGTAGCCACATTCAATCTTTCATGCATCATCTTTTTTATTTCTGACTGTTTTAATGCATTTTGAATCTCACTGTCTAGTTGAAAGAGCTGGGAGACTTAGAAAGTAAACATTTGTTATTGCAGCTACCAGACAAATATAAATATTTTTGGAGTTATCCCTCCACGTGAGGAAGATCCGTTTTCTGATGGATAGATCCATTTAGATCCGCTCTGACGGAAAACAAAGTTGAGTTAACAGTGGTGGCAACAAATATTCTGACTCTTCCATCCAGACTGGGAATGTTATTTTTATTTCATTCAGTTTTTTATTCTTATGTATTGGTTTCCTCTTTGTCAAGCACTTTGAATTACCATTGTGTATGTGCTATATAAAAAAAATTGCCTCGTCAACCTTTATTCACCCTCAAGCCATCCTAGGTGTATATGACTTTCTTTTTCTGATGAACACAATGGGAGAAATATTAATAAATATGTTGATGCATCTGAGCTTTATAATCACAGCGAACGGGGCCAACATGTATGAGCTGAAGAAAGTGCTTCCATCTACATCCATCCATCATAAACATATTCCACACTGCTCCGGGGGGTTAATAAAGGCCTTCTGAAGCAAAACAATGCGTTTTTGTATAATAAAAAAAATATCTATATTTAACAAGTTATGAGGTAAAATATCTAGCTTCTGCCAGACTGCCTTCCGTATTCTGCTTACAAAGAAAGTGTAAAAATCTCACAGTTCATAAAGCTTACGCTACGTTCTACGCCTTCTCTATTCAACTTTTGGAAAAAAACTTGACTGACGTGAAACCAGCTCTTCCAATTCACCAATTTTTTTCATAATTTGAATATGGAAGGTGGTCTGGCGGACACAAACACATCATTTCCCTTCAGAAGGCCTTTATTAATCCCACCGAGGCGTGTGGAGTATAGTATGTTTATGATGAATGGATGTAGATGAAGGCACTTTCTTGAGCTTCATACTCGTTGATCTTGTTCACTGCCACTATAAAGCTTGGATGCGTCAGGATATTTATTAATATATCTCTGAGTGTATAAATCAGAAAGAAGAAAGTCATTTACACCTAGTTTTCATTTGAAAGTGAACTAATCCTTTAAGGAGACGCACACAAAAACATCATGTTTTTGCTTTTTTTTGCGGCATTTACAGAATAGCATAATAATTGATCTGTGGGGTGTTTTGAGCTGAAACTTCACACACACATTCTATTGGAGACCTGAGACTCATATCATCTTGAATTATTATATTTGGAAGAGTTGACTGAGTGTCCTGATCTGATCACTGCTTCGTTTCATAATCCAAATTACATTTGAGTGCCAAATATTAAAGGGAATTAAAGTACTTCAGATCTTTTCTTTTTGTCCTGCAGCTGTGAATCAGTAAAGGGCGATGGAATCTGTTAAAGAACTGATCAAGAAATCACTGTGTGAACTGAAAAGATGATCTAAAGGAGTTTCAGTGGCACTTAGAGAATGATCATGAGTGTATATCACAGTCTGACATGGAGAATGCAGATAGGTTAAAAACAGTGGATAAGATGGTGGACTGTTTTGGACCAGAAGAAGCTGTGAAGATCACGGTGGAGATCCTGAGGAAGATAAACCAGAATAATCTGGCTGAGCAGCTGGAGAACAAACACAAGCAAGGTAATGTTTCATTTGTTGTGACTATAATGTAATTCACAGATATTATAAAGACAAGTGCCGCTGTTGGAGCTCATTCAGAAGAGATACGGGGTAAATAACAATCACTGCCTCTACATGGAAACAAGAAAATATAACATCAAGTTACAATTATAGGGAAACTTGTACATTCAAAGTCTCATTTCAATAACCCTAACCTAACCCTAATACAGTCTCATGTCTAGGCTTGTGTACTAGATATCAATATTGAATCAAAAAGCTTTTAATAATGTTCGTCAGCATGACCTCAAGTTGATCTGAGTCCAATGGTGTCAATGCAATAAATATTCTGGAATGAATTAGAAAAAATAAAGTTATTCAGAAATTTTAAAACTAAAACCAACTGCATTCAAGTCAGCATTAGTCAAGGTGTTTCCATTACCACATATGTTGTCAACTTCAGTAAAATCAGCGTAAGATGTGCATGTAAATACAATTGTAGTGCAAGTGTGATTAAATTGAATATAGTAGAAGTGCAATTTCTATCACATGTGCTGCAGGTATGTTTGTACTGTGAACTGCAGACCAGGTTACAAATTACATATAGGTTATAAGAAAAACATGATCACTTAGTCTTTACTTTCTTTTCCTCTCTTTTTTAAAGGCTCAACTGCAGATGACAGACAAGCTACTCTTCATGATTACAAACAGACCAGCCTCAAGCTGAAGAACAAATTAAAAGAGGACTACAAGCGGATATTGGTTGGTAATTCACAGACGGGTCATCAGGAAAACCTGAACAATATTTACACTGATTTATATGTGGTGGACAATGAGACTGGAGGAAGAGTAAATGACCACGAGGTGAGACAGATCGAATTGAATCATAAACAATATGATGCCAAGGACACACCAATCCAATGCAATAATATTTTTAAAGTCAATGAAACCAAAAAGGTACTGACAATGGGGATTGCAGGGGTAGGTAAAACTGTCTCTGTCAATAAATTCATCCTTGACTGGGTTGAAGGAAAAGAAAATCAGGAAATAGCCTTCATTTTTCCTCTGCCGTTCCGTCAGCTAAACCTGATTACAGAGAACTGCAGTCTTATGGGACTGATTCACAAATACTTCTTTAGTGATCCTAAAGAACTGCCCTCTCTTCCTGAAGGAGATGGAAAGGTCTTGTTCATTTTTGATGGGCTGGATGAATGTCGCTTTCCTTTGAGCTTTAAAGAGGGTGGCAGATTTACAGATGTCCACAAAATAACAACAGTAAGTAAGATAGTTACAAGCCTGATCAAGAGAGATCTGGTTCCCTCTGCTCTCATCTGGATCACATCCAGACCAGCAGCAGCCAGTCTGATACCCCGAAACTACATTGATCAGGTGACTGAAGTGCGAGGATTTAATGATGAGCAGAAAGAGCAATACTTCATCAAAAACAGCACTTCTGAGGTTTCTGAAAACATCATCAGTCACATCAAGAAATCCAGGAGCCTGTACATCATGTGCCACATCCCCGTCTTCTGCTGGATCTCTCTTACAGTTCTTCAGCCTCTACTGGCTCGAAAGAGCAATAACAAAAATAAAACACCAACAACTCTCACAGAGATGTACACAAACTTCTTAAATTCTCAGCAGCAACAAATGAAAGAAAAATACTGTGATGACCCTGAACCTAAAGCCAATGCAATATCTTTTGATCAGATTATTCTGAAGCTTGGGAAACTGGCCTTTCTGCAGCTGCAGAAAGGTCAACTGATTTTCTACAAAGAAGATCTTGAGGAATGTGGACTAGATGTCAGTGAAGGGTCTGTCTACTCTGGGTTATGCACTCAGATCTTTCAGGAGGGAAAGATTGCAGCCAGAAACGTTTACAGCTTTGTTCATCTCAGTGTACAGGAATTCCTTGCTGCTCTTCATGTGTTAATGATTAGCAAAGACAAGAAAGTAAACCCATTTCTGGAATCATGGACAGAAAAACTGGAATGGAAACTCTCCAGAAAGCCACTGTTTCAGCTTCATAAGGCTGCAATCAACAAGGCTTTAGAAAGCAAGAACGGACACCTGGATCTTTTCCTCCGGTTCCTTCTGGGTCTTTCACTGGAGTCCAATCAGAGTGACCTGAAGGAACTGCTGCCAGGACTGGAACTCAAAACAGAGAACCTGAAAAACACTGCTGACTTAATCAAAATGAAGATAGAGAAGGAGAAATCAGTAGAGAGGACCATCAATCTCTTCTACTGTCTGAGTGAACTGGAAGATGACTTTGTGGAGGAAATCCAGAAGAATCTAAGCTCAGGAAATCTATCAGCACAGAAGCTTTCCTCTGCTCAGTGGTCTGGTCTGGTGTTTGTGCTCCAGATGTCAGAAGAGACTCAAGAGACCTTTGAACTGCAGAAATATAGAAGATCGGATGAAGCAGTGGGAAGACTGCTGCCAGTGATCAAAAACACCAGAAGAGCACTGTAAGAGTCTTCTTTACAATCATTTACATACACTGTTAGTAATTTTAATTGGGCCTTAATCTTACACAGGTGATTTGATGGTCAAGACTGTTCAGATTAATAAATGTAAATGTTTCAGTGTGTGATGATATTAAATGCCAATGTATCTTTAACATCAGGCAAGCTGGGTCAAGCTTTAGGCAAAACTCAAGTACCTGAGTTTGAGTTAATTAAGGAAATCTGAAAATAATGGTTATTTTATAAAGAGAACGTTTTTTTTTTAGCTTTGCTTACATCACTTCAGTCAAAAGTTTTTCCAAATGATCTATGCTCCAGATTATAAACTCTATCTAATAAGCATTACTATTGCATTACTTTCTACACAGGCTCCATAGTTGTAATCTCACTGCTCAGTGTTGTGAGAGTTTGTCTTCAGTTCTACAATTCTCAAACTCTGTCCTGAGAGAGCTGGACCTGAGTAACAATAACCTGAAGGATTCTGGAGTGAAGCTTCTCTCTGATGGACTGAAGAGCCCAAACTGTCTCCTGGAGATGCTGAGGTTTGAGTTCAAATATTTTCTTTTTTTGCATTGTTCATTTTTTTTTAGTCACACTAAGATTTGTTATGTATGCAATTACATAGTTTTTTTGTTTGTTTTTTGTTCAGATTTCTCTCATGTAATCTCACTGCTCAGTGTTGTGAGAGTTTGTCTTCAGTTCTACAATCCTCAAACTCTGTCCTGAGAGAGCTGGACCTGAGTAACAATGATCTGAAGGATTATGGAGTGAAGCTTCTTTCTGATGGACTGAAGAGCCTAAACTGCCATCTGGCAATATTGAGGTAAATGGTTTTAAAATAATAACAAAATACTATGAGAATAAATGATTTTGTAACAGAATGTGGGATCTGAAGGAGTGTGATATTTTTTCATATATTTTTACAGATGTTTGCATTTTCAGAGTTGACAGATATGACTCACATGGACTGCATAAATCTGAGAAAAATATTGTTAGGGCTGGAGGGATGGTAGTAACAAGTACTAAAACTGTAAATATTGCTTTTTCAAAACCATCTATATTGTGCATGGTTTCTGATAGCACTGAATAAGCTTGTACTGCCATCTAGTGGCTGTGTATGGGACACCATTATCATCTCAGTAAGACTTGGAGGACTCCAAGGATAACTAATGTCCCACATTAGTCACCACAGAGTTTCAACCATCATGGATCACTCCTCACTCTAACTCTTACCAGAGAAATTTGAAGATTTTAAAAGGCATTAAAACAGGAATAAAAAGAGGATGCATAAAAGATTTGAATGTATAAAAATATTTTAAAATAAAAAATACAATAAAAACAAGAAAAATTGTTAAAAGAGTACATATAAAATAATGTTGGTATGATCCCTGGTCTAGGGCAGAGAATGACACAACAATTAATTACTTTTTTTTATTTTCTTGGTTCTTTTGTTCGTTTCTTCTTTTTTAATGAAGTAGGATTTTCTCGTTGGTAATATAAAAACAATTAACAATTTCATAAAGATAGGAACAAGAACTCTGGAGCAAAATTGTCAGGGGTGAGCTTATGCCAAAAAAACAAACATCTTCAAACAAAAATCTTCCAGTTAAAAAGTTTCTTGTAAAAGAGATAGAGGAAAGCTCGGAGCGTAAGCAGGAGTGTCTGAATAGTAGCAAAGCAGAAAAGCAGGAATTTTAATAATTTTAATTATAGTATGAATTTTAATTTTTTTATGAGTTTTGGAGGTTGTGGTGTAATTATATATATATGTATTCTTACATGGCCCGTATTTTAGAGTATGCATCTGCACGTCATCATCAAGCATCACTTTTTAAGCTCACCGTTTCCTCACTTCCACATCTGCTCTCGTCTCTAATGGACTATACAGACTCACCTTTTACTCCTTACCTATTACTTACCTGCCTTCCCATCCTGATCCTGTCATCATCTTCCTCCTGCCTGCCTGGTCTTCATCATCCGGAACAACACATCAGTGTTCATCTCTGCAACATACCAGTACCTCAATTACCTTCAATTAAGTCTTTCTTCAAGTTACCAGTGACTGTTCAACTCACCTGCATCGCTCTGCTTACTCCGCTGTACTGCCAACCTGCAATAAAACTGTTACTTTGTTACTTACTTTATCTGTCCTTGTCTGTGCTGTGTTGCAAATTCAATATTTCTTCAGTTCAGATCTCAAGAAAAAATATCAGGGTCAAAGTTCCAGGTCCCAGGAGTTTAACTTTATTGACAAGCAACAGAGTGAGATGCCAGCTTCACATCTGAATCTCTTCTATCCAGGGCACAGTTTTTATACTTTTTTCTTAAAAATCTGTTAAAACACAACAAAGATCCACCCCTACAGTTCTTTTCCATGATCTCATTTACAGGTGCTCGCCTCCCTTTCTCTTCTTGGAGCCTCGCAAGTACTCCCTAGCATTTTCACCAAGGTCGCTTCACCAATTAAACTGCAGGTGTTGCTTATGCAAGAGATAATTCTCTTTGTAAGGTTGGTCGACTGCCAACTAGTCTACATCTTTTGACTTAACGTCTCATGGTGGAATTCTGACAATTGATGGTCAGCCCTTTCTCATAGGCAAAATGAAACATTGTATCAAAAACAACCATCACTCCCCGGAGGCAAGCGGCCTTCATGTGACATCCTTAATAATAATCTTATTCATTATACAGCCACCTGTTGTCTAGTGGAAAACTACCATCAAAATATGCTTAGTGGCCAAACTAACTTCTCAGTTATGTAACTTTTCAGTTACGTAGGCCATGAGGCCTCAAAACACATCTGGCTTTTATAGTAAGCAAAGTAATTCTAATACTAATACTAATTATTTTCTATAGGAAAGATAAAATACTTCATCAACAGACACTATTCTATATTGTGATTAGAATTTAGGAATAAAAAACTTACCATTCACAGTCCTCGGCTTGATCAAGTTGATCCTCGAAATGAAAGTGAAACCAGTCATGCTCTTCCTCTGAGGTAAATCCTTTTAGAATTAATCCTCCCCACATCTCAAAACAATGAAAATAACATAAATCTGACTAAGCTTGATACATTTCTCTGATGCGAGCGTTCACTCTGTTGCATGAATCTCCTCAGAATTTACATTTGAATAGAGCACATGCTCCATGGGGGTGGCCACAGTAGTGGATAATGAGATGGCTCATGAATGACTAGCATCTCTCTTTTCAAACAGATTACATAATCAGAGACTATTTGTTATCGTTTCTCTAGACATAAATCTCCATGTTTGTGTGATTAGTACTCACTAAGTTACATTTCATGTTCTAAGGACTATCAGAATGGACTTCATTCAGAGAGAGACGACAGATCACGTTAATTTACTTTATTTTGCAAAAAGCACATTTTGTGCTTTTGTGAGTGTACACAAATAAAAGAAGACATTTCACAGATTAGAATGGTGTATAACTCTTAATTGTATGTCCAAAATTGACAGAGTATTTTGAGTCTCTTTCACACTGATCAGAAAAAAAATGAAGTGGTATCGTTGGCACAACGGCCGACCCCTGAGTGTTACTTAGTCACTGAAATTACTATTTAAGTTTTTTTTTTTTACACAGTTACAAATAAATAATATCTAATGAATGGCTAAAATATGTATAAATTAAAGTCATGTGGACTGTTGGTGTGTGTCTGTAGGTTGTCTTGCTGTATGGTGACAGAGGAAGGCTGTCATTATGTGTCTTCAGCTCTGAGTTTGAACCCTTCACACCTGAGAGAGCTGGATCTGAGCTACAATCACCCAGGAGATTCAGGAGTCAAGCTGCTTTCCGAAAAACTGGAGGATCCAAACTTCACACTGAACAAACTCAAGTATGTGAAGCAGTAAGAGTTTTGATTAAACAACTCCAAAAACAGTATTACCATCTTTTCTTATTACAAACCAGTTTAACTTTATTACTTAATAATTTCACACACTGACCAAACAAATAAATATAACAAACAATAAGATAAAAATGATTAACTATTTACATGATTTTCCCATGAAATTGCATTATCTATGGAAAGTATGCTCTTTTCACACAGGATGTGATCAGCTTCACACAATGGAGGCCTATTTATTCTTAACAAAATGATAACTTTCATCTAGGTTGTACATGACACAGCTGTACATGGAGTTTACAGGTTACTCTATTCATCATAGGTGCCTGTATACTGTAATGATGAATCAGTGGAGTGAAATCCAAATGCAGGCTTTTATTAACAGAGGTGGTCAAACAGGCAAAGGTAAAATCAACAGCAAACAGGATTGGCAGAGGATAAGCAGAATCGTGGTTGTTGCACAGGCAGAAAAGTCGAGGCAGGCAGCAAGTTAGTACAGTCCAGTAAAACAAAGCAATAAGTCCAAAGGGAGGCAGAGAAACAATCACAAATGGCAGAAAACAGACAGTATCTCGACCGGGAGACAAGAAGGGTATACACGCTCAGAAATGATCACAAATGCAAATTAAGACCTCACACTGATGTGTCTGTGCAGTGTGCCTAAATAGTCCAGGTAATGTGCTACAGCTGGCTGGGGTGATCAGTGACAAGGTACGGGGCTTCTGGGAAGTGTAGTGTGTACATGTGTGTGAGTGAGTGTGTGATAGTTCCTGTTTGGTGATTTGTGGGAAATGGAATCCGATGGTGAAATGATAGTTTAAAGTAAAGTGGCCCTCTAGTGGCTGGTAAAGGGTACTCCAGTGGATACCCCTGACATATTTACATTTTACATTTAGTCATTTAGCAGACGCTTTTATCCAAAGCGACTTACAAGTGAGGAAAACAAACAAGCGATTCTTCATGAATTGGCAAATAACACAGGAAGTGCTCACAATACAAGTTTCATACATTGCTCAGTACCATAAGCTAGAGTAGGAGGGAAAAAGGGGGAAGGATAGGGTTTTTTTTTTTTTTTTTTTTTTTTTTTATGAGGGGATTAAGTGTTCACGGAAGAGGTGAGTTTTCAGCTGTCTCTTGAATATTGCCAGGGAATCTGCGTTCCTGATGAAAGTAGGGAGATCATTCCACCAGCAGGGAGCAGTGAAGGAGAATGTTCTGGAGAGTGATTTTGTGCCTCTCTGTGACGGTACCACAAGTCTTCGTTCCTTTAGCGATCGCAGGCTTCTGGTGGGGACGTAGCGTTGTAGCAGTGTGTGGAGGTAGGAGGTGCAGAGCCTGTGGTGGATCTGTAAGCAAGCATCAGCGCCTTGAACTTGATGCGAGCAGCAAGGGGTAGCCAGTGCAAAGAGATGAAGAGGGGCGTGACGTGGGCTCTCTTAGGCTCGTTGCAGACAAGACGTGCAGCAGCATTCTGGATCATTTGAAGAGGTTTGATTGCACTTGACGGCAGACCAGCCAGAAGAGCATTGCAGTAATCAAGCCTTGAAATGACCAGGGCCTGGACAAGCAGTTGTGTTGCGTGCTCAGTCAGGAAGGGACGGATTTTCCTGATGTTGCAAAGTGCAAATCTGCACGACCGCGCCGTCTTTGAGATGTGGTCACTGAAGGTCAGTTGGTCATCGAAGATAACTCCAAGATTTCTGGCCGATTTTGATGGGGTAATGGTGGTTGTACCAAGCTGTATGTTGATGTCATGTTGAAGAGTAGGAGTGGCAGGGAAGACTAAAAGCTCAGTCTTTGCCAGGTTGAGCTGCAGGTGACAAGGTATACTGTACATATCCAGGTATATGAATGGAGTTTGTTTGTGTGTGTGTGTGTGTGTGTGTGTGTGTGTGGAACTACAATAAAAAGAGAAAATAGATATAAATGAACTCCCATGTATCAAGTAGTATCCAAAGACATTATCTACAAGAACAATTTACATCATCTTTGAAGATATACTCCGGTTAAATGTTACAAAAAAATGAAAAATATTGGGACCCGGTGTTCTGAAAGTATATTTTTTTACTATAATTATATTGAATAATTTAGGTGATGTGCTGATAAACAATCTGTATATCAAACCATCATTAAATATGAGTAAATTTAAAAAGCCAGATGTTACACTCGTCAGTCAATGATTACAACAGTTTTCAATTTACTTGAACACTGAATTGAGGAACCAGATTCTTGACATGCCTGCTGAGAACCGATGAGCTGCTGATATAAACATATGAACCAAAAAAACAAACAAGCGATTCTTCATGAAGAGGCAAATAGACACAGGAAGTGCTCAAAATACAAGTTTCATTCAGAACTGAACCCTGAGGAACCCCAGTGATCGGTTGATGAGGTTTGGATACCTCCCCTCCCCAGGCGACTCTGAAAGACCTACCTGTGAGATAGGACTCAAACCACTGAAGCGCAGTACTTGAGATGCCAAGTGACGAGAGGGTGGACAGAAGAATTTGATGGTTTACGGTGTCGAAGTCAGCAGATAGATCCAGTAGAATGAGAACAGATGATTTGGAACCAGCCTTTGCAATCCGCAGGGATTTGTTGACCGACAGTAGTGCAGTCTCGGTGGAATGGCCGCTCTTGAATCCAGATTGGTTGACGTCCAGATGGTTGTTCTGTGTGAGGAAGGATGACACCTGGTTGAACACAACTCGTTCAAGTGTTTTCGATATGAATGGTAGGAGAGAGACAGGTCTGTAGTTGTCTAAAAGTGATGTGTTTAACGTGGGTTTTTTTTTAGCAGTGGGGTTACCCGAGCCTGCTTGAATGTGGTAGGGAAAGTGCCTGTGTGGCATCAAAACAGGACATCAAAAGAGGAAAAAATCTAGTAAAAACTCACATGTACGCACAAACTGACAACCAATCACTCCTTTCAGATGTAATTAGAAACTGTAATTGATAATTTGATTAATTGCCTGCAGCCACTGCACTGCTGTGTGTCTGTGGATCAAAATGTGCCCAAAAACATGGAGATATCCCAAATCCTTGTAGGGACACCAGGAAGGAAACCAGCTTATAAATCATAGAGAGTTATGTTTTATGTGAAATAGCAGAAAGTTTTGTGTGATGAGTAGATTTAGAGGTTTGTGTGATGAGTAGATTTAGGGGTAGAGTTAGTGTAAGAGGAGAGAAGATACAGTTTGTAAAAAACATTATTATCTATGATTGATTGTGTCTGTGTGTGTTTTCTAGTGTGGATCATGGAGGAGAGATCAGGATTACACCAGGAGTACGGAAATGTATGTCTACACACATTCTCACACACACACACACACACATTACAGAAAAATTAGAATTTTATCTGTTTGCTAACCTTGGAGATTTCAGTCAGAACTTCATTTAGGACAAAATCCATTACAGAATGACATGTCTTAAGTGTATTATTATCACTGGTTGCTTGGTAACAGACCTGAGAGTTGAGTACCGAACTCAAGATTTCTGAACTACAGGTGAGATTCTGTAAGATAGGATAAGAATCCTGAATCAACTTGTCAGATCTGAACTAAAGATTTAAGATAGAAAAAATCTCTAATACTGACACCTCTGATGTGTTTTATCTCCATCAGATTCCCTTCAGCTCACTCTGGATCTGAACACAGTGAATAAATGGATCCGTCTGTCTGAGGCGAAAACAGTGATTACTGAAACTGACACAGAGCTTCAGTCGTATCCTGATCATCCAGACAGATTTGATATTCCTCAGGTGTTGTGTAGCGAGAGTGTGAGTGATCGACGCTGTTACTGGGAGACTGAATGGAGTGGAGTTGATGTGTCTTTATCAGTGTCATATAAGAGCATCAGCAGGAAGGGACGTCGTGATGAGTGTGAGTTTGGACGTAATGATCAGTCCTGGAGTTTGTACTGCTCTCCTGACAGTTACTCATTCAGACATAATGACATAAAGACTGAACTCACTGTAAAGTCCATCATCAGGAGAATAGGAGTGTTTGTGGATCACAGTGCAGGAACTCTGTCCTTCTACAGCGTCTCTGGAGACACAATGATCCTCATCCACACAGTCCAGACCACATTCACTCAACCGCTCTATCCTGGGTTTGGGGTTTGGTCTGGATCAGTGAATCTATTTTGATGAATCAGAACAGACTGTAGAGATTCTACCCATAATGCTTTGAGATCATGATGAATCAGTGACTAGATGATCCAAGAGAAGAGAAAGACGATGAACACTTACAGTATATTTACAGTTTTTTCAACACGTCTCAAAAGCAAACATTTGTCTACGTTGCAAACACTTTTGTCATAATATTGTATTTTTGGATATATTACACACACAGTTATTCAAAACCTAAAGCTCTTCTTTCATGAGCTCCTCTGAACATTTCTGTACAACACTGAAAGTCATTATATGTTGAAAAATTCACAGTAAACACGAAAGCAAGATTGAAACTGAACTATTTAATTTGAAATTAATTACTTACTGTAAGCAGTGCCCTGCCAACACTGTTTACAGTGGGGGTGGGAATCTGCTGACTTCAACTGGGGACATCGTTGGGCGGTGGAAGGAATACTTTGAGGATCTCCTCAATCCCACAGACACGTCTTCCACTGAGGAAGCAGAGGCCGAGGGCTCAGAGGTGGGCTCACCCATCACCCAAGCTGAAGTCACTGAGGTAGTTGGAAAGCTCCTTGGTGGCAAGGCAGCGGGGGTGGATGAGATACGCCCTGAGTACCTCAAGTCTCTGGATGTTGTGGGGCTGTCTTGGCTGACAAGTCTCTGCAGCGTCGCGTGGCGGTTGGGAACAGTGCCTCTGGACTGGCAGACCGGGTGGTGGTCCCTCTTTTTAAGAAGGGGGACCGGAGGGAGTGTTCCAACTACAGAGGGATCACACTCCTCAGCCTCCCCGGGAAAGTCTATGCCAGGGTACTGGAGAGGAGAATAAGGCCCATAGTCGAACCTCAGATTCAGGAGGAAAAATGCGGTTTTCATCCCGGTCGTGGAACACTGTACCAGCTCTATACCCTTTCTAGGGTGCTGGAGGGTTTATGGGAGTTTGCCCAACCAGTCCACATGTGTTCTGTGGATCTGGAGAAGGCATTCGACCGTGTCCCTCGTGGCGCCCTGTGGGGGGTGCTCCGGGAGTATGAAGTCTGGGGCCCTTTGCTAAGGGCTGTCCGGTCCCTGTATGACCGGAGCAGGAGCTTAGTTTGCATTGCCGGCAGTAAGTCAAACCTGTTCCCAGTGCATGTTGGACTCCGGCAGGGCTGCCCTTTATCACCAGTCCTGTTCATAGTCTTTATGGACAGGATTTCTAGGCGCAGTCAGGGGCCGGAGGGAGTCTGGTTTGGGGACCACAGGATCTCATCCCTGCTTTTTGCGGATGATGTTGTCCTGTTGGCTCCATCGGGCCAGGACCTCCAGTGTGCACTGGGACGGTTTGCAGCCGAGTGTGAGGCGGCTGGGATGAGGATCAGCACCTCTAAGTCTGAGACCATGGTTCTCAGTCGGAAAAGGGTGGCTTGTCCTCTTCAGGTTGGTGGAGAGCTCCTGCCTCAAGTGGAGGAGTTCAAGTATCTTGGGGTTTTGTTCACGAGTGAGGGAAGGAAGGAGCGTGAGGTTGATAGACGGATCAGTGCAGCTTCTGCAGTAATGCGTTCGATGTACCGGTCTGTCGTGGTGAAGAAGGAGCTGAGCTGCAAGGCGAAGCTCTCGATTTACCGGTCAATCTACGTTCCTTCTCTCACCTATGGTCATGAGCTTTGGGTCATGACCGAAAGAATGAGATCCCGGATACAGGCGGCCGAAATGAGCTTTCTCCGCAGGGTGGCAGGGCGCTCCCTTAGAGATAGGGTGAGGAGCTCGGTCACTCGGGAGGAGCTCAAAGTAGATCCGTTGCTCCTTCACATCGAGAGGAGTCATCTGTTTCGGATGCCTCCTGGATGCCTCCCTAGGGAGGTGTTCCGGGCATGTCCCACCGGGAGAAGGCCCCGGGGAAGACCTAGGACATGCTGGAGAGACTACGTCTCTCGGCTAGCCTGGGAACGCCTCGGTGTCCCCCCGGAAGAGCTGGAGGAAGTGTCTGGGGAGAGGGAAGTCTGGGAATCTCTGCTCAGACTGCTGCCCCCGCGACCCTTTTTTTGCAAAAAGTGTTTTATGAAATGAAAACTGATTTAAAGTTTGAGAATTAGTGTAAGATTCGCAGATTTGGTGTGTGTTTCTGGTGTTTGAGTGTCAGGTTTCAGAGACTGTGTGACAAGTAATTATTTTGTGTGTGAGCCGCTGAACAAACCTGTAATAAACATGAACACAAGATGACTGAGGGTTTAAATACATCAGATAAAGTATAATAATAGTCAAAGTCCAGGGAATAAGATTGAAGAGAATGAATCTATCGACAGTTTGTTGATCAATTCCTGTGTAAATGAAGGAACCTCAGTGTGTTACTTCAACTATTTGTTCTTTTTTAATTCAGTCATGTATGTAGTTGTCATTTGATTTACAGCATTATCATGTTATTATTGTCAGGGTTGTTTAGTTTGGTTGTTTTTGCATTACATGGTTTGAACCCTGAATACTGTTTCCAGCCATGAGGGGGCGTTGTAGGGTTAGAATAAATGCAAGGCCAATGAAGGATTCACAGGTGTTTGTGTGCTATTTACTCACGATATAAACTAGAGAACACAACATGGTAAGGAGCGTGACACTTCCTGAACACGCTTTGAGCTGTCTGTCAATCACAACACACTGGGAGAGCTAACCAATCACAGCACATTTCATATTTTATAAGGAGCGGCTTCATCCTCCTTACATCTTCTGACTAGAAGATCAGCTGTACTGCTGTTGAGTTTAACTGGAAATGAAACTGAAATGTATCAGTATAAAATCAGTATAAGAAATGTCATGATGTCATGACTGGAGAAAAATCTTTTAGTTACTCACAGACTTGTAAAACAGAAACTAGAAACCTCCAGATAAGAGTTCACACTGGAGAGAGCTTTGACATGTCAACAGTGTGGAAAGAGTTTCAATAGAAAAATCATTTGACAATCCACAGTGGAGAGAAACTCTTCATATGAGAAACTCTCAGTGTGGAAAGAGATTTACACAGAAAACATACCTAAATGCCCACTTGAGAGATCATACTGGATAGAATCCTTTCACCTGCAAACTGTCTGGGAAGAGTTTCTCACTGAAAGGAAATCTTATGACTCACATGAGAGTCACACCGGGGAAAGCCATTCACCTGCCCTCAGTGTGGACAGCTTAATACACAGATAATAAAAAGAATTATATATAACATACATTATTAATAGACCACATTTCTGTCAAAATACCAGATTTGCAGTTAGTGTTACTACAGTAAATCTAATAAACAGTAAATCTAGGTTATTTATCAATAAAATAAAAAAAAAAAACACATTGTAACTGTCGTTAAAAAAAAACACATTGTAACTGTCGTTCATGAACTAATCGTTCATTGGTTGCACGTTTTTCCACTTTTTTTTTTTTTGCGTAGAAGCTGTTGGGAATATTACGCTCTTTCATCTTACAATATCTTAGATTTTAGCGAATCCAAACGCTTCTCACTGGATCTCGCAGCTCTGTTGTGGTTCAGTATGATCGAGGTCGTAGCTGTGTAGGCCGAGCTGATGAACGGTCCGTGTGGCACGGCTCAAAAAACGGTACAAAAAATACAAATCTGAAGCTCAAATTTAGATGTCGTATTATGAAAGATTATCACAAAGACCGTAAAACATGCGTAATGTGATTGCTGAGACGTAGTCTTAGTTTATCGATATACATTTCACAAGACAATAATGTTATTCATATGAAAAGGTAAGCCATTTAAATAAGTTACAACTTTTTTTTTGTTTTTTAAAAGTTTACTTTACTGAAAATATTTAATTTTTCTGCTTTATTGTAACACAGAGGAAGGAGTGGATGAAAGTTTTATGTTGCTGGATGACAGTGGTTCTTGTCTGTGGTCCTGGAGTATCTCCAGCAATACACAGTTTGGATGTGTTCCTTATCCGACACCCTTTTCTGGCCTTCGAGTCTCTACTAACAAGCTGGTAAGTTGAATCAGGATTAGAGAGACAGTGCTAGTGTGACAATTTAACCCTTTTTATACTCCGTTACACTAGGGCTACTACAGAACTAGGAAACACTGGGGTGCAGTTCATTACTTTTTTATCAGTTGTCTTGCTTCATTTTAATACATTGTTTTGATTTAAACAGAATCCAAGCTGTTTGATGACTGACAACAATTTAGTATTAAAAGATCACAAGAAGTCCTCACAGCCAAGCTAAGGAGTTCATTAGATGTACAACACCTCAACAAACTTGCTTTTGAAGAAATGGAACGGTGAGTTTAATGATGTTCAGAATAATGAAGGTTTTATTTAGGGAAAAAATGTATTGGTCGTGTCTAAGTGCATATGACATTTGTCCACACACACGTGGTATAAATTAAACATTTTAAACTTGTCTTTCAAAGATTGTCATGGAGAAACTGCCTTCTAAACCCTTCCCGCTGTCCTGCTATCATCGCCATGCCTCACAAATGGGAAAATGGTGCTGAAATAAATGAGCTTTTATTTATTAAAATTAGCTTTGTTAAGTTACACTGCTCTGTGTACATATGGGTCCATTTCTCCTTTCCTTTAGTGATTGTGCTTGTTAACAGGTTAGTTCACCCAAAAATCAAAGTTCTGTTATAATGTCTCACCCTAATGTCGTTCTACACCTATAAGACCTTCACTCATCTTTGGAATGTAAATCAAATTCTTTTTAAAGATCTTAGAGAAATTTCTGTCCCTTCATTGACAGTCCACGCAACTACAATTTTTAAGGCCCAGAAAGGTAGGAAAGACATTGCTAAAGTACTCCATGTGACTCCAGAGATTTAACCTCACACCGTCTACACCAGACGGGACTTTTGTTGCGCCGCAACAGCTAAAAGCTGTCTACACGACAAACTGACCGTTGAAAACCATTCGGACTACATAGGAAATCGAACAGGGAATCTGTTTACCTGGGAATTTATCACGTCGCGCCACATCCATTATGATCATGTCCACATATGACTGATTATACTGGGTTCTATTGTCTTTCGATGCGTCGCATTGCTCGCGTCCGGTGTAGACACGGTGTCAGTTTATGAAGCGACACGAGTGCTTTGTTTGTGCAATAAAACATCATTTTTGTATTTACACAACAACATCTGCTCTTGCATCAACACAACATGTGTTGAGGTGCTCTTGTGAACATGCGTTGGAGATTAATATTTTGAAAATAAAGTGGAAAGTTATGGTTAGGGAATAAAATATAGAATATACTTCCTAAAACTGAGGTTAAACCACTAGAGTCACTGGATTACTTTAATGCCTGTACTACCTTTTGTGGGCCTTAAAAGTGGTAGTTGCGTTGACTCAACAGAGGGACGGAAATCTGTCAGATTTCATTAAAAAGATCTTAATTTCTGAAGATGGATGAAGGTCTTTGAGGTTTAGAACGACATGAGGGTGAGTTATTAATGACTTTATTTGTTTTTTTTGTTTTTTGGTGAACTAACCCTTTAACAGCAGGTGGAATTCAGTGACCATATTTTAATTGAGTACAGCACTACTTCCCTTTAACTTTTACGTAGTTTAACACTGCTTATGTTGTCACAGTGCACGCCAACTGAACTTTATTTATTCTTTGAAGGTTGGAGCTAATATGGTGCATCACCTGAGCAGTGAGACGAGCCAGAATCCACATGACTTGATGCTTCAGGACAAACAGAACTCGCTTTTTTTTTTTTTTTTCTTTTTATCATTTTCGTTGTGGAGTTGAACAGAAAATCTTATTTTAATCTATGCATGTATATTACTTTTTTTTTTTTTACATCTATGAATTATTGTTCAAAGATTTCTGCTCCCATTCATTTCAAACATGGACTAGTGTATTAAGAGGGTATTATCTTCAATGCATTGCTGCACATTTTTGTACTGAAAACTTTTGTGTAGGTTTAAATATAGTGTTCATTTTGAATTTTTGTGTTCTGTTTACATTTTATGTTTTGTTTACTCTGCACAGGGTTTATTTCTTTTGTTTTATTTAGTAACACAGTTGTCAATGAAGTGTTGCAAACTGCCCATGTGTTCGTGGGAACGGTGCTGATAATAAACCCCATGTGAAACGTCAGTTGACCTACGTGAGTTTTGCTTGCACTTAGCTACAGCCATTCGGTCCAGCTATCCGGACTCTCTATAAAGCGTTACGACCTGCAATAGAGACACTACCATTACACTACAGCCGAGTCTTCATATCACCCTTCATTGTTGTGTCATCTCACCAGACTGCATTCCTGCTCAGCTCTGTGCCTCTTCTAAATAATCTGTTTTTACATACTCGCTTGTCTGCATCTTTCTGTTGTGACAGAAACATTAATTCTGATTAAAACATGTTTATTGTACATGTACAAAAAGTTGTGATCTTATTTCAAGGCAGATTGTTTTCATTTTTACACATATGTATTGAGTTTTTCATGTACTGAGCACTGTCAACTAAACAATATTTAAAAAGCACCACAAGAGTTTAGAATTAACAGTGAATGGATTGTCCACAAAAGTAAAAATGGTCAATTATTTAGTGTTAACTAAACTAGTGATAACTAGTGTTGGTTGATTGAAGAGTCAAGATTACATTACCTTATTTGAACAGTGTCTTAAATGGCTTGTTTTAATAATTTTATAACCGGCTTGCAGCGGCACAGATCTCAGGACGTGTCAGGACGTGTCATCCACCTGATCACACATTCCCAAAAAAATAAACAAACTTGTAGATTGGCTGTTTCTAGTGTGTGTTCCAGAATAGATGTGAGACACACCTGGGTATAACACTAGAACCACCACGGGGTAAAATTTGCCCATGGCTGTTTTTCAAATGTCTCCGAATCATTGACTTTTACTAAAATTGTTATTTACAATGCCCTGTTAAAAACTGTTCAGACAAAACCAGAAAAAACGGGGCTAAAGCTGCCAACAGGTCAAAATTACCCCTATATAATAATTATAATAATTATATTATATAATATAATTTTCGCTCTGTGTTTGAGCAAAGTGTAGGCTTACTGTAAACGGTCACACAAGTTCAATAAAGATGTTTTAGCTTACTCAAATGTTCAAACTTTTAATTATTTTTGTTTTTGAAACTTTTACTGTGTGTTGTTTGCTACTGTGTTGCTATTTATTCAAGTCTGCCTGCTTCCTGAAAAAAAAAATCATGTTTTTATGATTAGCTACCCAAGTTTATTGGTGTTGTTCTCTTATTCAAATTATAAATCACATGACTAAACAAATTAATAATTAATTGGGTGAAACCTGAATTTATCGTTGGCTCACACATCCTATGCAGTGCAGTCAATTATTATTGCTCTTTATTGTCTATTTAGGGTATTAAATATGACTAGCAACAATTTAGTCATTTAAATAATATGGGTGTGAATATGGGAATCATGGAACTTGTCGTCAAGCCGATGGGTCTAATAATATTTATGGGGAAATAATGTTAATGGATGAGTGAATGCATGTTTTTATCATGACTGTGGTGTGAAGCTGGAAGTGGACGAGAATCACAGACGTGATTACTAATGAGAGACAGATATCAGTGACACACGCGAGTCCTGAGGATATAAAGAAACGAGGACATTTCATTCCACCGAACTACTCATAAGTGCTGAAACTCTACTCCTACAGGTCAGTTTATTTGATGAATTAAACTGTGAGGAAACGCAGCGCTGTTTCACTTGCTCTAACGTTACACTATCATACTAAACTGTGTTTGAGTGTGTTGAAAGTTTTAATGTTTAGTATTAGTTTGTTGTCTGTATGAGACTAACAGTAATCTAGAATCATACTGATGATATTCTAAGATTTCATCATGTTGAGCGATGTAACATTGATTCATCTCATGTACGTTTGCTCCCCTGTCTAATAGTGAGCAAGAGCAGCGTTTCTATCCAGTCGAAGTTTGTCGCAAAGCTCTCGCCATCTCGAAAACACCACACCGAAATTGAACCTCATTTTATTTCCCCTTTTGTCCCAAAGTTTGCTTGCCATGGTCCATAATGTTTGAACAAGTGACAAGGGCACTAGTGACATTATTTAAAATGGTGACTTTCAAAATATATAACACTGTGGAAGTGCTTATTGGTTATTTTAATATAAAAATCTTCACAATAAGGTTAATGTATTAACTAACATGAACTAACCATGAGCAGTAGATTTATTACTTCATTTACTAATCTTCGTTAACGTCAGTTAATGAAAATCCAGTTGTTCATTGTTTGTTGATGTTAGTTCACAGTGCATTAACTAATGTTAACAAGATTTTAATAATGTATTAGTAAATGTTGAAATTAACATTAACAAAGATTAATAAATGCTGTATAAGTGCAGTTCATTATTAGTTCATGTTAACTGATGAACCTTATTGTAAAGTTTTACCAAAATCTTACATATTGTACCTCTAACTATATCAGTATTTCAGTGCTGTATGTCTTTCTCTGTTCATCTGTCTTTTTCAGAGTTGTTTGTCTCTTTTTACCTGTAATTTTAGTTATGTCGTTTTGATGACAGACAGGGATTGTCCGTATAGTTTCAAACTTAAGTCACAAGTTGGACAAACTGGTTGTATTAGTTTTCTGAAAATGTTCTGGTATAACAGGTTTAAGTTCTGAAGAAAACTTCCGCGTCCACATAAAAATTGAACGTAGTTTCAAAGTAACTTCAGCTCAAGACAGTTTAAGTTCAGTGGAGGAACAAGAAACATCTACACCATCATTACTCATGGTTAGTAAATACTACTTCATAAAATACTGACATATATAGATTTATTAGTGTTATGTATCCATTAACATTGATTTTACATTGACTTATCAAACAGCATTGGCATATTGTGTATAATTTTTTTTTGATTGCTAAAAAACTCAAAGCAATTATTTGATCTTTTAAAGTAATTTTAGCAGATTTTTGATGCCTCGTGTCTCTCGACTCTTGGCTGAATCTACGTTCTCGTCATAAATACACACATTCATCTTACAAACTTTAATTCAAATCTTTAATTTAGATCATGTGAGTGTATATTATTCATAATTCAGTCTATCCACAGTAGCATTCTTTATCAAATCCCGGCTTGTATAACTGACTACCTCACTTTGAGCTTGTTGACGTGTGTCTGCCTGCTTTTGTGTGTCAGTGTTGGTGTGACTCATGTGAGGAACCGCTGACTGTTTGAAGAACATGTTATGTTTTTTCAAATATTCAACTTTATTTATGTGTAATATTGCTGTCTGAGCACGAAAAAGCTCTGCAAGGTTACAAAGCACTTTTCTATATCAGTGCACACTGTTTCTGAACTCCCTGAAACGCCTCCATTGAATTCTTTAGTTTTCTTCCGGGAACGAACATGTCGCAATATTCCTCTGTGTTAAAGGGTTAGTAACGAGTGGGCGCTTGGACATAATCATGGAGGTTTTGCGATGCGTTCACTGTGCCAACTGCACAACAGACTGACAGGAAAGAGGGAACGACATATCAGAAGCTTAAATTGACAAGGCTTCTTAAACAAATGGAAAAAAACAAACAATTTATCATGACCACGACAGAGATGATAATCAAACCAGCCAAACAGATGTTTTATTTATTGCTGGCAGAGTAAGATGTAAAGGCTCTGCCCACTTCTGGAAAAGTGTTGGGGAGCAGCATTTCATTTCTATTTAACATATTAGTTTAGTTAGCTTTATATGAACGAATAACAACACACCTGTCCTCAGGCTCTTGCACTGGCTTCCAGTTGCATTTAGAATTGATTTTAAAGTACTGTTACTTGTTTATAAATCACTTAATGCCTAGGACCTCAATACATTGTAAATATGATCATATAATATAAACTTAACATATCACAAAAGATCACTTAGAAATACCAAGGGTTCACTCAAAGCAAGGACAGTCTGCTTTTAACTGTTATTCCAGCCGCAGCTGAACCAGCTTCCAGAAGAGATCAGATGTGCTCCAACAGTAGTCACAAAATCCAGACTCAAAACATATATCAATCTTTTATGCATCATCTTGTTTATTTCTGACTGTTTTAATGCATTTTAAATCTTGCTGTCTGGTTGAAAGAGCTGGGAGAAGTAAGCATTTGTTATCCCAGCTACCTGGGATATCTATCCATCATAAACATATTCCACATGGCTCCGGGGGGTTAATAAAGGCCTTCTGAAGCGAAGCGATAATTAACAAGTTATGAAGTAAAATATCTAGTTTCTGCCAGACCACCTTCTGTATTCTACTTACAAAGAAAGTGTAAAATTCTCACAGTTCATAAAGCTTACGCTACGTCCTACACCTTGCCTATTCAACTTTCGGAAAAAAGCTTAACTGACGCGAAACCAGCTCTGTTTTTTTCGTAATTCAAATACGAACGGCAGTCTGGCGGAAGCTAGATATTTTACTTCATCACTTGTTTTTTTTTTTTTTTACAGAAACACATCATTTTGCTTCAGAAGGACTTTATTAATCCCCTGGAGCCGTGTGGAGTATGTTTATGATGAATGGATGTGGATGATGGCACTTTCTTGAGCTTCATACTCGTTGATCTTGTTCACTGCCACTATAAACCTCAGATGCGTAAGGATATTTATTAATATATCCCTGAGTGTATAAATCAGAAAGAGGAAAATCATTTATACCTACGATGGTTTGAGGCTGAGCAAAGCTTGCGGTAGTTTTCATTTTAAAGCAAACTAATCCTTTAAGGAGACACACACAAAAACATCATATTCTTGCTACCACTCATAAAGCGGTATTTACAGAATAGCAGAGTCCTGATTCGATCACAGCTTCATTTCATAATCCAAATTACATTTGAGTGTTTAGGTACAAATATTAGGAGTTAAACTACTTCAGATCTTTTCGTTTTGTTCTGCAGCTGTGAATCGGTGAATGGTGATGGCAGCTGTTAAAGAGCTGATCAAGAAATCACTGTATGAACTGAAAGGAGATGATCTAAAGGAGTTTCAGTGGCACTTAGAGAATGATCATGAGTGTATATCAAAGTCTGACATGGAGAATGCAGATAGGTTAAAAACAGTGGATAAGACGGTGGACTGTTTTGGGCCAGAAGAAGCTGTGAAGATCACGGTGGAGATCCTGAGGAAGATAAACCAGAATAATCTGGCTGAGCAGCTGGAGAACAAACACAAGAAAGGTAATGTTTAATTTGTTGTGACTGTCATGTAAATGACAGGCAATATGAAGACGTGCTGCTGTTGGAGCTCATTTGAAATATATATGGGGTAAATAACCTAGCCCTAATACAGTCTCATGTCTATGTTGGTATGCTAGATGTCAATGTTTAATCAAAACGCTTTTAATAATGTTAGTCAGCATGACCTGAAGTTGATCCAATGGTGCCAAGCCAATAAATGTTCTGGAAGGAATTAGAACAAAGAAAGTAATTCAGAAATTTTAAAACTAAAACCAACTGCGTTCAAGTCAGTATTAGTCAAGGTGTTTCCATTACCACATATGTTGTCAACTTCAAAGTTATAGTGCAATAAGTTTGACTAAATTGAATATAGTAGAAGTTTTTTATTATGTGCTGTAGGTATGTTTGTACTGTGAACTGCAGACCAGGTTACAAATTACATATACACTACCGGTCAAAAGTTTTAGAACGCCTCCATTTTTCCATTTTTTATTGAAATTTACGCAGTTTAATGTCTCAATGTACTCTGAAATTAAAGCATAGAACAAATAAACAATTGGAGATAAAAAAGAAATCATGGAATCGTTTTGTTTAACAAAATTTAATCTAAATTTTTGACTCATCAAAGCAGTCACCTTTTGCAGATATAACAGCCGAACACACTCGTGGCATTCTTTCTACAATGGAAATCAAATATTGTTCGGAAAGTTCTTCCCAACACTGTTGCAGAAGTTCCCACAAATGTGTTGCACTTGTAGGTTGCTTTGCTTTCACCCTTCTGTCCAGTTCATCCCAATCCAGCTCGATGGGGTTTAAGTCTGGAGACTGTGCTGGCCATTCCATGATTTGAAGCCTACCGTCTTGTTCTTTTCTTCTAAGGTAGTTCTGACATAACCTGGAGGTATGTTTTGGGTCATTATCTTGCTGTAGGATGAACCCCTGATCAACTAGGCGTGTACCAGAGGGTATTGCATGGCGCTGAAAAAATGCTGTGGTAGCAGTTTTGGTTCAGGGTGCCACTTACTCTGTGCAAGTCACCGACTCTGGATCCAGCAAAAGCCCCAGACCATCACGCTTCCTCCTCCATGTTTGACAGTTGGTGTCACACACCGAAGAACCATCCTTTCGCCATCCTCGACGGCGTACAAAAACCCTGCGTGATGAACCGAAGATTTCAAATTTCGATTCATTAGTCCATAACACCTTCTTCCAGTCTTCAGTAGTCCACTGGCGGTGCTTCATGGCCCAGGCAAGCCTCTTTTTCTCATTTTGCCATCTTAGCAATGGCTTTCTTACTGCCACTCGACCTGTCAAACCTGCAGCTCTAAGTCTTCTCTTCACAGTTGAAACTGAGACTTGCTTACTTCGACCAGTGTTAAGCTGTGCTTGAAGCTGTTGTCCTGTGATCCGCCTATCACGCAAGCTGTTGACTCTCAGAAACTTGTCTTCTGATTCTGTTGTGGCTTTGGGTCTGCCAGACCACTTCCTGTCAGAGTTTCCTCCAGTTTCCAAATGCCTTTTGATGGTATAGGAAACTGTACTCACTGAACCTTGGCTTTCTTTGCAATTTCTCTAATGGAAAGACCTACACTTTTAAGGGTTATAATGGTCTGTCTGTCTTCCTTTGTTAATTGCCTTTTTCTCGCCATTATGAGAGCAATATACTACTTCCTGCGGTACAATACTGTCCAAATAATGCTTAAGAGGGTGTAGAAACACAGTCTGTTCCAACACTGCTTTTATACAGACAGAGGGTTTGTAAGTAATCAACAAAAGTTGGGACACCTGTAGGAATTGTTATTATCAACTTTCAAGACTTAATTTACTTCCATTGCTGCAGAACAGCTGTAAGTTGTTAACCCATTACTTGTTCCCTGAAAAAACCTTTTTGTATAACTCTGAAATGTACATTATTTTTCAGTTTTTGGTAACCTAAACGTTTTTTTTTAAACCTCTGGCAGTTTACCGCTTACCTTTGTAACATTTCAGGTTATTCACTGGACTTAAACTGCTTAAATTTCAATAAAAACTGGGAAAATTGGGGTGTTCTAAAACTTTTGACCGGTATAGTAGGTTATAAGAAAAACATGATCACTTAGTCTTTGCTTTCTTTTCCTCTCTTTTTTAAAGGCTCAACTGCAGATGACAGACAAGCTACTCTTCATGATTACAAAGAGACCAGCCTCAAGCTGAAGATCAAATTAAAAGAGGACTATAAGCGGATATTGGTTGGTAATTCACAGACGGGTCATCAGGAAAACCTGAACGATATTTATACTGATTTATATGTGGTAGAGAATGAGACTGGAAGAAGAGTAAATGATCATGAGCTGGGACAGATCGAATTGAATAATAAACAATATGATGCCAAGGACACACCAATCCAATGCAGTAATATTTTTAAAGTCAATGAAACCAAAAAGGTACTGACGATGGGGATTGCAGGAGTAGGAAAAACTGTCTCTGTCAATAAGTTCATCCTTGACTGGGTTGAAGGAAAAGAAAATGAGGAAATAGCCTTCATTTTTCCTCTGCCGTTCCGTCAGCTAAACCTGATTACAGAGAACTGCAGTCTCATGGGACTGATTCACGAATACTTCTTTAGTGATCCTAAAGAACTGCCCTCTCTTCCTGAAGGAGATGGAAAGGTCTTGTTCATTTTTGATGGGCTGGATGAATGTCGCTTTCCTTTGAACTTTAAAGAGGGTGGCAGATTTACAAATGTTCACAAAAAAACAACACTGAGTAGGATAGTTTCAAGCCTGATCAAGAGAGATCTGGTTCCCTCTGCTCTCATCTGGATCACATCCAGACCAGCAGCAGCCAGTCTGATACCCCGAAACTACATTGATCAGGTGACTGAAGTGCGTGGATTTAATGATGAGCAGAAAGAGCAATACTTCATCAAAAACAGCACTTCTGAGGTTTCTGAAAACATCATCAGTCACATCAAGAAATCCAGGAGCCTGTACATCATGTGCCACATCCCCGTCTTCTGCTGGATCTGTCTTACAGTTCTTCAGCCTCTACTGGCTCAAGAGAGCAATAACAAAAATAAAACACCAACAACTCTCACAGAGATGTACACAAACTTCTTAAATTCTCAGCAGCAACAAATGAAAGAAAAATACTGTGATACCCCTAAAGCCAATGCAATATCTTTTGATCAGATTATTCTGAAGCTTGGGAAACTGGCCTTTCAGCAGCTGCAGAAAGGTCAACTGATTTTCTACAAAGAAGATCTTGAGAAATGTGGAGTAGATGTCAGTGAAGGGTCTGTCTACTCTGGGTTATGCACTCAGATCTTTCAGAAGGGAAAGGTTTCAGCCAGAAACGTTTACAGCTTTGTTCATCTCAGTGTACAGGAATTCCTTGCTGCTCTTCATGTGTTTTTGATTAGCAAAGACAAAAACGCAAACCCATTTCTGGAATCATGGACAGAAAAACTGAAATGGAAACTTTCCAAAAAGCCACTGTTTCAGCTTCATAAAACTGCAATCAACAAGGCTTTAGAAAGCAAGAACGGACACCTGGATCTTTTCCTCCGGTTCCTTCTGGGTCTTTCACTGGAGTCCAATCAGAGTGACCTGAAGGAACTACTGCCAGGACTGGAACTGAAAACAGAAAACCTGAAAAACACTGTTGACTTTATCAAAATGAAGATAGAGGAGGAGAAATCAGTAGAGAGGACCATCAATCTCTTCTACTGTCTGAGTGAACTGAAAGATGACTTTGTAGAGGAAATCCAGAAGAATCTGAGCTCAGGAAATCTGTCAGAACAGAATCTCTCCTCTGCTCAGTGGTCTGGTCTGGTTTTTGTACTCCAGATGTCAGAAGAGACTCAAGAGACCTTTGAACTGCAGAAATATAGAAGATCGGATGAAGCAGTGGGAAGACTGCTGCCAGTGATCAAAAACACCAGAAGAGCACTGTAAGAGTCTTCTTTAGAATCATTTACATAAACTGTTAGTAATTTTAATTGGGTCTTACACAGGTGATTTGATGGTCAAGACTGTTCAGATTAAGAAATGTAAATGTATCAGTGTGTGATGATATTAAACGCCAACGTATCTCCATCATCAGGCAAGCTGTGTTGGGCATCAGGCAAAACTCAGGAACCTGAGTTTTACCCATTTTATTCTTCACAATTTTATCATAAATTAAAGAAAACTGAAAATAATGGTTATTTGGTTATAATAAAGATAACTTTTTTTAGCTTTGCTTACATCACTTCAGTCAAACGTTTTTCCAAATGATCTTTTTCCAAATGATTATAAACTCTATCTAATAAGCATTACTATTGCATTACTCTCTACATAGGCTCCATAGTTGTAATCTCACTGCTCAGTGTTGTGAGAGTTTGTCTTCAGCTCTACAATCCTCAAACTCTGTCCTGAGAGAGCTGGACCTGAGTAACAATGACCTGAAGGATTATGGAGTGAAGCTTCTTTCTGATGGACTGAAGAGTCCAAACTGTCACCTGGAGATGCTGAGGTTTGTCTTGAAATACATTCTTTTTTGCATTGTTATTTATTTATTTTTTAAAAAAGTAAAAAGATTTAATATGTAAGGAATTACATTGTTTTTTGGGTTTTTTTTTAGATTTCCCTCATGTAATCTCACTGCTCAGTCTTGTGAGAGTTTGTCTTCAGCGCTACAATCCTCAAACTCTGTCCTGAGAGAGCTGGACCTGAGTAACAATGACCTGAAGGATTCTGGAGTGAAGCTTCTTTCTGATGGACTGAAGAGCCCAAACTGCCATCTGGCAATATTGAGGTAAATGGTTTTAAAATAATTAACAAAATACTATCAGAATAAATGATTTTGTAACAGAATGTAGCATCTGCTCACAATGGAATGCCAGAAAAAGAGACAAAACAACATTTAAAGGAGTGTGATATTGTAAAATATTTATGCAGATGTCTGTATTTTACAGGGTTTTTTTTATTCGCTTTGGTACTATTTTCACAAGTAAGGTGTATATTTTCAAAACTCTTAGTACAAAAATCCTTTTACAATCAGTTCATTCAATAGCAAACAATGCAAGATACATGTTTCAGATCACTTTTGTTGCTGAAATACAGTAAAACAGACTATAGATGCCACATTAGAAAATACACTTACATTACCTAAATTACATATTCAACATAAAATCCACAATTTTTGTAATAGCATCTATTCAGTCTGTTATCAAAAGTTGTGATGAAGTTTGACAGTCATGAGGTTTTGTGCTACAACAGAGTTTCCTGCAAGTACAGTAAATGTACTCACTGTACCATATGACTGAACCTATACTGTAGTTGACCTTTATAAGGGTGATGTAGCAGTCTCTACCATGGTAATGCCTCTGTTTACAGTATCACATGGCATATAATGTAAAATGATGCCATCTGTCTCCCTTCTTCTGATGCATCTCTGATCAATCTGATATTATTCAGTCATTGACTGTTTCTTTTCCCTTATACTCTGTCCTGTTCTGTGTTCACAAATTTCAATGTATATAGATCTGTCTCTGTCTCTCATACACAGACACAAACACACATTGGTTTTTCATGTTATCTGGGGACTTTCCATTGACATAATGTTTTTATAACGTATACACGGTATATGCTATCCCCCTACCCCTAAACCTACCATCATAGAAAACTTTCTGCATTTTCACATTTTATAAAAATTTCATTTTGTATGATTTATAAGCTGTTTTCCTCAAAAAAAATGTCCAAACAAGTTCTAAAATTACTAGTATTACCATCCTTGTTGGGACATTATGTTAACAACAATGTTTACTGGGACCACACACACACACACACTTTGAAAATTGAGGTTATCATCGAAGATCAATCACTTATAATGTAAAAAGAATTCATTACATTTGGTTATCCATATCGCAATTTGGTTATCCAAATTGCAAATAAGTTCTATAGAAACTATGAATACAGAATCAATATCTTTAGAAATCTATACATGTACCAAATGATTCATTGATTAAACATTAAGTTCACTTGGATTAAATAATAGACAAATGTGTTAAACTGAACGAGAACAGATGCAAATGAAAAGTTCGACAGTAAGAGCATTGTGAAAGGCAGTTACTGTGAATGAAACATTTATATATATGAAACACTTATTTTGTGTAGTGAAAAGGATACTTTCTGATTTTGTGTTTTGTACTAACACAACTGTACTAAGAGTTTTGAAAATATACACCTTATTTGTGAAAATGGTACCAAAGCGAATAAAAAAACTGTAAGAGTTGAGAGAAATGACCCACATGGACTGCATAAGTCTGAGAAAAATATTGTTGGGGGTGGAGAGATGGTAGTGGACTGTGTGAAGATTGAAATTACAAAATGGCCTTAAACAAGTATTAAAATGGTAAAATTTGCTTTTTCAAAACCATCTATTTCATGCATGGTTAGCACTGAACAAGCTAGTAGTGCCATCTAGTGGCTGTGTACGGGACACCATTATCATCTCAGTAAGACTTCACAATTAACACCACATGCTAAATGGCGGTTATATGAAACAATGTCATGTACCGGTTGACTGGCAATTAATTTTTATGAATTCTTGGAATACATGTTTAAGGCCATGGGATATTGCTTAGGCAAGTCAAATTTATTTATATTGCACATTTCATACACAATGGTAATTCAAAGTGCTTCACATTAAAAAGAAACAAATACATAAGGACAGAAATGGAATGCATAGAAAATAAAAGTAACAATAAAGCGGAGAATACCCCTATCTGACGATTTTCACTCAAAATATTAGGTCTACGTATTTTTAATTTGTCTCTTCCCGATATTGGCTGTCATCCTCTATGGTTTTCTCTCGGCGCCTGAAATAATCTATTTGACGTCTCCAATAGATCTGATTTTTCACCTAAAATTGGCCAGGAAGAGCTCTAGGACTGACTCTCCAGTCTGCACTCACTTGGTCCTTGACCTTGGGTTCACTGAAACCCACTGCTCTCACCACGTGGTTTCAATTTTGTTTTAATCAAAAAAATCTCTTAACCATGCTGGCTTACCACAGAGTGGTCTGAACCACTATGGTTTATCCATTTTTCTCAAATCATTAGTATAATTTTCTATGTAATATTTTAGATTTTTCACCTAAAATGGCCCAGGAAGAGCTCTACGACTGCCTTGGTCCCTAACCTCGGGTTCACTCAAACCCACTACTCTTTGTAGTCCCCGCCTACAATGTCCCACATTAGTCCCCACAGAGTTTCAACCATTATGGATCACTTCCCACTCTAACTCTTACCAGAGAAATTTGAAGATTTTCAAATGCATTAAAACAGTCAGGAATCAAAAGAGGATGCATGAAAAAATTTATGTAAAATGCATTTAAAACATTTAAAAAATAAAAATATAATATAAACAAGATTGATAAATAAAAGAGTACATATAAAATAAAGTGCAATCAGTTCAGACGTAGCACAGCTAAACAGATGTGTTTTGAGTCTGGATTTGAATGTGGCTACTGTTGGATCACATCTGATCTCTTCTGGAAGCTGGTTCCAGCTGCGTCTGGCATAATAGCTAAAAGCAGCCTGTCCTTGTTTAGAGCGAACCCTTGGTATTTCTAATGGATGTGATCCTATTGATCTGAGTGATCTGTGATCGGTTTATATTCTATGAACATATCTGCAATGCATTGAAGTTCTTGGCCATTAAGTGATTTATCAACAAGTAACAGTACTTTAAAATCAACTCTAAATGCAACTGGAAGCCAGTGCAATGATCTGATATGTTCATATTTTCTGGTTCTGCTCAGAATCCTGGCAGCAGCGTTCTGTATGAGTTGCAGCTGTCTTATGGTCTTTTTGGGAAGGCCAGTGAGGCATCCATTACAATAATCCACCCTGCTGGTGATGAAAGCAGTGAAATGAAAGTCTTTTCCTGGAACAACATGTCTTACCTGGAAACAAAGCATCTAATTCTTGCAACATTTTTGAGATGATAATATGTTTTTTTAATTGCTTTCACATGACAACTGAAACTAAGGTCTGACTCAAATCACATCAAATTTCCTGGCTTGACGTTTTGTTGTTTGACCCCTGGAGTGGAGGTATGCGTTCACCTTGAGAACTTCATCTTTGTTTCCAAATTCAATTACTTCAGTTTTGTCTTTGTTTAAAGTTTTGGCACATTCAATTTTTAATTTCATCAATGCATTGGCACAGGGAGTCAATGGGGCTGTAGTTGATAAGGTGACAGGGCTAGGTAAAACTGGGTATCATCTGCATATCTATGATATGCAATTTGGTTCATTCTCATTGTTTGGTTCAGTGGCTGCATATATAGGTTGAACAGGAGAGGTGCTAGAATTGAAAATGTCATGGATGTCCACTCAGACTTACGTTCACCAATACTCGCATAATAAGCTCTCCCTTCTAAGTATGACCTGAACCATTTGAGGACCATCCCAGAAAGCCTAACCCAGTTGTCTCTGTGCTGTGATGCAGTTGGAAACCAGATTGAAAGTTATCAATGTATCCATTCTAGCTTAAGGATTTGTTCAGCTGATTGAAAACAACTTTTTCAATGATCTTGTTAGGTGGGGTCAGATAAACGGAGGACTCAAATGCAGTGGAAAACTGTGAAAGTTTATTGGCAGGTTCGGAACACAGGTGAACAGACAAAGTGATCTCAGTGAAGACGTGAAGATCCTCAGGTGTGCTCTCGTGTTATGCTCAGCTATTATCTCCTCGTCTTCGGGTCCTGAGTATAACAGTCAACAGGCACGTAAATAACAAGTCATACAACACAAGAACTGGGAGCACAAACAAGCAACATCCACGCGACACAAAATAGTGATCAACTGACAACAAGGGGTAGACACAGCTGGGAATAAATAGGGAAAAAGGGAACGAGTGACAGGTGTGGGAGATCAGCTCGTGATTGAGCACACAGTGCTGTGAGGTAACTCTGATTGCCCAGATCACGAGCTGTAGAAAATGACAGAACCAAAACAAACAACAGAGAAGCACCGATGACACAACCTGACCCGTGACAGAATCCCCCCCCCTCAGGGACGCCTCCTGGTGTCCCCAGAGGACTCACCATGACGCCGATGGAACTGGTCAATGAGAGCACGGTCCAGCACGTCGCGAGCTGGAATCCAGCATCTCTCCTCCGGACCATAACCCTCCCAGTCTACCAGATATTGATGACCTCTAGCCCTCCGCCTCACATCAAGAAGTTGTCGCACTGTATAGGCAGACAACCCCTCGATGAGTCTGGGAGGCGGTGGAGCAGAGGTCTGAGGCTGAAGGGGGGAGCGAAAAACGGGTTTGATCTTGGAAACATGAAACACCGGGTGAATCCTTTTAAACTGAGGGGGTAATTTGAGTCGAACTGTCACCGGGTTAAGCACCTTGGTTATAATATTCGGTCCAATGAATTTGGGTCCCAGTTTACGTGCGAGAAGTTTGAGGGGGATGTCTTGGGCAGAAAACCAAACCTTTTGACCACACACGTAAAGTGGGGGCTTAGAACGGTGACGGTCCGCCGATGCCTTGCTCCTCTCGCCAGTCCGGGAAAAGGCTTCTCTGGCGAGCCTCCAAGTACGAAGGAACCATGCTCGACCATGGTTAATCTGGAATTCCAAGTCGACTGTCTACAGAAGCCACACAGCGCAAGACCTGGACCAAAACAAACAACAGAGAAGCACCGATGACACACCCTGACCCATGACAGATCTTCCCTATGACAGGAAGATTTGAGATTGGCCTGTAGTTGCTCAATATGGTGCTATCCAGATTCATCTTCTTCAGGAGGGGCTTAACTACTGCTGTTTTCAGGGAGTTTGGAAAATTCTCAGAAAGTGTTTACCACTTCTAGGAGGAGGGGCTGTTTCATTGACGACTGTTGCACTTCAGCTATGTTCTAGCCATGTTTCCTTTAGAGGCATAAAATCTAGATTGTTTGAGGTTATGTCGTTGACTAGAAGTGATTTATTTTTAAGTGAGCGGATATTTAAAAGTGTTTCAATGTTTAAAATCATTCTGCCTACTCAGTCACATAAAACAATGTATTGATTTTAAATTTCTAAGACACTTTTGTTTCGAAGGGCCATATGTGAGGAGATGTGAATCTTGCTGTGATTCACACCTGAGGAGATTAAGACCCTAACCCTAATGAGCCGCATAATGAGCCATTCACTCAGGAATGTGACTGAGTGAACTAAGAAAGAATGCAATGACAAAAGAAATATATATATATATATATATATATATATATATATATATATATATATATATATATATATATATATATATGTTTGTAGTTTATTTAGAATATAGTTAACTATATAAATGAGAGTCAAAGACCGTTTGAGTACACAGTTATACCTGGAAAAAAACTGTGGACAAAGATTTTTTTCTTCCACTGGTGGCTCCTGACGACCGACCCTATTGACGACGGGGACGACCCCGACCCCGACCTCTGGGGGCAGGTTGGCTGGGATGGTCCTGGTGGAATTGAGTGAGTAGCATCGGATCAAGGATGTCGTCTCGAGGAACCCAGGATCTTTCCTTGGTTTCATACCCTTCCCAGTCGACGAGATATTCCAAGTTCGGTCCCCGCCGTCGAGAGTCCAGAATGGTTCGCACCTGGTAGATGGTTTCATCCTCGGCAAGGGATGGAGGAGGAGGCAATCCATCATCACCAAGTCCTGTGGGGGCAGACAGGGGTTCAGTGAAGGGTTTAAGTAGTGAAACATGGAATGAAGGTGCTATTCGATACATGGAGGGTAGTAGAAGATGGTAGGTGACATCGTTCAACTGCCTCTGTACCATAAAGGGACCTATGAAGAGGGGACTCAGCTTTCGACAGGGCAGGCGAAGACAGATATCTCTGGTGGATAGCCACACTTTTTGGCCTGGGAGGTAAGTGGGTGTTTTTGAGCGGCGTTTATCTGCTCGGCTCCAGCTGTTCTGGTTCTGGTGGCAGTACACCCTCAGGTATCTCCCGATCTCTTGGATCTTGGCTCAGTCTGGTCGTTGGTTTGCGGGTGATAACCAGAAGATAGGCTGACCGAAACTCCCAGGAGTTTGAAGAACACTTGCCACACTCGGGAGATGAATTGGGGACCTCGGTCGGAGTCTATGACCTCGGGTAAACCAAAGTGACGTAAGACTTGCTGGAAGAGAGTCTCGGAAGGGACGTTGGGGTATAGGTAGTGGTACCAGCTTGCCTGCAGGAAGTTGTCTTGGGGTGTTTGGTGATGGCACAGATTGAGCAGCTCTTGACATATCGAGAGACATCCTGAGGCATTGAGGGCTACCAGTAACGTTGACGAAGGAGCGAGAGGGTTTGCTTGCTACCTGGGTGTCCAGAGCCCAGGGAGGTATGTGCTGAGTCCATGAGGGGCTGACGATAGCTGGTAGGGACAAAGAGTACCCCCTCAGGACCTCCCGGCGGAGCAGGTTTGATGGTGGTAGCCAGAACTTGACAGTTTGGGAGGTGAGAGTCTGGTATTCGATGCACGGCCGCAAGCCTCTGTCCTTCTTGGAAGAAGAAGCTCGACGCGGCAGGGGACGTCGATGGTCAGATAAACTCCTGTTGAAGTGCCTCCGTGATGTAATCTTCCATGGCCTTCTGATCAATCCTTTGATGGATCAAGACCATGTTTTCTGTGACTCCTTCATCTGTGTGCTTCCCTAGTTCACGTTCCGAGTTACAGATCATTTTCTGAGGACTATCAGAATGGACTTCATTCAGTGAGAGACGACCGATCATGCATCATTTTAGTTATCTTTATTTTGCAAAAAGTAAAACATTTTGTTTTTACTTTTAGTGTGCACAAATAAAAGAACACATTTAACATATTAGAAAGGTGTATAACTCTTAATTATATGCCCAAAATTGACAGTGTATTTGAGTCTCTTTCTCACTGGTAAGAAAAAAAATGGGGTGGTATCGCAGCACGACAGCCGATCCCTGATTGTTATTAAGTCACCGAAGTTACTATATAAGTTTTTTTGGTAACACTTTATTTTACAATGTCATTGTTACAAATGTTACATATTGTTACTATAGTAGTAACTATAAATTTTGCATAATTACATGCACTTAATCCTAAACCAAGACAAACCCTAGTCTTAACCCTATAGTAAGTATATGAAGTTAATTAACATTACTCAGTACTTAAATGTATAATTACAGCGTAACAAAGACACCTTAACATAAGGTTTAACCGTTTTTTTTTTACAGTTACAAATAAATACTTAATTAATGGCTAAAATATGCATAAATTAAAATCATGTGAACTGCTGGTGTGTGTCTGTAGGTTGTCTGGCTGTATGGTGACAGAGGAAGGCTGTCATTATGTGTCTTCAGCTTTGAGTTTAAACCCTTCACACCTGAGAGAGCTGGATCTGAGCAACAATTACCCAGGAGATTCAGGAGTGAAGCTGCTTTCTGAAAAACTGGAGGATCCAAACTGCACCCTGGACAAACTCAAGTATGTGAAGCAGGAGGAGTTTCGATTAAACGATTCCAAAAACATTACTATGTTTAATTATTACAGAACAGTTTGACTTTATTTCTTAAATATATATACATATATATCAAAAGTTAAATTGATAATTTAGAGAGGTTTGGCTTTTGTTATGCAATTGAATGCTTTTTTTCTGATTGCTAAGGTGTGTAATTATTTTCCAGTAAACCCACAGCTACAGTTTCATATCACTTTGTCAGATGACTTATTTAAGCCTTTGCCTTCCAACAGCAAAAAAAAAAAAAGAACACTCACAAACACATACACAAAGACACTGACCCAACAAACAATAAGATAAAAATGGCAAACTATTTACATGATTTTCCCACAAAGTTACATTATCTATGAAAAGTATGCTCTTTTCACACAGGATCTGATCAGCTTCACACAATGGTGGCTTGTTTATTTTTAACAGAATGGTAACTTTTATCTAGATCTAGATTGTACACAACACAGCTGTACATGGACTTTACAGGTTACTCTATTCACCATAGGTGCATGTCCAGGTATATGTATGGAGTTTGTGTGAGTGTGTGGAACTACAATAAAAAGAGAATAAATATATAAATTAACTCATAAGTATCAAGTAGCATCCAAAGGCGTTATCTACATGAACAGTTTACATCCTCTTTGAAAAATACTCTGGTTAAATGTTACAAAAGAATGGAAAATGTTAATACCCAGTGTTCTGAAAATTTACTATAATTACATTGAATAATTTAGGTGGTGTGCTGATCAACAAACTGTATATAAAATCATCATTACATATGACTAAATTATAAAAAGCCAGATGTGGTGCACTCGTCAGTCAATGATTACAACATTTCTCAATTTACTTGAACACTGAATTGAGGAAACAGTTCAGACTCTTGACATGGCTGCTGAGAACCGATTAGCTGCTGATATAAACATGTGAACAAAGCAGTTGACTTGAAAGAGGAGGTGAAATGACATTGTTTGTGGTGTCTCATGGTTTATGTTAAAAGCTGAGATAATTAAGGCTAGTTTATTAGGCTTAGTTTCGCCAAACAAAGGAGAACTGGCCCCCCGACTAAGCCTGGTTTCTCCCAAGGTGTTTTTCCTCCATTTTGTTGGAGTTTTGGTTCCTTACCGCTGTTGCCTTTGGCTTGCTTAAGTTGGGGACACTTGCTTGATATTCAGCAGTGTTTTTGATATGCCTGCATTGGTGCCGTTGTATGTGAACTGAGCTGAGCCGGACGATTACATCACTGTTTTCTCCAGTGCTGATATGAAAATGGATTGGCCAAATCAGATCAAAATCGAATTGTAACTGGTGGTTTATTAGGACCCGAGCGAAAACTTGGTCCATTTATCAAACACGCTAGTATGAAACTCGGTACACATGAAGACCTCATCGGGCCTGACAACTTCCGTGCTCTAAGTTGTACGCCGCCTCAACAAGGAAGTGAGCTATTATGGGTTGTTTGAAAAACGCATGCTATAGAATTTGATATACTCCTCCTAAGCGCTTAATCCGATCAAAGTGTGTTATAACTTCTGCAGGAATGGGTGGGGCAAAATGGCTCGATAGCGCCACCTATAAAAATTCAACAGTGTGCACCTCCGGTTCCGTTTGACGTACGTCTATGAAATTCGATACATACTTGTAAGGTCCCATGACCTACAGAAAAGTCTCTTGGACCGAAGTCCTAAACGCAACAGGAAGTCAGCCGTTTTGAATTTCCTGCGCAATTTTTGTGCAGTTTTTGCCATTTTCAGACCTTGTACTTTAACGAACTCCTCCTACAGTTTTAATCTGATCATCTTCAAATTTCAGCAGGCCTTTGCAACGCTAAATTGCGAAGATGTAGAGTTTTCGTCGAAGGGCGTGTCCCTGGTGGCCTGACAAAATTCGATGTTTCGCCCCAAACTTCACACGCTTGATAAGAGTCCTGTTCTGAACACAAGTCCATGACCATATTCAGCTGTAGTCATAGCGCCACCTGTTGGCAACAGGAAGTGACATGTTTAACACTGTTATGGACTCCTAATAGCATATTAAAATGGTCCAGCAAGTAGTAAACAGGCTAGCAACACGCCTAAAGCATGCTATTCATTCAATGAAACAGGAAGTTGCTGTAACTCAGGCATGCAAAGTCCAATCTACCCCAAACTTCACACGCTTGATAAGAGTCCTGCCCTCAACACATCTACATGACCATATTCAGTTATAGTAATAGCACCACCTACTGGCAACAAGAAATGAAATTTTTAACAATGTGATGTACTACTAACAGCATACTAAAATATGCATTTTTTTTACAAATCATGCTAGCAACACCTAGCTGAGTGCTAAAGTATGCTAATGTCGTCGTGAAACAGGAAGTTGTTGTGACTCAAGCATACAATGTTCGATCTGCCCCAAACTTCACATGTTTGATAAGAGTCTTGGCCTGAAGACATCTACATGCCAATATTCAATTAATCATAGCGCCACCTGTTGCCAGCAGGAAATGTGGCACTTTGAAATGACTTTGCCATCGTTCTCCTGTATTTGCTCGCTTACATCGCCCACCGTTCGCTGTTTTCCTAAGGCCAACGGGTGGCGGTGAGCCCGGGTGCGAGGACCCTTTCATCGCTGCTTGCAGCTCTAATTTCTGAAATTCTCTTTCCTCCTGTCATCTGTGAAGTGGAGCAGGATAACGTCCCACCAGTCCTTGTTTTATACTCTTATCCACAGACAACTGGTTTTGGGTGCAGGAAGGGGTGATTTTACTGCTTGATAAAGACGAGCGGCACGACTCAGCAGTTCATGTGCTCGTCGTGGCCTAATTAGGACCCAAAATATAAAGTCTACTTTTTAAAACAAAGAAAAGGAGGATGGTTAGTAATGCAACAACGGCGGGAAACTCTGTATATTTTGTGCGCATGTCAAAAGATTAAATCCGATCAGGAGCTTGTGACTTACACATCAACCCGATCTCTTTATTTAGCGTTCATGTAAACACTACGTTCAGATTTAGAAACTGTAATTGATAATTTGATTAATCGCCTGCAGCCACTGCACTGCTGTGTGTCTGTGGATCAAAATGTGCACAAAAACATGGAGATATCCCAAATCCTTGTAGGGACATTGATGATCTCCATGAGGAAACCAGCTTATAAATCATACAGAGTTATGTTTTTTGAAAATGTGAAATAGAAAGTTTTGTGTGATGAGTAGATTTAGGGGTAGATTTAGTGTAAGAGGAGAGAATATACAGTTTGTACAATTTAAAAAACATTATTATCTATGATTGATTGTGTCTGTGTGTGTTTTCTAGTGTGGATCATGGAGGACAGATCAGGATTACACCAGGAGTACGGAAATGTACGTCTACACACACACACACACACACACACACACACAGTCTCTCTCTCTCTCTCAGACAAACACTACAGTAAGATTATAATGTTATGTTTTCTGTTTAGTAACCATGGCGATTTCAGACTGAACTTCATTTAGGACAAAATCTATTACAGAATGACATTTCTTAAGTGTATTATTATCACTGGTTGCTTGGCAACAGATCTGAGAGTTGAGTACCGAACTCAAGATTTCTGAACTACAGATGAGATTCTGTAAGACAGGATAAGAATCCTGAATCAACTTGTCAGATCTGAACTAAAGATTTAAGATAGAAAAAATCTCCAATACTGACACCTCTGATGTGTTTTATCTCCATCAGATTCCCTTCAGCTCACTCCAGATCTGAACACAGTGAGTAAAGGCCTCCGTCTGTCTGAGAAGAACACAGTGATTACTGGCACTGACACACCGCAGTCGTATCCTGATCATCCAGACAGATTTCTTCATTATAAACAGGTGTTGTGTAGAGAGAGTGTGAGTGATCGATGCTGTTACTGGGAGATTGAGAAGAGTGGACATGTGTCTATATCAGTGTCATATAAGAGCATCAGCAGGAAGGAATATGGTAGAGAGCATGTGCTTGGAGGTAATGATCAGTCCTGGAGTTTGTTCTCCTCTCCTGAGAGTTACTCATTCTGGCACAATAACTCACAAACTGATCTCTCTGTAAAGTCCATCATCAGTAGAATAGGAGTGTTTGTGGATCACAGTGCAGGAACTCTGTCCTTCTACAGCGTCTCTGACACAATGATCCTCATCCACACAGTCCAGACCACATTCACTCAACCGCTCTATCCTGGGTTTGTTGTTTGGTCTGAATCATCAGTGAAACTGTGTTGATGAATCTGAACAGACTGTAGAGATTCTACCCATAATGCTTTGAGCTCATGATGAATCAGTGACTAGATGATCCAAGAGAAGAGAAAGACGATGAACACTTACAGTATATTTACAGTTTTCTCAACACGTCTCAAAAGCAAACATTTGTCTACGTTGCAAACACTTTTGTCATAATATTGTATTTTTGGATATATCACACACACAGTTATTCAAAACCTAAAGCTCTTCTTTCATGAGCTCCTCTGAACATTTCTGTACAAGACTGAAAGTCATCAGATGTTGAAAAATTCACAGTAAACACAAAAGCAAGATTGAAACTCAACTATTTAATTTTACTGTAATCATTTGTGGTTGTGAACACAGTGTTACACAGAACGAAAGAACAGAAACACATCAACCGTGTGTAGTTGGACAGAAACAATAGATGTGTTTGAAAAAGGAAATCAGGTTTTTGTGTGTTAAAGTAAAAATTGTGTGTTGTGTTTTGCAAAAAGTGTTTTATGAAATTGAAAACTGATTTAAAGTTTGAGAATTAGTGTAAGATTCGCAGATTTGGTGTGTGTTTCTGGTGTTTGAGTGTCAGGTTTCAGAGACTGTGTGACAAGTAATGATTTTGTGTGTGAGCCGCTGAACAAACCTGTAATAAACATGAACACAAGATGACTGAGGGTTTAAATACATCAGATAAAGTATAATAATAGTCAAAGTCCAGGGAATAAGATTGAAGAGAATGAATCTATCGACAGTTTGTTGATCAATTCCTGTGTAAATGAAGGATCTCAGTGTGTTTATTCAACCATTTGTTCTTTTTTAATTCAGTCATGTATGTAGTTGTCATTTGATTTACAGCATTATCATGTTATTATTGTCAGGGTTGTTTAGTTTGGTTGTGTTTTTGTATCACATGGTTTGAACCCTGAATACTGTTTCCAGCCATGAGGGGGCGTTGTAGGGTTAGATTAAATGCGAGGCCAATGAAGGATTCACAGGTGTTTGTGTGCTATTTACTCACGATATAAACTAGAAAACACAATATGGTAAGGAGCGTGACACTTCCTGAACACGCTTTGAGCTGTTCGTCAATCACAACACACTGAGAGAGCTAACCAATCACAGCACATTTCATATTATGTTTTTTTTTTAAATAATCAAGCAGGAAAACCTAATCCAGAACAGCCTAAAAACATAATCAAGAGTTTGTAAAAGGGCATACGATCCTTCAAGAACATTCATATGATCTATTATGGGTCTTTTATTTTGAAGCTCATCTTCAGACAGTCCTGACTCTGTGTGAGAGACTCTCTGAGGTGATGAACTGTCATTCTGAACTGAAACTAGATTCCTTTAAATTACATCTGAATTTATAGAAGAACAACTGCATATAAATGATTTCAGAAGGCTTTTATTTTGAAGTTAAATCTGACATTATGTGTGTGAAATACTGTGAAAGAGTTTGATCTTATAAATCTGAACATCTTTCACACACAGTTTCTCATTTCTTCATTCATAAACCACATTTTTAAGGTGTAATTTCAACAACACTGTGTTACGATCTCTGTATCTGAAAATACAACAGTGAGGAAAACATTATTGTGAGTAAAAGTCTTATTGTGAATATGTTCTAGATTCACCATTAGCTTTTTTTTTACGTATTATTTTAGTGGTAGAAGTAGTAGTATTTCATTATTATAAAAGTTTTATTATTATGAATACATTGATTTTCTGGTCTAATTTTGTCCCTTCATTATTAATTATTACTCTGTTATGTTCTAATATATTTGTTCTTTCATTTCATTTTGAGAAACAGCCTTATTTCAAACACTGTATTTCCTTTCAGCGATGAATAAACGCATAAATATCAATAAATACATTTACAACGAATGATGTTCATGTTTTCTTGACATGTGTAAATGTTAGAGTTAGTCATTTATGTGTTTTAATGTGCCGTGTTTTATTGATCACATGATCCGCAGTCTGTCAGTTTATAATGAAACACACGAGCAGATCATCGTGTTCAATGAGAATCTGTTTGAGACACAAATCTTCCTCTAAACTCACATCAACATCTGCTCGATTATCAAACACACACTGAATGATCATGTGACTCATGATTAATGTGTGAGAGCTTGTTTTAATGACAAACAAAGTGTAATAGTAGAAATAATAACTTATAAGTGTTGGTCACACCATGAACAGTTCTTCTGAAGCATTTATTCATCTTAGTTCATGTTATTTTTGACATTTACTAACACATTATTCAAATGAAAAGTTAACATTGTTTAGTGGCTGACATGAACTGTATTTGTAACTGATGAAAAGTAAGAAACTGTTGTGAAATCAGTGGAACACAGTGAATAATCCCACAGTGATGGACCTGCTGCTGCTCTTCATGAATGTTCTCGTGGTTCGGCGTCTCTGAGACGGAAGTGACGTGTGTTTCTCAGGAGTGTGTGTGCGATGGCTGGGAAGGTGAAGTGGGTGACGGACATCGAGAAATCGGTGCTGATCAATAACTTTGAGAAGAGAGGATGGATCCAGGTGACGGACAGCGACGACTGGAACTTCTACTGGCAAGAGCTCGTTTCATTTGTTCCTGAACACAGCTGAACTAGATCCTGAAACACTGATTTGATCGGATCACACTGTCACACACTTTATGTTGTTCAGAAGAACCGGTTAATTTCGCTTGTACGACTGTGTTCACACTAGTTTCTAATCCAGATTTGTCATTCAAATCCGGTTTTGTGTAGAAATGTCCAACCTTTGATCAGCCTGAGCAATAAATCAAAGAAATGTTGAAATCACTTCCTGTTCGGTCATGGATCGCTGTACTTTAAAAATAAGACCTGTTGCACTTGGACGTTAAACACCACGAGGAAAATCATCTGAAATATTGGTTTGTCATATGAAAAATAATCTGTTATCTGGTTTAGTTTACGTATTTTTCTTAAAAACATTGTGTCAAACGTATTTGGAAGCATGATCCTCTTGTTTCATCATGTTTGAACTATATTTATCAGGCTGATAAAAGTAACTTTATAGAAGTAAGAAAAGTACATAATAATAAACAAAGAGCATCAATTAATGACATTGTGTCAGAACACAAAAGGTATGAAGTTTGGTAACTTTTTAATCAAACTTTAAAGCAAGATTATCCTTGAAAAAGTGTAATACAGGATTTGATTTTAGGAAAAGTTGGAAAACTAGCTTACATATGTAGTGTTTCAGTGTGGTAATCCATATTTCTTAAAAAACATCGCAGCAAACATTTTTGTCAGCATAATTCTTTTGTTTTATCATATTTAATAGGAATTGAATTGATAAATAATAAAAGTAAAATCAGATGCATCTACAAGACATGAAAGTTTAAATGTAAGGTTTTTAAAACATATTTAACACTTATTGGTTTTGACAGTGTGGATATTTTGAGGACATCAGAGTCTGGTGTGAACACGTCAGGTAGGGAGAATTCATGGACACTTTTTCATTTAATCTTTGGTTTTTAAGCTCAATTAAATATTCTCAGGAGATCCACTGACCCCGGGAGTCACGTCTTCTGAAAGACCTCACGTGTGGATTCACAATGTTGACCAATGTTGTTTTGTAAATGACAACTGAAGTCAATGACTAACACCCTCCAAAATCATTGGGGTCAAAGGGCATTCTTCCTGCTAGTGTCATCATCTCTCCAAACTCAACAGTCAAACTGTACATCAACATATGGTAACTTTGTAAAATACTGATAAGTCTTTATTTTATTTTAATTTAAAGTTCAACGTAAGATCATGCTTTGAATTAAGATGAGTAAATTAAATATTCACTCAGTCTTTGTCATGTGATCAGCACAGAGGAACATCTGGTGTGTAAATCACCTCATCTCCTGATATCCTGAAGCTATCATTAAAGATTGTTGAGGACCTCTCTCTACAGATGTGTGGTGATTTTCTTAAAGCAGTGGTTCTCAACCTTTTTTCCCACTGGGCCGCACTATGGTCCATCATTTGCATATGACGTCACCAATGAAATCCAATCAGATTTAATGTTATGATATCAGCAGATGTTATTATACACTTCTATTGCACACACAGAAGTGGCGGTGTTTTCTGGTGGCACATACAGTATTTTATTTCTGTCACACTCTGCAAAATCAACAAATATTATGAGAAATTAGTTTTTGTTTCACAGTGTGTTTGTCATGGTTATCAGCAGGAGTGCCTGTAATAACCACTAGAGGGCACTCCACCTTGGACTCTCACACACTCACTCACACACAAACACAGACTACATTTCCCAGAAGTCCTGTACCCAGTCACTGATTACTGCCATCAGCTGCAGCCCATTACCCAGACTATTTAAGAGACATTTATTCTCACATACACTGCGAGGTCTTGATTTTCTTATAGTTGTCATTGCCGAGCGTTAATACCCGTCTTGTCTTCCAGTTGAGATCCTGCCTGTGCCTTGCTGTTTATGATTGTTTTCTGCCTGCCCTGGATTTATTGCTTGTGTTACTGGACTTTGTTTACTTGCTGCCTGCCTCAACTTTTCCGCCTGTTTACTGACTACGATTCTGCGTGTAGCAGAATATATATGTATTATTTGTTTCAATTATCACTTGTTTTGGGGCATTTTATTTTGAAAACGTTGCGTGCCGTTATTAAATATAGTATGTACAGTTGTGTTCAAAATTATTCAACCCCCACTGAAATTGATTGTTTTGGCCGGTTTGACATTGATTTTGATCATTCAGTCATCCTGCTTACAATTAAATCAAAGAGGCACGTGTAGGTCAGACAAATATAACATAACATTTATAATGAAATAACCACAAATGTCTTTTCTCTGCTCACATCATTATCAGTTTTATTCAACCCCCAAGTGACATTCAATCTTAATACTTAGTACAACATCCTTTTACAGTTATAACAGCTTTTAAACGTGAAGCATAGCTTGACACAAGTGTCTTGCAGCGAGCTACGGGTATCTTCGCCCATTCATCATGGGCAAAAGCCTCCAGTTCAGTCACATTCTTAGGCTTGCGCACTGCAACTGCTTTCTTTAAGTCCCACCAGAGGTTCTCAATCGGATTTAAGTCTGGTGACTGCGATGGCCATTTCAAAATGTTCCAGCCTTTAATCTGCAACCATGCTCTAGTGGACTTGGAGGTATGCTTGGGATCATTGTCCTGTTGAAAGGTCCAACGTCTCCCAAGCCTCAGGTTTGTGACGGACTGCATCACATTGTCCTCCAATATCTCCTGGTACTGAAGAGAATTCATGGTACCTTGCACACGCTGAAGCTTCCCAGTACCTGCAGAAGCAAAACAGCCCCAAAGCATGATTGACCCCCCGCCATGCTTCACAGTAGGCAAGGTGTTCTTTTCTTCATAGGCCTTGTTCTTCCTCCTCCAAACATAGCGTTGATCCATGGGCCCAAACAGTTCTAATTTTGTTTCATCAGTCCACAGAACACTATCCCAAAACTTCTGTGGTTTGTCCACATGACTTTTGGCATACTGCAGTCGACTCTTCTTATTCTTTGGAGACAGCAAGGGGGTGCGCCTGGGAGTTCTGGCATGGAGGCCTTCATTACGCAGGGTGCGCCGTATTGTCTGAGCAGAAACTTCAGTACCTACATCTGACAAATCTTTTCTCAGTTCCTCAGCAGTCACACGGGGACTTTTCTCCACTCTACGCTTCAGGTAGCGCACAGCAGTCGAAGTCAGCATCTTCTTTCTGCCACGACCAGGTAGCGTTTCAACAGTGCCCTTTGCCTTGAATTTGTGAATGATGCTTCCTATGGTGTCTCTTGGTATGTTTAACATCTTTGCAATCTTCTTATAGCCATTGCCCTTCCTGTGAAGAGTAATCACCTCTTCTCTTGTCTTCCTGGACCATTCTCTTGACTTCACCATGTTTGTAACCACACCAGTAAATGTCTAGAAGGAGCTGAGTATCACAGTCATTTTAAAGCTGCCTAATTGGTGCTTATTAGGCTTTATTGCTGCTCCCTGACATCCACAGGTGCTTTCAATACCTGATTGAAAACACTTCAATGGACCTCTGTTCTTCAGAGTGGTAGTCTTTAAGGGGTTGAATAATTGTGTCAATGAAGAATTCACAAAAGAAACATTTACTACTGTATTACAAAACCAATTGATGTCATTTTAGTTGCATATGCTTCTTTAAGAAGTCCTTGTAGGATTTCATTCTGAATTCAATTACAAATGTACTCTAAATTCTCTAAAACCATTTACAGCATTGGGGGGTTGAATAATTTTGAACACAACTGTATGTCGGCTGACGTCATACGTAAGTGATGTTCACATCGCAGCGCAATCGGAAGTTCGTCCTCTTTCCTGCAATGCCGTTAGAGAGGAGAGGTACGATTTCATGAGCTCTGCTCATCTAATGATAAACTGTGTTATAAGTGTTCATGTCATGGTTATATGATCAAATGTGTGAACATATTCTATGGGATGTTATATTTGACCTTTAGTTTGTGTTATCAACTTGTTAAATGTAGTTTATTAGAGTGCTGTAAACAGGAGAATAGTGCATTGCGTGAGATGGCGGCAAAGTGTGTGTGTCGCATGTGTGAAAGATATAACATCTCAATTAAGTAATATATATAGATTGATAAATAATAGATCGATATGTTTAAACAAAAAGATGTGTATGTATGATTAAATATATTTTGTACATTAGATGTATATATTCATATATAAGTTTTAATATATTTTGTATACTAAAGAGATATATTTTAGTCTAATATATATTGTACCTTACATTCATCATGTGATCTGTGGTTAACTACCTGGTGTACTTAACATGTATTTTGTGGTTAACGGGCTCGATTAAGAGCAGAGTTGCCGATAACAGTGTCTGTCTGTTTGTGTGTTTTACCACACAGGCACTGCAATAAATCATCCATAGTAAAAACCAGCTTTGTGTGGAAAATTCTTTATTTAACACCAAATCAACACAACGCAGAGGAACAACCGCTACACTCGGATGTACCTATTTGCTTTTGTCTGATCCTTGCCTGTATGACTACATCTGTTAAATAAAAGCCTGCATTTGGACTCCGTTGACCCCTTCATTACAGTGTTGAAATGGCTGGAATTGTGACTTCTTCATATCAAAGTGAAACTCTCTTGTTCAACAAACTGACGTTACAAAATCCCCTAATATATTTGCTTACATTAGCATTACAGTAATCAGATACTAATGCTCAATGAACACAAAATGTATTCAATCACATTAAGTAACTGTTTAACTCTCTTCAACAGCATCGTAACAGTCACCAAACAATGACAGAATATTATTTAGGCCACAAATGTTACTCAACTCTTTTTACACACAACATTGAGCACATTGTAATTACAATCTCTGACGATATCCAGCATTCGATCACATCGCAATCCCTCGTACAACATATTTTTACCGATTGTAAAAAATACTGTAAAGTTACAGTTAACGCCATCAGATTACTGTGATTTAGCAGTATGCTCCTGTAGAAATACAGTGTAAACTGTAAAAGTAATGCAACCCAGTAGCCATTAATGTGCTGTTAATTTACACTTAAAAACTATTGTAAAAAATACTACACATTTTACAGTTTTCTCTGTTAACCCATCAATAACCTATAACATTGAAAACACATGCTCAGTTCAAATGAACACAAAAACATAAACAATTTTACACCTTTATTTTGCAGTTTAATACAGTCTGTCTCAACTTTCCAGCAAAGAGGTTCAGACGGTCCAATGAACCAGGAGACACTAGAACATATTCAGAGAGCATCTTACTGCATAACTACATCTAGCTGAACACAGAGCCAGTGTTTGGTTTGTCCGTTCTGGTGTTAAACCACTGCTTTCACACTAGACTGACATCTATTCATAGAGTTTCCTGATCAGTGTACAGACTTGCTGGTTATATGTCCTCTCTGCCTCTGACTTTGTGCCAGTCTCTGGATTGATGCTCAAGAAGCACCTATAAGCAAAAAGGCAGAGAGGAAAGCTGTTAGTTTCATTCAAGTAGGATGAAAAAGGTATCAGTTCCTAGTCACCATCTATAGTGGGTCACTGCTGTTGCTGTACAGAGCAAAACATGGTTTCTGTCGGGTGTCCAGCACAGACACACGAGTTGAGTCCGTGAGGGGCAGAAGGGGGTCGTCACCGCATGGCTGCTGTGGACCTGCGTGGCTCGCTAAAACACAATACATCCAACACCACATAAAAAACAAGCTCTCAAGTACAATATTAATGTAGGCATTACCTTTAGAAAAACTCCAGAGAGCAAGAAGCATCTTCAGCGTACTTCAAATTGAAATTATAGTAGTAAAAATGCAAAAATGGCAGCCAGACCAGTTGTGAAGTCAAGCTCCATCGACAGCATCCACACGCTTGACTTCACTGGAACAAAACTAGAGATACTCATCATGCCCTACTGATCAGAAAATGAAGCAAGAATTTTTTATCTAAGAAATTACAGAGAAAAGAGAAGTGTACTTCTACCTTCTACTTGGCCGGGAAGGGCGTCTGGAATCGGATGTTATTCTCTCGTAACGCCGCCTTTGCTGCTGCGTATTCTCTTCGTTTCCTCTGTACCTCTGGGGCGTAATCGTTGTCTAAGTGAACCCTTTTGGATGGAACTGGATTAAATACTTTGACTGTTGTGATCCCAAATCGGACTTATGACCTGTAACTCTGCCCGAATCAATCAAGCACTGTTCGCTGTTGGCCAGAGGAGAACTGGCCTCCTGACTGAACCTGGTTTCTCCCAAGGTTTTTTTCTCCATTTTTGTCACCTGTTGGTCACCTGATGTCACCTGTTGGAGTTTTGGTTCTTGCCGCTGTTGCCTTTGGCTTGCTTAGTTGGGGACACTTGACTTGATATTCAACTTGTTTTTGATCTGCCTGCATTGACACCATTGAATGCAAACTGAACTGAGCTGGACGATTACATCATTGTTTTCTCCAGTGCTGATATACAGATAAATTAACTAAATTAATAACTATTGATTTTTTTCAATGGAATGAATCACTACTGAATTTGTTTAAGCTGGACAATGACACCATTTTCTTTAAGAGCTGCTGTGCAGCCAAAAGTTATTTGATAATCATCTTTGACACAATTTGCATTGTAAAAAGCGCTATATAAATAAAGTTGGCTTGACTTTATGACACTTGGCTTGTGGTGCTGAAAGGGCCAAAAAATACATTCATACAAAAAAACTCAACAGCAATGTCTCTTTCTAAAAGATCACTCAAGATAATCCACAGACCGTATTGTGAGCAGTTTCATGTAGGATCGGTAGAAAGAAAATAGTTCCCACATGAAACTGCTCACAACAAATCTGTGGATGACTTGACACTTGAACATACATTAAAAATGAGGAAGACATCAACATTATCTTGGACAATCGAGCGAGGAGTGTTTGGTAGCGTCACAGTCCCTTCAACATCAGTGGTTGTGGGACAAGACTGCAAAAATAAATATCAATAGAATAAGAGTAGAAAAAGAATCAGTTGTCAATAAAATGTCTGCACAAATCATCCCTCACCCCCATCGATTTATCTTAGATTAGGCAGTACACATGCTCCGTACATTTGAACAAAAAACTGAGAAAACCATGTTTTTGTCGCCTTCATGGGATTCAGAACGATGATCAAACATAGATGTAGTAGATCAAGTCCATCAACACCCTCAAAGCTTCACAATCTTTTCCTCTTCCTGGGTTCAACATTTGATTCAGCAGCATTAGGCAGTTTTGATTTATATACCATTGAATGTCTGATGATCAGGTTATTTTACATGTGTGTAAAGAACTTCTATTTGCTTCTTCTGGTTTATGCAGATCTTCTGGAGATCCTCTACTCTTTCTTATTCATATGATCACTCTCTCTCGTCATTATTTGCCTCACTGCTGCTGACCACAAGCAACGGACTGAACCTCCTACTTCTGGTTGCAAACTTCCTTCTTTAGTAGCAGAAACTTAATGCTGTGCAGCACTGAGTAATAGACGCAAGACATGGGCATTGATAGCATGTGTAAAGCGTGATATTCTCACTGTACGCGTCTCTTGCTCTTCCAGCGATCTGATGATGCTGTGGGAACAGATCCAGGTCTAAAGCTTCAGTGGATTACAGCAGTAAATCGGGTGAATCCAGCGGGAGGAAAATGCTGTTCTGATTTGAAAACGTGCCGCCGATTGGGAGCATCGAATAGCAAATGTATAGAGTATTTATAAATATTCAGGGAAATATATACAGTGAACGGCGACTGAATGTGTGTGCTGATGTCTGACTCTCTTCTGATTCTTATGTGTCTTCATGAAAAACAGGAAATGTCAGTTCAGCACGACAGTTCAGAGGAAAAAGATCTACAAATAGTATCTGTGGTGAGTGGTTCATCTTTCTTTAGCTGTTTATGTGTGTGTGTGTGTGTGTGTGTGTGTGTGTGTTATGTTGTGTCATTGATAACTGTGTGCTTCTGAGACTTTAATGTTGTGCTGAAGTCGTATTGATGATTTTATTTGAGTTCCGCATTTAACAATCGAACAGATGATCAAGTGTGTCTTGGTAAGGGAATCTCAGAGAAAAACTGTTGTATTGTGTTTATTAGTGAATCTGTGATTCTTCAAATACCGTCTTCCCACCGTCTGCTCCACCATGGTTGTGGTGCCCGTCGACTTCAGTATAAAAAGAACAAAAATAGAACACAGTGGCTTCCAGGTAATAGGCCCTACTATTGGCCATGGGTAAGGGATAGAACGCTCCGTCTCCTTGTGGATGGTCGTCCTCTTCTGCCTGTCGGCAATAACGAAAGTCTGTGGGATCAATATTGTCAGGTGAAAATATTTCCCCGACTACTAATGCAATAACATGCCCATGTTTTTTTTTTTTTTTTGAACTTTGAATCAGAGTACCATAACCAGGACGTATGTATCGTAAATTTAGTGCAAGTTTACCTCTTTTACAAACGTCATCAATATGGCAAAAGGCGCTCATACAGAGTTGTCCCTGTGTCGGACTGCCTGAAGTCTCTCTTTAAAGGCTCGCTTCTGCATAGCGTCTTTTCTCCCCTTTTCGCCGCTTGTTCGCCCAGTCTGCTGTTTTACTCTTTCCAGGATGGAGACGGGATTTTTAATTAAATTCACCTGCTACCCCCTCTTCACCATATCCTCCGTTGCCTCCTGTGCCGAGTTGTAGGCCATTGTCCCGCCGCTGTAGTGTACTCTCTACTTGGCCGGGAAGGGCGTCTGGAATCGGATGTTATTCTCTCGTAACGCCGCCTTTGCTGCTGCGTATTCTCTTCGTTTCCTCTGTACCTCTGGGGCGTAATCGTTGTCTAAGTGAACCCTTTTTCCTTGGAATTCCAACCCGTTAGCTTGCCATGCTCGTTTAATTATGTCCTCCTTTGTACGGTAACTTGCAAACTTGACCACGAATGATCTAGGCGGAGCTCCATCGTGGGGCTCAGCGGCCAGTGCGCAACACGCCCCTTCAATTCCCAGTGCTGTTGGCGAGGGGAGAGCCAGGCCTTCTCGAGTAAAGTCTCCACAAAGCTAATTATCGATGGGGCGTTGTCCTCGGCGCCCTCGATCACCCCGTATATTCTGTATATCCCCTCTAAATCCATCAAATTGAAGTCAGCTTCAGCTTGACGTTTTGCTAACTCCATTAGCAGTTCCTCCGATGTTTGCAATCGGGTCTCCACCGAGTCGATCTGTTCCTCTGCCTCGTCCATTCTTTTAGCAATACTGTTCAAAGCTTCTCTCACCGCATGAAGTTGTTCTTTATTATCTTTTCTAAAATCGCGTAGTTCCTTCAGTATTTGGTCGCACTTGGCATTATAGTCTTTCTCTTTAGCGTCCTGTTGCACGTCGTCCTCCATGTTGCTACTAGCTTGCGACGATATGTCTTCATTTTCCACAGGTCGATCAGTATTATTCAACGTACTTTTCTTTTGTTTTTTGGACATCTTTTATGCCTAACAATGCCCTGTTCTCATTGAATTCAGTTTTTCCCAATTTTGAATTAGGTATGTAGGGTTAATCAACTTTGTAGACCTCGTTTATCTATGCTGCCATTCGTACGCCCGCCAGACTGGAAGCCCACGCACTTGCTCCCTAATAAATGATGTTTAATTAACAAAGTTCGGGAGGATCAGGTGCAGATAATTAACCTCATCAGCACAAGTAGAGAGCTTTCAGTTAATCAACTCAATCAATGACAAGAGGTATAAATACAGCAGACTCACCTCTGTTCATCTGAGAGTTTACCAGCATCCCTCCTCCACCCCATCTCCTCACTTCTTGTTCTATCTATTTATATATTTTATATTTATGTCAGTTTAAATCTAGACTAAAAACGCATCTCTTTAACCTGGCATACACATGACGTATTATCAATTTATGTCTTCATATCTGTTAAAGGATTGTTAGGCTGCATAGATCAGGTCAGCCAGAACCGGGAACACTTCCTATAACACCAGATGTACTCGTTACATCAGAAGAAGAATGGCGTCTACGCTAAATTTTGTCTCTCTGCTTATCCCGATGTTTACCGTTTTCCGTAATTAGCCGGATCTGGGCCGTATCCAGGTAAGATGGAGGACCTGCGACTATACTCGACCACAACGCAGCCCTGAAGTGTCACCAGAGACTGTGTGAACTAGATCATCTCTTGTGAAGGCCGTCAGCCAGTGGCACAGATCCCCAACAAACCGTCCCATACCGGCGTGATCAAAAAGATCTTAAACTAGATGGAACTGGATTAAATATTTTGACTGTTGTGATCCCAAATCGGACTAATGACCTGTAACTCTGCCCGAATCAATCAAGCACTGTTCGCTGTTGGCCAGAGGAGAACTGGCCTCCTGACTGAACCTGGTTTCTCCCAAGGTTTTTTTCTCCATTTTTGTCACCTGTTGGTCACCTGATGTCACCTGTTGGAGTTTTGGTTCTTGCCGCTGTTGCCTTTGGCTTGCTTAGTTGGGGACACTTGACTTGATATTCAACTTGTTTTTGATCTGCATTGACACCATTGAATGCAAACTGAACTGAGCTGGACGATTACATCATTGTTTTCTCCAGTGCTGATATACAGATAAATTAACTAAATTAATAACTATTGATTTTTTACAATGGAATGAATCAATACTGAATTTGTTTAAGCTGGACAATGACACCATTTTCTTTAAGAGCTGCTGTGCAGCCAAAAGTTATTTGCTAATCATTACTGTAAAGCTGCTTTGACACAATTTGCATTGTAAAAAGCGCTATATAAATAAAGTTGGCTTGACTTTATGACACTTGGCTTGTGGTGCTGAAAGGGCCAAAAAATACATTCATACAAAAAAACTCAACAGCAATGTCTCTTTCTAAAAGATCACTCAAGATAATCCACAGACCGTATTGTGAGCAGTTTCATGTAGGATCGGTAGAAAGAAAATAGTTCCCACATGAAACTGCTCACAACAAATCTGTGGATGACTTGACACTTGAACATACATTAAAAATGAGGAAGACATCAACATTATCTTGGACAATCGAGCGAGGAGTGTTTGGTAGCGTCACAGTCCCTTCAACATCAGTGGTTGTGGGACAAGACTGCAAAAATAAATATCAATAGAATAAGAGTAGAAAAAGAATCAGTTGTCAATAAAATGTCTGCACAAATCATCCCTCACCCCCATCGATTTATCTTAGATTAGGCAGTACACATGCTCCGTACATTTGAACAAAAAACTGAGAAAACCATGTTTTTGTCGCCTTCATGGGATTCAGAACGATGATCAAACATAGATGTAGTAGATCAAGTCCATCAACACCCTCAAAGCTTCACAATCTTTTCCTCTTCCTGGGTTCAACATTTGATTCAGCAGCATTAGGCAGTTTTGATTTATATACCATTGAATGTCTGATGATCAGGTTATTTTACATGTGTGTAAAGAACTTCTATTTGCTTCTTCTGGTTTATGCAGATCTTCTGGAGATCCTCTACTCTTTCTTATTCATATGATCACTCTCTCTCGTCATTATTTGCCTCACTGCTGCTGACCACAAGCAACGGACTGAACCTCCTACTTCTGGTTGCAAACTTCCTTCTTTAGTAGCAGAAACTTAATGCTGTGCAGCACTGAGTAATAGACGCAAGACATGGGCATTGATAGCATGTGTAAAGCGTGATATTCTCACTGCACGCGTCTCTTGCTCTTCCAGCGATCTGATGATGCTGTGGGAACTAACTGATCCAGGTCTAAAGCTTCAGTGGATTACAGCAATAAATCGGGTGAATCCAGCGGGAGGAAAATGCTGTTCTGATTTGAAAACGTGCCGCTGATTGGGAGCATCGAATAGCAAATGTATAGAGTATTTATAAATATTCAGGGAAATATATACAGTGAACGGAGACTGAATGTGTGTGCTGATGTCTGACTCTCTTCTGATTCTTATGTGTCTTCATGAAGAACAGGAAATTTAAATTCAGCACGACAGTTCAGAGGAAAAAGAATATCTACAAATAGTATCTGTGGTGAGTGTTTCATCTTTATTTAGTTGTTTGTGTGTGTGTGTGTGTGTGTGTGTGTGTTATGATGTGTCATTTATAACTGTGTGCTTCTGAGACTTTAATGTTGTGCTGAAGTCGTATTGATGATTTTATTTGAGTTCCTCATTTAACAATCGAACAGATCAAGTGCGTCACAGAGTAAGTGAATCACAGAGAAAAACTGTTGTGTTTATTAGTGAATCTGTGATTCTTCAAACAGTATTTCTCTAATCTCTGAGAGAAACTATCACTCATCAGCTTCATGTCGTTTGCAGACAGTTTTGATATAATACTGCCTCCTTCTGTCTATATGATGAACTACAACAGTCATTCATTGACACCAGCAGCACTTAAATTGACTGTAAGTGTTGAACACAACAGTGTTGTAGAGATGTAGAAATACCTCTCAAATATCCCATTGCGAAAATAAAACAACCTTAAATACACACAATTTGTTTGCTTTTGAATGCAGATCTGTGAAATGTGTGACTGGAAAAATATAGCATAAAAAAGCATGATCTGTGCTTTTACATGTGCTGAAAACATATGAAGCTTAGAGGCGTTAATCTGAAGTAAACTAAAACTGACAATTGAGAGATAAATCCACTACTTTAATGAAAAGAACAGCAAACATTTCGGTCATGTGACCTTTCTCAATGTCTAATAACACACGTTCATAAACACAAACTATTTTGAGTATTACACACATTCTTTTTCACAGAGATGAATTTTATCCTACCCTGAACTGCATCTAATATCCATTCATCCACATGACACATTCACACACACACACGTTCGTTTTGCTATCAAAGTGAGGACATTCCATAGGCGTAATAGTTTTTATACTGTACAAACTGTACACAACTGTACCCCCCCCCCACCCCTAAACTTAACCCTCACAGAAAATGTTCTGCATTTTTAATAAAACATTGTTTAGTATGTTTTTAAAGCTGTTTGAAAAGTGGGGACATATGAAATGTCCTCATATTTCACATTGAAGTTGTAATACCAGTGTCATACCCATATACACATTTGTGTCCTGATATGTCACAAAAATGCACACACGCACACACACACACACACACACACACACACACGTATGCGTGAACTGGCTTTAGTCTGCAGTGACTCTGCTTCAAAAGATTCTTTCATTCATTGTTCTTTGTTTCATCACAGCTTCCAGACAAAATATTATGACATTGTGTTTTGCAGAGGTGTAATGTAGTGAATTATTCTTACTTCGTTACAGTTCTTGAGTATTTTTTGGGAGAATCTGTACTTTACTTGAGTTTTTATATTTCTGTCAACTTTTACTTTTACTCCACTACATTTCCTAAATAAAATGTATATTTTTACTCCGATAAGTTTCCCCAAAGCATTTCCGTTACTTACTACAAAGTAGGAAGAACACAGACTGCACACAACAGTGGTTGATTTCATTTTCCAGGTCGCGTCCGTTGCTGGAGCGGCTCTTTAATACTCTTTAAAAACGGATTTAAAACATAGACAACAAAGCAGTATGCTATACAGTACACTACAGTAGGCCGGTCATTTTTGATCAGGAACACCACAAGTGTTGTAGGATTTTCAACACAACACAAGGGTTAAACAAATGTTCAAATGCCACAGAAAATATATCAAGCCAAGGATCACCAGCAAAAAACAAACTCTGCAAACATGCAGCCGCTTACTCTTCATCTAATGTTTTCAGTGTCTAACTTTACAATCAATGGAAACGTGCAGTATAATTTCAATAAATAAAGCATGTAGGCCTGGATAATAAATAGAAATTTAAACAGAATATATAAATATATTGATAGGCCTGCTGCACATTTTTTTGTTATAATTTCAGATAATACAACAAACAAACACATTTCTATCAAGACAACTCTCAGGATATTGGTGTGGTAATTCATATTAGCATGATACATGACAATTTTAATGTAGTTGGTCTTGGTTTGAAAAGATCCACTACTTCCTGTCACCTGTGCCCCGCTCGTTATCCTCTTGTGTTCCTCTGTATATCTTCCCTCTGTTTCAGTTCAGTCCTTGTCGAGTGTTAATGTTACGTGTGTGATTTTCCCTGTTTCCTGTCCTGGATTATTGTAATTAAAACATCTTTGTATTTTACCTCCGAGTTCCGTGCTTCCTTCCGTCACCATAGTGTTACACTACTGCTGCAGAGCAAGTACCGAGACTGGCCACTGCCAATACATTCACAGACATTGCTGTGAACATGTGAGACATGCTGCTGCTGCACATGTGAAGCCCAGTTGCAGTGTTATTCATTTGGTTTGTTGGCATTTCCTAAGTATTATTTCTTAATATTATATATTTTTATGTTATATGGAATGTTTTCCCCTAAATGTGTAAGTTCATTTTGATGAAAAAGGAAAAATGTATGTTCATTTGTTATAAGTGCTTACCAGTTGTTGTGAGACAGGATTGGTTGAATGCACAGGTGGGCGGGAACAAAGAGACGAGGGGGAAGAAGAGGTGATTGCTGCACGATAGAACAGGTAAAAGTTTAACTTGAAGTGTAAAAAATGCCATCCTATGGCAGTTGTCCAAAGGAGAACTGATTTAAGGGTGGTGTAATGTTGTTTGAGTGTGAGGGAATAGAAATTTCCCTTCAGATCGTCAGATGACAGAGCTGCACGGCTGATTCTTAAGAAACAGCGCTAGTTGACACACATGAGAGACTCGTGAGTTTGCGATGGTAAAAAACTACCGCGTATCGCCTCTCTTACCAACTGGATTTACTGGAGAGCTCCCAGATAGCGTCCTGAGATACCAGGACTTCTCAGTCGTTCCTCTGGCATTGCTGGACATGTTCTTTGATCTGCGTTCCCTTCTTCTCGGACTGTAATTCCCTCATGGAGAATGTGCGTCACATGAGAGCTGTTGCCAACTAGCGCTGGTAAGACCGCTGTTTATTTTATTGGCTCATTGAGTGAGGTGGAAGGCTGTTTTGTGCCTCAACAAACTCCAGTGATGAATCATGCCTGCAACGGGGTACTTATTTATTTATGGCCATTTTGAACATTGAAGTGTCTAATTACTCTTTTGGACGTTTGGGTGTACCAATCAGGGTGATTAGTTGGACTTGAGCATTCAACATCACATTTATATTTCATTGACTGATACGAGACATTTTTGCATTTGTTGTCCAACTTCATTCATTATATTGAAGAACTACAAAGTGTTGTATCTGTAATTTGTTTATTGAGGGTTGAAAAGAGGACAGATCCTCAACTGTGCATCTGTAAAGGGGGAAACTTTACATTTTATTTTCTGTTATTTATTATTTATTCTATTTGTCTTAAGTAAACTAATCAAAGTTCTATTTCATTTAACGGACTGTGTGGTTATTTTATTAAGATAAGAAGCATACCAAAAGCAGAGAAAAGGTTTATTGAAACAAAGCTAATAATATTCAGAAAACATTTAGAGATCTATCTACAAACGAATCCAGGGCTCCCTTCCGCATAAGTTCAAAGGAGTGGGGCGCTACACATGTAACATACATGAATTAACACTGTAGCAGATCTACACAGGTGGAGCTGGGGAAGGAGGAGGGTTCTGAAAGCACACCGCAGACTGCTAACAGCCATCAATGCCAAATATCTGAATGTCTGAGCAGCAAGCTAACTGGCCGCTGATGCAACAGCAACCAATTAGCTGTGCCGTGTAGATAATGATGTAATTGCTAACAAATGCATTAAAGACCCATCAGTCTGCATCATCAGACTTTCTTGGCAGAACTATGTAAATATATTGATACTTGTTGAAAGGACTGCTTTTCATTTATTAGGCTACTGCTAATAATACAAAAATAGAATGAACAAACTAACGAAAGAATAAATCATTGCAGTCATCTGCCTTTGCTTGACCTTCTTCAACCTGTATTATCTACCTCACAGTCCTCTGTGTAACTTATTTAAGTTCTTGGAATCAGTTCAGTGTTTCTGCTATGGTCGACTCTTGTATTACCAGATTTGTATTTGTGTCATCTCAGTAATCCTTACGGACAATGTGAGTAAAGATTATGGTAACTTCTACCTTCCTTAAAAAAGGTCCAGAAAAATTTCCTCCAGGTAATACTAATCCTTTGCAAATAGACTGTAAATATGTACGTAAATAATCCATCATATCCTTTTTAAAAGTATTTTTCCATTTTTTTTAAGTATGGAGGAGCCTGAAGAAGCATTCAGTTGTGTTTTAGGCAGTGGGACAAGTCTGTGGCAAACATCAAGAGTTTTCCTCATACCATTCAGATCAAAAAAACTTGTTAGAGGCATAAAATTTCTTTTATCTTTAGTTAAGTGCCTATTACCAACAGAATCCAGTCAGAATTTAATTAATAAATCGTTCAGCTGGACCTAACGGTTTTATACATTTAAATAAAAGTTATATGTGTTTGCGCATGTGATATCAAGAAGCAAGATGAGACAATTAATGTTTTTGTCAGTCTTTGTCCGGATGGGAATCAGAACAATGATCAAAACATAGATGTTGTAGATTGAGTCCATCAACATCTCCAAAGCTTCAGTTGTTTCCTCTTCATGTGTTCATTTCATTCAGTGATGTTAAACAGTTTTGATTTATATGCTGTTTAATGTTGGTGATCAGGTTATTTTACATGCGAGTGTTGGAAATCTTTTTCCTTGTCGAAGTGAAGACCAGGAGATCTTGGGATATCTTTTAAGCAGAGGTTGCTCTTTATTGAGAGAACGTTGCGTTGCATTGCTGTAGTCATCCAAGTCTCTCTAGCAAGTGTACATTGCAGTTTTAAATACATTCAACAGTATAGGTGGAGACAGTGGGTGGAGACAAGATGTCTGTTCCCGTCATTTCCCCAGCCTTGATTTAATCAGCATAACAGTGTCATTCAAAGGGGAGTGCTAATCAGATCAGTCTGAAGGGGGTGCTAATCAAATCACTCTGACAGGTATAGCCCATACCTTTAACATTATCATAGAGACAAAAGGGTTAGCTGTTCCTGAAACTCGTCATGCCAAATAAACAGGAAGATACCCACAGACCAAAGGTTAATGTCTGCCTGAATTAATCCCCTTAGACTGTAACACAAAATGTAAAATAAAACCACCATGTACATAACTTTTTATAAATTTGTAATCCCACATGTGGAACATGAGGACTCATTGCTCGCTCATGATTCTGACACATTGAGCTAGAGACAGCATTGAGTTTGGCACGCGCCACAGTCAGACTGAGTTTGGAATGCCAGGCTCAAAGCACGAGGTGAAGAGAGGCCGTTTAGTCAAGTGATATCTGTGCAGTCATAAGTGCACTGCTCTGGTGAGGCGTCTTCTCATTCCCTTCTGCCATCCCTTTTTATTCTAAAATACCTATTTCCTGAAAGTTCTACTCCCTGCCCCTCCGAGGAGGTTGCTGGGGAACATCAATTCTGTTGTTAGAGGAGACTGATATTTCCTCCCTCCCCCTCTGAGGAAGGTGCTGGGGTACAGCATGTTGTTTTTTAGAGAGAGCTTTTTAGCTCAGTGCCTAGGTTCTAGATTTTTTTTTGTCTCCTGGCAGGCACTGGTCAGCATGGCATAGTTGTTACTGATGTCCCCATTGCATCAGCTGATGCGGTGTTGAGTTCCCTCGAAAGGGAATGGCTCAGTTTACACATGTAACCATGGTTCCCTGAGAGAGGAACATGTCTGCATGTCTTCCTCCAGACATTTGAAGCTGATGACGTGTTTTCAGGTGCCCTTTTTATAGCACCCTGCACTATCATTACTTCATCGGCTGTGATAGGCTAAGTTGTTACACCGGGTTCTGTGGGAAGCAGCTGACGTGGTGTCTCTTTCCTCTCTCAGGGAACCATGGTTACATGTGTAACCTGAGACGTTTGTAGGTACAGTAATTAAATAAAGTAGGCTAATCAAATAAATAACACTGCTGTAAAGGGGTTCAATGAGAACGGGAAGAAGGAGGCGGGAACCGATGAACATTCAATGTAACTTTAATTATCAAATAAACAAACAAACAACAAAATGAAAGTAAAAGGGCGGCAGTTCCTCACGGCGATTGCCGCCCACACAAACATAATAAAAACACAAAATAAAGTCCAGGGGCCTCATTTATAACCGTTGCGTACGCACAAAACATGCCCTGAAAGAGGCATAAAAACAAACTTGACGGCAAAATTTGCGCACTTTCACGCAAACTCTGACCCATCCGTACGAACACTTTTACTAGACTGAGCAAAGTAATGAAGTAAACGGAAAGATTTTAAACTCTGTTTTCTTTTTGATATACACATTTACATTAATATTCCACATTTATTAATGTCGATAGGCCCTATAATTAGTCATTATGCAGAAGATAAACAAAAATGATATGGATTTAGATGTGGATGTGCAGCTTTTGATCACTTTTCCTGCGACACGCTGTTTTAATGACAGCGAGAGTGATAGGAGCACAATAATTCCTCATTTCATGATCAGTGATGCACACTTACTGCGATGTAATGAAAACGGTAAGATTTGTACGTTTCCTTTTTAAAATACTTTGTCAGAGAATTGTATTTACAATGCAATAAATAAGTAGGTCTATATCTGTATCCACTAAAATAGCCTAAACATCCTAAAAGATATGTTCACCTTATCAGCAAAACTGCATAAACTCGATTTCATTCCAATTGTTTAAAACAATTAAACTTATTTGGACACTGGAAATGAATGAATCAACTCTATTCTAAAAACTTTATCTGATAGGTAAGCTATGTTATAGCTACAATTTTGTTGTTATGGATATTTTGATATATTTATTATAAAACAGCAAGTATATAAGATGATTTTTAGTAGCATGTATGGCACAAATGGCATTACATAGTCCGTATGTAATATTTCCCAATGTCTTGTGCTTTTGATGGCGTTAAAAATGGTGTCACGTGGATGGAAACATGCATGGAAATGATATGCAGATGAGGTTATGCATAGTAAAATTAGGCGTTGTAAGCTCCATATATGGTGATTTCGGGAGGAGACGAGGTGGAGATGTTCGTACGGACAATCTTCCGCCGAATGGGATTTATAAAGGGATTTTTGTGCAGGTTCTGGTGTACGCATGGTTTTATAAATCTCATTTTTTTCTTGCGTACGCCATTTTCAGATTTATGTCGTATGTTCACTTTTAGTAAGGTCGATACGCAAAGTTTTATAATTGAGGCCCCAGGCCTGGTCCTCTCTCCTCCTTCACTGTTGTCGCTCCTCTTTTATGCTTCCGGAGCTCCTCCGTGAGAGATACGAGACCGGTGTAGCACGCAGCTGACACTAATTATCAATAACGTCACCGGCCTCGCGCCATTCCCTCACGGCGCTCGTCCGCCCTGCTCGTCACAACTGCATAGTCTTCATATAATTTTTAAAGTTCAAGAGCAGTGAGTGATATTTTTCCTCTTTGTTGTTTGGTTAAAAACACAGACGGCACAGCAGCAGGATTATTAGTATGCTCTCTTAAAGACTGAATGCACACACGGATCATGCATTTTCTTCCTCAACTGTAGACATAACCAATTATGTTTAGTAGGATACTCGCCAAGACAATAATAAAATAATAATAATAACAAAAATATTTAAAAAAAATAAACGATCAGTGAATGGATTTAAAAGACTGTTGGATGGGATAGATAAAAATGTACACAGCTTATTCTTTTAATATTAATAACAAACTTAATTCGAATACTGCTATAGGCACCATCACAGAATAAAATAGGCAATATGTTAATATAATCATTTTGTAATTTCTTAATTAAAAGTAAATGTTATTATAGGCCTATTCATTTCTGATAATTCCAGGTTGCCATGGTCACGCAGGTTGTTTACTTGAAAAAATGATCTCATGGCCACGAGTAATTATCACGACCCCATGAGTTAATATGTCATGGCCATGAAAAAATTAAGTGAACCGATCATGTCTCCTCCTGATCACTATCTAGTATGTGATTTAATTCCCAGATGATTATGTTCAGAGACATAACCAATTGTGCTTTTGTGAGCTGTTTGTGTTTGCACTCAGAAAACCATATATCAGAAGTTAAAATTGTCAAGGCTTTGCAAATTTTAAACTAATAAACTAATGCAAATAACAAACATTTCATTATGAACTTGACAGAGATGATAATAAAAAGCAAACAGATGTTTTATTTATTGCTGGCAGAGTATCTGCCCACTTCTGGAAAAGTTTTGGGGAGCAGCAACTCATTTTTATTTAAAAAGACACACAAAAAACATATTTTTGCTGTCACTCAAAAAGGGGCATTTACAGAATTGCATAATAAATGATCTGTGTGGTATTTTGAGCTGAATTTTCACAGACATATTCTATGGGACACCTGAGACTCATATTATCTTGTATTATTGTATTATCTTATAAAAAGGAGCATTATAGGACTTTAACAGATGAGTTTGGATGAGTTGACTGAGAGTCCTTATCAGATCACAACTTCATTTCATAATCCTAATTACATTTGAGTGCTTGGGTCCAAATGTTAGGAGTTAAAGAACTTCAGATCTCTTTCTATTTGTCCTTCAGCTGTGAATCGGTGAAAGGCGATGGCATCTGTTAAAGAGCTGATCAAGAAATCACTATATGACCTAAAAAGAGATGATCTAAAGGAGTTTCAGTGGCACTTAGAGAATGATCATGAGTGTATATCAAAGTCTGACATGGAGAATGCAGATAGGTTAAAAACAGTGGATAAGATGGTGGACTGTTTTGGACCAGAAGAAGCTGTGAAGATCACGGTGGAGATCCTGAGGAAGATAAACCAGAATGATCTGGCTGAGCAGACGGAGAACAAACACAAGCAAGGTAATGTTTCATTTGTTGTGACTATAATGTAATTGACAGATATTATAAAGACAAGTGCCGCTGTTGGAGCTCATTCAAAAGAGATACTGGGTAAATAACAATCACTGCCTCTACATGGAAACAAGAAAATATAACAGTAAGCAACAATTATAGGGACAAGAAGCACATCATCAGATCTTATACAAGTACATTTAATAGAACGGTGTGATTTTACAAATGGTTAAATCGTCTACTGTGGTCTTAGTTAAAACCCTTAAATTAAAACTTCTGCAAGCTCATTTCAATGACCCTAACTTAACCCTAATTCATTTACCCTTTTTTCTAGGTTGGTGTACTATATGTCAATGTTTAATCAAAAATCTTTTAATAATGTCAGTCAACATGACCTGAAGTTGATCCGAGTCCAATGGCGTCAATCCAATACATTTCCTGGAGGGAATGGAAAAATTTTTAAAACTGAAACCAACTATATTCTAGTCAGCATTAGTCAAGGTGTTTCCATCACCATATATGTTGTCAGCTTAAGCATAATCAGTATAAGATGTGCATGTTGCAGTGCAATAAATGTGATTAATTTGGATATAGGATAAGTGCAGATGTGCTGTAGTTTTTATCAGATGTGCTGCAGTTATGTTTGTAATGGGAACAGAAAACCAGATTACAAATTACATATATGTTTAATGAGAATTTATGAAAAACTTGTTTTTGCTGTCTTTTCCCCTGTTTTTAAAGGCTCAACTGCAGATGACAGACAAGCTACTCGTCATGATTACAAAGAGACCAGTGTCAAGCTGAAGAACAAATTAAAAGAGGACTACAAGCGGATATTGGTTGGTAATTCACAGACGGGCCATCAGAAAAACCTGAATGATATTTACACTGATTTATATGTGGTGGAGAATGAAACTGGAGGAAGAGTGAATGACCACGAGGTGAGACAGATCGAATTGAATCATAAACAATTTGATGCCAAGGACACACCAATACAATGCAGTAATATTTTTAAAGTCAATGAAAACAAAAAGGTACTGATGATGGGGATTGCAGGGGTAGGAAAAACTGTCTCTGTCAATAAATTCATCCTTGACTGGGTTGAAGGAAAAGAAAATCAGGAAATAGCCTTCATTTTTCCTCTGCCATTCCGTCAGCTAAACCTGATTACAGAGAACTGGAGTCTCATGGGACTGATTCACGAATGCTTCTTTAGTGATCCTAAAGAACTGCCCTTTCTTCCTGAAGGAGATGGAAAGGTCTTGTTCATTTTTGATGGGCTGGATGAATGTCGTTTTCCTTTGAGCTTTAAAGAGGGTGGCAGAATTACAGATGTCCACAATATAACAACCGTAAGTAAGATAGTTACAAGCCTGATCAAGAGACATCTGGTTCCCTCTTCTCTCATCTGGATCACATCCAGACCAGCAGCAGCCAGTCTGATACCCCGAAACTACATTGATCAGGTGACTGAAGTGCGAGGATTTAATGATGAGCAGAAAGAGCAATACTTCATCAAAAACAGCACTTCTGAGGTTTCTGAAAACATCATCAGTCACATCAAGAAATCCAGGAGCCTATACATCATGTGCCACATCCCCGTCTTCTGCTGGATCTCTCTTACAGTTCTTCAGCCTCTACTGGCTCGAGAGAGCAATAACAAAAATAAAACACCAACAACTCTCACAGAGATGTACACAAACTTCTTAAGTTGTCAGCAGCAGCAAATGAAAGAAAAATACTGTGATGACCCTGAACCTAAAGCCAATGCAATATCCTTTGATCAGATTATTCTGAAGCTTGGGAAACTGGCCTTTCAGCAGCTGCAGAAAGGTCAACTGATTTTCTACAAAGAAGATCTTGAGGAATGTGGACTAGATGTCAGTGAAGGGTCTGTCTACTCTGGGTTATGCACTCAGATCTTTCAGGAGGGAAAGGTTTCAGCCAGAAACGTTTACAGCTTTGTTCATCTCAGTGTACAGGAATTCCTTGCTGCTCTCTATGTGTTTTTGATTAGCAAAGACAAGAAAGAAAACCCATTTCTGGAATCATGGACAGAAAAACTGGAATGGAAACTCTCCAGAAAGACACTGTTTCAGCTTCATAAGGCTACAATCAACAAGGCTTTAGAAAGCAAGAACGGACACCTGGATCTTTTCCTCCGGTTCCTTCTGGGTCTTTCACTGGAGTCGAATCAGAGTGACCTGAAGGATCTACTGCCAGAACTGGAACTCAAAACAGAGAACCTGAAAAACACTGCTGACTTTATCAAAAAGAAGATAGAGGAGGAGAAATCAGTAGAGAGGACCATCAATCTCTTCTACTGTCTGAGTGAACTGAAAGATGACTTTGTGGAGGAAATCCAGAAGAATCTGAGCTCAGGAAATCTTTCAGCACAGAATCTCTCCTCTGCTCAGTGGTCTGGTCTGGTGTTTGTACTCCAGATGTCAGAAGAGACTCAAGAGACCTTTGAACTGCAGAAATACAGAAGATCTGATGAAGCAGTGTTAAGACTGCTGCCAATGATCAAAAACACCAGAAGAGCACTGTAAGAGTCTTCTTTACAATCATTTACATAAACTGTTAGTAATTTTAATTGGGTCTTAATCATACACAGGTGATTTGATGTCCAAGACTGTTCAGATTAATAAATGTAAATGTATCAGTGTGTGTGATGTTATTAAATGCCAACGTATCTCCATCATCAGGCAAGCTGGGTCAGGCTTTAGGAAAAACTCTACCTGAGTTTTACCCATTTTATTATTCTTAATTTGGTCAAAATAATGGTTATTTTATTAAGAGGATGTTTTAAGCTTCGCTTACGTCACTTCAGTCAAAAGTTTTTCCAAATGATCTATGCTCCAGATTATGAACCCAACCTAATAAGCATTACTATCGCATTACTCTCTACACAGACTCCATAGTTGTAATCTCACTGCTCAGTGTTGTGAGAGTTTGTCTTCAGCTCTACAATCCTCAAACACTGTCCTGAGAGAGCTGGACCTGAGTAACAATGACCTGAAGGATTCTGGAGTGAAGCTTCTTTCTGATGGACTGAAGAGCCCAAACTGCCATCTGGCAATATTGAGGTAAATGGTTTTAAAATAATTAATGAAATACTATTAGAATAAATGATTTTTTAACAGAATGTGGCATCTACTCTAAAAGGAATGCCAGAACAAGAGACAAAACAACATGCAACAATAAGGAGTCTGATATTTTTAAATATTTATACAGATGTCTGTATTTTCAGAGTTGAGAGGTATGACCCACGTAGACTGCATAAAACTGAGAAAAATATTGTTATGGCTGGCGGGATGGTAGTGGACTGTGTGAAGATTGAAATTACATTTACATTTACATTTAATCATTTAGCAGACGCTTTTATCAAAAGAGACTTACAAGTGAGGCAATTAGGAGTTAGATGCCTTGCTAAAGGGCACCTTAGTCATGGCATCGAAGGTGGAGAGAGTGCTGTTTATTCACAATCCCCACTTTCAATTCCTGTCGGCGTGAGAATTGAAACAGCAACCTTCCATTAGGCCACGACTACCCCCTGTATTTTTTAAATTACAAAATGGCCTTAAACAAGTACTAAAACTGAAAAGTTGTTTTTTCAAAACCATCTATTTCATGCATGATTTGCTTCTGATAGCACTGAACAAGCTAGTGGTGCCATCTAATTGCTGTGTACAGAACTCCATTAATCTTTTTGATACCTCCAATAGATCCAAATTTTCACCTGAAATTGGCCAGGAAAGCTCTTCTAGGATTGACCCTCCAGTCCGCACTCACTTGGTCCTCGACCTCAGCTTCACTTAAACCCACTGCTCTCATCACATGGTTTCAATTTTGTTTTTAATCAAAGAAATCTCTTAACCATGCCATATTTCCACAGAGCTGTCTCAACCACTATTGTTTTTCACCATTTTTCCCCAAATCATTAGTATAATTTTCTATTTTGGCGCCTATATAATCTTTTGGACGTTTCCTACAGATCCGATTTTTCATTTAAAATCGCCCAGGTAGAGATCTACGACTGCCCTTAGTCCGCACTCATTAAATTTGGTCCCCGACCACGGGTTCACTCAAACCCACTACTCTCTGTAGTCTACGCCTACAATGGATTACTAATGTCCAACATTAGTCACCACAGAGTTTCATCCATCATAGATCACTCTACAATCTAACTCTTACCAGAGATATTTGAAGGTTTTAAAATGCATTAAAACAGTCAGGAATCAAAAGAGGATGCTTAAAAAATTGATATAAAATGCATTTAAAAATAAAAAAAAATAATAAAAACAAAAATATCATTAAAAGAGTACAGATAAAATAAAGTGCAATCAGTTCAGACGTAGCACAGTGCACATTCAGTAAATGCAGAGCTAAACAGATGTGTTTTGAGTCTGGATTTGAATGTGGCTACTGTTGGAGCACATCTGATCTCTTCTGGAAGCTGGTTTCAGCTGCGGCTGCCATAATAGCTAAAAGTAGACTGTCCCTGTTTAGAGCGAACCCTTGGTATTTCTAACTGATGTGATCCTATTGATCTGAGTGATCTGTTAGGTTCATATTCTATGAGCATATCTGCAATGTATTGAGGTTCTTGGCCATTGAGTGATTTATAAACAAGTAACAGTACTTTAAAATCAACTCTAAATGCAACTGGAAGCCAGTGCAATGATCTGATATGTTCATATTTTCTGGTTCTGCTCAGAATCCTGGCAGCAGCGTTCTGTATGATTTGCAGCTGTCTTATGGTCTTTTTGGGAAGGCCAGTGAGGAGTCCATTACAATAATCCACCCTGCTGGTGATGAAAGCATGAACAAGTTTGTCTAAGTCTTTCCTGGAAACAAAGCATATAATTCTTGCAATATTTTTGAGATGATAAGATGCTGATTTAATTATTGCTTTAACGTGACTACTAAAACTAAGTTCTGACTCAAATAACACCAAGATTCCTGACTTGATTTTTTGTTGTTTGACCCATACAGTAAAAGTATGTGTTCACCTTGAGAACTTCATCTTTGTTTCCAAATTCAATTACTTCAGTTTTGTCTTTGTTCAACTGAAGGAAGTTTTGGCACATTCAATTTTTAATTTCATCAATGCATTGGCACAGGGAGTCAGTGGGGCCTTAATCATTAGGTGTTAGGGTTAGGTGTTATCCAGATTGCTCTTTTTCAGGAGGGGCTTAACTACTGCGGTTTTCAGGGAGTTTGGAAAAGTCCCAGAAAGAAGTGAAATGTTTACCACTTCTAGGAGATCTGCTTCTAAACAGTTAAACTCACTTTTGAATGTGGTTTTTGGAATGTTGAAGATGTGGAAAGTGTGTCAAGAGCGCAGTTTTAAGGTGTAGTTTTAAGGTCCAAAATTGTACTATCAGTTGCTTCAAAATCAGACATAATAGTTACTTTCTGAGGTTGTGATCTCATGTTTTACCTCAGTGCAGCTCAAGGATGTGCTGATCACCTTTCTGATATTATTGATTTTCTCAGAGAAGGAGGAAGCAAACTCACAGCATTAGCTATCTGAGAGCATTTCACTGGGAATCTGACTTGAGGGGGTTTGTTAATCTCTCTACAGTAGCAAAAAGAGTGCAGGTTTTTAAGTTGTATTTGAATAGAAAATTGAAAATATTATATTTGAATAGAATTGTCTAGCTTTGCCTAGTTCCACATTGAAAGCATGTTTGTTATCTTTATAGATGTTATAGTGTATTTAAAGTTTTGTCTTTCGCCACATGCGCTCAGCTTTTTTGCATTGTCTCTTCATATTTTGCACTGCTGTTGAGTTTCTCCAAAGTGCTTTTTGTCTTTGAGTTTCACAGTTAAACGAATCAAGGAAAATAAAAAAAAAGTCTGAAGATATGCTGGTGTTAAAAATATATCCTTCATAATCAGCACACAGTTCTCATTTAAGCATCACTTTTTGAATGACATAGATCTAGCTTCAACAGTAGGAGAGATCAACATATCAAAGAAAATACTGAAATGATTGAGACAGAATGAGTGCTATGTATTCAATAACAATGGATGAAATGTTTAGACACTTACTGATAAGTAAATCTAGAGTGTGTCCATGATTGTGTGTGGGTCCATGTACACGAGTCAGATCAAAATTATTCAAAACACTTATTTCTTTTGTCGAGGGCATCTATGATAAAGATTTGCTGTGTGTACATTCTTACATGCTCTGTGTTTTAGAGTGAAACAGAGCACCTTGATTCACAGTAAATCAGTGGTCTCAAATTTGAAACAAGTCCTCAAAACACATACTACGCATGTTTTTTCAGAAGACTTTTGGAAACTGTATATTTTAGTCTAGAATTTTTGCTTCAAAGTGATGTTAAAATCATTCTGTACCATAAAACAATGTATTGATTTTAAATTTCTAAGACACTTTTGTTTTGAAGGGCCATATGCGGGGAGGCGTGAATCTTGCTGTGATTCATACCTGAGGAGATTAAGACCCTACCCCCAATGAGCCGCATAATGAGCCATTCAGTCAGGAATGTGACTGAGTGAACTAAGAAAAATCCAATACGGCTGACCCTTGAGTGTTAATTAGTCGCTGAAGTTACTATTTAAGTTTTTTTTACACAGTTACAAATAAATAACACCTAATGAATGGCTAAAATGTGTATAAATTAAACTCACGTGGACTGTTGATGTGTGTCTGTAGGTTGTCTGGCTGTATGGTGACAGAGGAAGGCTATCATTATGTGTCTTCAGCTCTGAGGTTGAACCCTTCACACCTGAGAGAGCTGGATCTGAGCTACAATCACCCAGGAGATTCAGGAGTCAAGCTTCTTTCTGAAAAACTGGAGGTCCCAAACTGCACACTGGACAAACTCAAGTATGTGAAGCAGGAGGAGTTTTGATTAAATAACTCCTAAAACAGCAGTGAACTGCCACCTTACTGTGGTGGAGGGGTTTGAGTGCCCGAATGATCCTAGGAGCTATGTTGTCGGGGGCTATATGCCCCTGGTAGGGTTTCCCAAGGCAAACAGGTCCTAGGTGATGGGCCAGACAAAGAGCAGTTCAAAACCCCTTTTATGAATTCAATAAGAACAAAGGCCGTTACGTCGCCCGGCTTTCTCATAGCCCCCCAGCTCAGCCGCCATGTGTTGGAGTTTACCCCGGTGAACGGGAGGGTCACTTCACTGCGCCTTCGGGTCGGGGATAGGGCTCTCACTGTTGTTTGTGCTTATGGGCTGAATGACAGTGCAGAGTACCCGGCCTTCTTGGAGTCTCTGGGAGGGGTGCTGGAAAGTGCTCCAAATGGGGACTCTGTCGTTCTACTGGGGGACTTCAACGCTCACGTGGGCAGCGACAGTGATACCTGGAGGGGCGTGATTGGGAGGAACGGCCCCCCAGATCTGAACCAGAGCGGTGTTCTGTTATTGGACTTCTGTGCTAGTCACAGTTTGTCCATAGCGAACACCATGTTCAAGCATAAGGGTGTCCACCATTACACGTGGCACCAGGACACCCTAGGGCGGAGGTCAATGATCGACTTTGAAGTTGTTTCATCTGACCTCCGGTCGTATGTCTTGGACACTCGGGTTAAGAGAGGGGCGGAGCTGTCAACTGATCACCACCTGGTGGTGAGTTGGATCAGATGGCAGGGGAGGAAGCTGGACAGACTCGGCAGACCCAAACGTACTGTGAGAGTCTTCTGGGAACGTTTGGCCGAGTCCCCTGTCAGAAAGATCTTCAACTCGCACCTCCGGCAGAGCTTCAAACAGACACAGAGGGAGGCTGGAGACATTGAGTCTGAGTGGACCATGTTCTCTACCTCCATTGTCGACCCGGCCACTCGGAGCTGTGGCCGTAAAGTCTCCGGTGCCTGTCGTGGCGGCAACCCCCGAACCCGGTGGTGGACACCGGATGTAAGGGATGGCGTCAAGCTGAAGAAGGAGGCCTATCGAGCCTGGTTGGCTCAGGGGACTCCTGAGGCAGCTGACGGGTACCGGCAGGCCAAGCGGACTGCAGCCCGGGTGGTTGTGGAGGCAAAACCCGGGTCTGGGAGGAGTTCGGCGAGACCATGGAGAAGGATTATCAGTCGGCCCCAAAGAAATTCTGGCAAACCGTCCGGCACCTCAGGAAGGGGAAGCAGTGCCCTGCCAACACTGTTTACAGTGGGGGTGGGAATCTGCTGACTTCAACTGGGGACATTGTTGGGCGGTGGAAGGAATACTTTGTGGATCTCCTCAATCCCACCGACACGTCTTCCACTGAGGAAGCGGAGGCCGAAGGCTCAGAGGTGGGCTCACCCATCACCCAAGCTGAAGTCACTGAGGTAGTTGGAAAGCTCCTTTGTGGCAAGGCAGCGGGGGTGGATGAGATACGCCCTGAGTACCTCAAGTCTCTGGATGTTGTGGGGCTGTCTTGGCTGACACACCTCTGCAGCATCGTGTGGCGGTAGGGGACAGTGCCTCTGGACTGGCAGACCGGGGTGGTGGTCCCTCTTTTTAAGAAGGGGGACTGGAGGGTGTGTTCCAACTACAGAGGGATCACACTCTTCAGCCTCCCCGGGAAAGTCTATGCCAGGGTACTGGAGAGGAGAATAAGGCCGATAGTCGAACCTCAGATTCAGGAGGAACAATGCGGTTTTCGTCCCGGTCGTGGAACACTGGACCAGCTCTATACCCTCTATTGGGTGCTGGAGGGTTTATGGGAGTTTGCCCAACCAGTCCACATGTGTTTTGTCGATCTGGAGAAGGCATTCGACCGTGTCCCTCGTGGCGCCCTGTGGGGGGTGCTCCGGAAGTATGGAGTCTGGGGCCCTTTGCTAAGGGCTCTCCGGTCCATGTATGACCGGAGCAGGAGCTTGGTTTGCATTGCCGGCAGTAAGTCAGACCTGTTCCTGGTGCATGTTGGACTCCGGCAGGGCTTCCCTTTATCACCGGTCCTGTTCATAATCTTTATGGACAGGATTTCTAGGCGCAGTCAGGGGCCGGAGGGAGTCTGGTTTGGGGACCACAGGATCTCATCTCTGCTTTTTGCGGATGATGTTGTCCTGTTGGCTCCATCGGGCCAGGACCTCCAGTGTGCATTGGGATGGTTTGCAGCCGAGTGTGAGGCAGCTGGGATGAGGATCAGCACCTCTAAGTCTGAGACCATGGTTCTCAGTCGGAAAAGGGTGGCTTGTCCTCTTCAGGTTGGTGGAGAGCTCCTGCCTCCTGCAACCAAGTAGAGGAGTTCAAGTATCTTGGGGTTTTGTTCACGAGTGAGGGAAGGAAGGAGCGTGAGGTTGCCAGACAGATCGGTGCAGCTTCTGCAGTAATGCGGTTGATGTACCGGTCTGTCGTGGTGAAGAAGGAGCTGAGCTGCAAGGCGAAGCTCTTGATTTACCAGTCAATCTACATTCCTACTCTCACCTATGGTCATGAGCTTTGGGTCATGACCGAAAGAATGAGATCCCGGATACAGGCGGCCGAAATGAGCTTTCTCCGCAGGGTGGCAGGGTACTCCCTTAGAGATAGGGTGAGGAGCTCGGTCACTCGAGAGGACCTGAAAGTAGATCCGTTGCTCCTTCACGTCGAGAGGAGTCAGCTGAGGAGGCTCGGGCATCTCTTTCGGATGTCTCCTGGACGCCTCCCTAGGGAGTTGTTCCGGGCATGTCCCACTGGGAGAAGGCCCCGGTTGAAGACCTAGGACACACTGGAGAGACTATGTCTCTCGGCTGGCCTGGGAACGCCTCTGTGTCCCCCCGGAAGAGCTGGAGGAAGTGTCTGGGGAGAGGGAAGTCTGGGAATCTCTGCTTAGACTGCTGCCCCCGCGACCCGGCCCCGGATAAGCGGTAGAAAATGAATGAATGAATGAATGAATAAAACAGCATAACCATGTTATTACGAACCAGTTTGACTTTATTACTTATACATTTATATATATATATGTATATATGTGTAACAAAAGTTAAATTGATAATTTACAGAGGTTTGGCTCTAGATATATAATCGAATGCTTAATTTTGATTGGTCGATGAACTTTCTAAGGTGTGTAATTATTTTCCAGTAAAGAACTTCACAGCTAAAGTATTTCAAGTCTTACACAGGTGATTTGATGGTCAAGACTGTTTAGATTAATAAATGTAAATGTATCAGTGTGTGTGATGTTATTAAATGCCAACGTATCTCCATCATCAGGCAAGCTGGGTCAGGCTTTAGGCAAAACTCAAGTACCTGAGTTTTACCCATTTTATTATTCTTAATTTGGTCAAAATAATGGTTATTTTATTAAGAGGATGTTTTTTAGCTTCGCTTACATCACTTCAGTCAAAAGTTTTTCCAAATGATCTATGCTCCAGATTATAAACCCTATCTAATAAGCATTACTATTGCATTACTCTCTGCACAGACTCCATAGCTGTAATCTCACTGCTCAGTGTTGTGAGAGTTTGTCTTCAGCTCTACAATCCTCAAACACTGTCCTGAGAACGCTGGACCTGAGTAACAATGATCTGAAGGATTCTGGAGTGAAGCTTCTTTCTGATGGACTGAAGAGTCCAAACTGCTATCTGGGAATATTGAGGTAAATGGTTTTAAAATAATACTTCAAAGTGATGTTAAAATCATTCTGTCCCATAAAACAATGTATTAATTTGAATAAAAAAAAAAAATATGAAATACTATTAGAATAAATGATTTTTTAACAGAATGTGGCATCTACTCTAAAAGGAATGCCAGAACAAGAGACAAAACAACATGCAACAATAAGGAGTCTGATATTTTTAAATATTTATACAGATGTCTGTATTTTCAGAGTTGAGAGGTATGACCCACGTAGACTGCATAAAACTGAGAAAAATATTGTTATGGCTGGAGGGATGGTAGTGGACTGTGTGAAGATTGAAATTACATTTACATTTAATCATTTAGCAGACGCTTTTATCAAAAGAGACTTACAAGTGAGGCAATTAGGGGTTAGATGCCTTGCTCAAGGGCACCTTAGTCATGGTATCGAAGGTGGAGAGAGTACTGTTTATTCACAATCCCCACTTTCAATTCCTGTCGGCGTGAGAATCGAAACAGCAACCTTCCATTAGTCCACGACTACCCCCTGTATTTTTTAAATTACAAAATGGCCTTAAACAAGTACTAAAACTGAAATGTTGCTTTTTCGAAACCATCTATTTCATGCATGGTTTTTCTTCTGATAGCACTGAATAAGCTAGTGGTGCCATCTAATGACTGTGTACAGAATATTTTTGATGCCTCCAATAGATCCGATTTTTCACCTGAAATTGGCCACTAAAGCTCTTCTAGAATTGACCCTCCAGTCCGCACTCACTTGGTCCTCGACCTCGGCTTCACTTAAACCCACTGCTCTCATCACATGGTTTCAATTTTGTTTTTATCAAAGAAATCTCTTAACCACGCCGTCTTTTAACAGAGCTGTCTAAACCACTATTGTTTATCCATTTTTCCCCAAATCATTAGTATAATTTTCTATTTTGGCGCCTATATAATCTTTTGGACGTCTCCTACAGATCCGATTTTTCATCTAAAATCGCCCAGGTAGAGGTCTGTGACTGCCCTCAGTCCGCATTCATATAAATTTGGTCCCCGACCACGGGTTCACTCAAACCCACTACTCTCTGTAGTCTACGCCTACAATGGATTACTAATGTCCCACATTAGTCACCACAGAGTTTCAACCATCATAGATCACTCTACAATCTAACTCTTACCAGAGAAATTTGAAGGTTTTAAAATGAATTAAAACAGTCAGGAATCAAAAGAGGATGCTTAAAATCAGATATAAAATGCATTTAAAAACATTTAAAAAAAATAAAAACAAAAATATCATTAAAAGAGTACAGATAAAATAAAGTGCAATCAGTTCAGATGTAGCACAGTGCACATTCAGTAAATGCAGAGCTAAACAGATGTGTTTTGAGTCTGGATTTGAATGTGGCTACTGTTGGAGCCATCTGATCTCTTCTGGAAGCTGGTTTCAGCTGCGGCTGCCATAATAGCTAAAAGTAGACTGTCCCTGTTTAGAGCGAACCCTTGGTATTTCTAACTGATGTGATCCTATTGATCTGAGTGATCTGTTAGGTTCATATTCTATGAGCATATCTGCAATGTATTGAGGTCCTTGGCCATTGAGTGATTTATAAACAAGTAACAGTACTTTAAAATCAACTCTAAATGCAACTGGAAGCCAGTGCAATGACCTGATATGTTCATATTTTCTGGTTCTGCTCAGAATCCTGGCAGCAGCGTTCTGTATGAGTTGCAGCTGTCTTATGGTCTTTTTGGGAAGGCCAGTGAGGAGTCCATTACAATAATCCACCCTGCTGGTGATGAAAGCATGAACAAGTTTGTCTAAGTCTTTCCTGGAAACAAAGCATCTAATTCTTGCAATATTTTTGAGATGATAAGATGCTGATTTAATAATTGCTTTAACGTGACTATTGAAACTAAGTTCTGACTTAAATAACACCAAGATTCCCGACTTGATTTTTTGTTGTTTGACCCATACAGTAAAAGTATGTGTTCACCTTGAGAACTTCATCTTTGTTTCCAAATTCAATTACTTCAGTTTTGTCTTTGTTCAACTGAAGGAAGTTTTGGCACATTCAATTTTTAATTTCATCAATGCATTGGCACAGGGAGTCAGTGGGGCCTTAATCATTAGGTGTTAGGGTTAGGTGTTATCCAGATTGCTCTTTTTCAGGAGGGGCTTAACTACTGCGGTTTTCAGGGAGTTTGGAAAAGTCCCAGAAAGAAGTGAGGTGTTTACCACTTCTAGGAGATCTGCTTCTAAACAGTTAAACACACTTTTGAATGTGGTTTTTTGAATGTTGAAGATGTGGAAAGTGTGTCAAGAGCGCAGTTTTAAGGTGCAGTTTTAAAGTCCAAAATTGTACTATCAGTTGCTTCAAAATAAGACATAATAGTTACTTTCTGAGGTTGTGATCTCATGTTTTACCTCAGTGCAGCTCAAGGATGTGCTGATCACCTTTCTGATATTATTGATTTTCTCAGAGAAGGAGGAAGCAAACTCACAGCATTAGCTATCTGAGAGCATTTCACTGGGAATCTGACTTGGGGGGGTTTGTTAGTCTCTCTACAGTAGCAAAAAGAGTGCATGTGTTTAAGTTGTATTTGAATAGAAAATTGAAAATATTATATTTGAATAGAATTGTCTAGCTTTGCCTAGTTCCACATTGAAAGCATGATTGTTATCTTTATAGATGTTATAGTGTATTTAAAGTTTTGTCTTTCGCCACATGTGCTCAGCTTTTCTGCATTGTCTCTTCATATTTTGCACTGCTATTGACTTTCTCCAAAGTGCTTTTTGTCTGCCACTCTTCTTCCTGAGTTTCACAGTTAAACGAATCAAGGAGAAAATAAAAAAAGTCATTTAAGATATGCTTGGTGTTAAAAATATATCCTTCACAATCAGCACAGAGTTCTCATTTAAGCATCGCTTTTTGAATGACATAGATCTAGCTTCAACAGTAGGAGAGATCAACATATATTAGAGTGTGTCCACTATTGTGTGTGGGTCCATGTACACGAGTCAGATCAAAATTATTCAAAACACTTATTTCTTTTGCCGAGGGCGTCTATGATGAAGATCTGCTGTGTGTACATTCTTACATGCTCTGTGTTTTAGAGTGAAACAGAGCACCTCGATTCACAGTAAATCAGTGGTCTCAAATTTGAAACAAGTCCTCAAAACACATACTACGCATGTTTTTTCAGAAGACTTTTGGAAACTGTATATTTTAGTCTAGAATTTTTGCTTCAAAGTGATGTTAAAATCATTCTCTCCCATAAAACAATGTATTGATTTTAAATTTCTAAGACACTTTTGTTTTGAAGGCCATATGCAGGGAGGCGTGAATCTTGCTGTGATTCATACCTGAGGAGATTAAGACCCTACCCCTATAATGAGCTGCATAATGAGCCATTCAGTCAGGAATGTGACTGAGTGAACTAAGAAAGAATCCAATACGGCTGACCCTTGAGTGTTAATTAGTCGCTGAAGTTACTATTTAAGTTTTTTTACACAGTTACAAATAAATAACACCTAATGAATGGCTAAAATGTGTATAAATTAAACTCACGTGGACTGTTGATGTGTGTCTGTAGGTTGTCTGGCTGTATGGTGACAGAGGAAGGCTGTCATTATGTGTCTTCAGCTCTGAGTTTGAACCCTTCACACCTGAGAGAGCTGGATCTGAGCTACAATCACCCAGGAGATTCAGGAGTCAAGCTGCTTTCTGAAAAACTGGAGGACCCAAACTGCACGCTGGACAAACTCAAGTATGTGAAGCAGGAGGAGTTTTGATTAAACAACTGCTAAAACAGCATAACCATCTTATTACGAACCAGTTTGACTTTATTACTTATACATTTATATATATATATATATATATATATATATATATATATATATATATATATATACATATGTATAACATAATTTAAATATACAGAGTTAATGATAATTTACAGAGGTTTGACTCTAGCTATACAATCGAATGCTTAATTTTGATTGGTCGATGAACTTTCTAAGGTGTGCAATTATTTTCCAGTAAAGAATTTCACAGCTAAAGTATTTCCAGTCTTACACAGGTGATTTGATGGTCAAGACTGTTCAGATTAATAAATGTAAATGTATCAGTGTGTGTGATGTTATTAAATGCAAACGTATCTCCATCATCGGGCAAGCTGGGTCAGGCTTTAGGCAAAACTCAATTACCTGAGTTTTACCCATTTTATTATTCTTAATTTGGTCAAAATAATGGTTATTTTATTAAGAGGATGTTTTTTTAGCTTCCCTTACATCACTTCAGTCAAAAGTTTTTCCAAATGATCTATGCTCCAGATTATAAACCCTATCTAATAAGCATTACTATTGCATTACTCTCTACACAGACTCCATAGGTGTAATCTCACTGCTCAGTGTTGTGAGAGTTTGTCTTCAGCTCTACAATCCTCAAACACTGTCCTGAGAACGCTGGACCTGAGTAACAATGATCTGAAGGATTCTGGAGTGAAGCTTCTTTCTGATGGACTGAAGAGTCCAAACTGCTCTCTGGAAATATTGAGGTAAATGGTTTTAAAATAATACTTCAAAGTGATCATTCTGTCCCATAAAACAATGTATTGATTTTGATCAAAAATCAAAAAAAAATATGAAATGCTATTAGAATAAATGATTTTTTAACAGAATGCGGCATCTACTCTCAAAGGAATGCCAGAACAAGAGACAAAACAACATGCAACAATAAGGAGTCTGATAGTTTTTAAATATATATACAGATGTCTGTATTTTCAGAGTTGAGAGGTATGACCCACGTAGACTGCATAAAACTGAGAAAAATATTGATATGGCTGGAGGGATGGTAATGGACTGTGTGAAGATTGAAATTACATTTACATTTACATTTCATCATTTAACAGACGCTTTTATCAAAAGAGACTTACAAGTGAGGCAATTAGGGGTTAGATGCCTTGCTCAAGGGCACCTTAGTCATGGTATCGAAGGTGGAGAGAGTGCTGTTTATTCACAATCCTCACTTTCAATTCCTGCCGGCGTGAGAATCGAACCAGCAACCTTCCATTAGGCCACCACTACCCCCTGTATTTTTTAAATTACAAAATGGCCTTAAACAAGTACTAAAACTGAAATGTTGCTTTTTCGAAACCATCTATTTCATGCATGGTTTGCTTCTGATAGCACTGAACAAGCTATTGGTGCCATCTAATGGCTGTGTACAGAATCTTTTTGATGCCTCCAATAGATCCGATTTTTCACCTGAAATTGGCCAGGAAAGCTCTTCTAGAATTGACCCTCCAGTCCGCACTCACTTGGTCCTCGACCTCAGCTTCACTTAAACCCACTGCTCTCATCACATGGTTTCAATTTTGTTTTTATCAAAGAAATCTCTTAACCACGCCGTCTTTCCACAGAGCTGTCTCAACCACTATTGTTTATCCATTTTTCCCCAAATCATTAGTATAATTTTCTATTTTGGCGCCTAAATAATCTTTTGGACGTCTCCTACAGATCCGATTTTTCATCTAAAATCACCCAGGTAGAGATCTACGACTGCCCTCAGTCTGCACTAATTAAATTTGGTCCCCGACCACGGGTTCACTCAAACCCACTACTCTATGTAGTCTACGTCTACAATGGATTACTAATGTCCCACATTAGTCACCACAGAGTTTCAACCATCATAGATCACTCTACAATCTAACTCTTACAAAACATTTAGACATTTAGTCATTTAGCAGACGTTTTTATCCAAAGCGACTTACAAGTGAGGAAAACAAACAAGCGATTCTTCATGAATTGGCAAATAACACAGGAAGTGCTCACAATACAAGTTTCATACATTGCTCAGTACCATAAGCTAGAGTAGGAAGGGAAAAAGGAAGGATAGGGTTTTTTTTTTTTATGAGGGGATTAAGTGTTCACGGAAGAGATGAGTTTTCAGCTGTCTCTTGAATATTGCCAGGGATTCTGCGTTCCTGATGAAAGTAGGGAGATCATTCCACCAGCAGGGAGCAGTGAAGGAGAATGTTCTGGAGAGTGATTTTGTGCCTCTCTGTGACGGTACCACAAGCCTTCGTTCCTTTAGCGATCGCAGGCTTCTGGTGGGGACGTAGCGTTGTAGCAGTGTGTGGAGGTAGGAGGTGCAGAGCCTGTGGTGGATCTGTAAGCAAGCATCAGCGCCTTGAACTTGTTGCGAGCAGCAAGGGGTAGCCAGTGCAAAGAGATGAAGAGGGGCGTGACGTGGGACCTCTTAGGCTCGTTGTAGACAAGACGTGCAGCAGCGTTCTGGATCATTTGAAGAGGTTTGATTGCACTTGACGGCAGACCAGCCAGAAGAGCATTGCAGTAATCAAGCCTTGAAATGACCAGAGCCTGGACAAGCAGTTGTGTTGCGTGCTCAGTCAGGAAGGGACGGATTTTCCTGATGTTGCGAAGTGCAAATCTGCATGACCGCGCCGTCTTTGAGATGTGGTCACTGAAGGTCAGTTGGTCATCGAAGATAACTCCAAGATTTCTGGCCGACTTTGATGGGGTAATGGTGGTTGTACCAAGCTGTATATTAATGTCGTGTTGTAGAGTAGGAGTGGCAGGGAAGATTAAAAGCTCAGTCTTTGCCAGGTTGAGCTGCAGGTGGTGTTCATCCATCCATGTCGAGATGTCCGCCAGACAGCTTGAGATCCGTGCAGCTACTGTGGAATCATCTGGTTGGAAGGATAGGTAGAGTTATGTGTCATCAGCATAGCAGTGGTAGGAGAAACCATGTGCCTGTATGATGGGACCCAGTGATGTAGTATAAATGGAGAATAGGAGGGGACCAAGAACTGAACCCTGAGGAACCCCAGTGATCAGTTGATGAGGTTTGGATACCTCCCCTCCCCAAACAACTCTGAAAGACCTACCTGTGAGATAGGACTCAAACCACTGAAGCGCAGTACCTGAGATGCCCAGTGACGAGAGGGTGGACAGAAGAATTTGATGGTTTACGGTGTCGAAGGCAGCAGATAGATCCAGTAGAATGAGAACGGATGATTTGGAACCAGCCTTTGCAATTCGCAGGGATTCCGTGACAGACAGTAGTGCAGTCTCTGTGGAATGGCCGCTCTTGAAACCAGATTGGTTGATGTCCAGATGGTTGTTCTGTGTGAGGAAGGATGACACCTGGTTGAACACAACTCGTTCAAGTGTTTTCGATATGAGTGGTAGGAGAGAGACAGGTATGTAGTTGTCCACGAGTGATGTGTTTAGCGTGGGTTTTTTAAGCAGTGGGGTTACTCGAGCCTGCTTGAATGTGGTAGGAAAAGTGCCTGTGTGGAGAGACGAGTTAATAATGTGTGTAAGTGCTGGTAAAAGAGTGGGAGAGATGGCTTGTAGAAGGTGTGAGGGGATGGGGTCTAGAGGGCAGGTGGTGGGATGAGTGGAGAGGAGAAGTTTTGATACTTCCACCTCCGTGAGAAGGGAGAAGGAAGAGAGAAGATTAGTGGATGAGGAGGGGATGAGTTCCTGTGTGGGTGGTGCAGAGAACTGGCTACTGATGGAAGATGTCTTGTCGGTGAAGAAATTGGCAAATTGATCAGCAGTTAAAGATGTGGTGGGTGGTGGTGGAGGGGGACAGAGGAGTGCGTTGAATGTCTTGAAGAGTGAGCGTGTGTTTGTAGCACCGTTGATCTTGTTGTGGAAGTATGAGGACTTAGCTGCATGGACTCCACCAGAAAAAGATGATAGCAGATCTTGGTACGAACCTAGGTCAGATGGGTCTTGTGATTTGCGCCATTTCCTTTCTGCTGCCCTGAGTTTGGTCCGGTCTTCACGAAGCGCATCGGATATCCAGGGGTTGGAAGGAGTTGCTTGTGCTGGTCTGGATGACAGAGGACAGATACTGTCTAGGGAAGAAGATAAAGTGGAGCATAAAGTGTGTGTTGCAGTATTTACATCCAAAGATAAGAATTGTGTGCGTGAGGGAAGGGAGGATGACACAACAGAGGAAAGATGAGAAGGGGAAAGAGAGCGCAGGTTTCTTCTGAAGGAAACATGTGAAGTGGTTGGTGGTGCACAAATAAGTTGCAGATTGAAAGTGATAAAGAAATGGTCAGAGACTTGCAGAAGTTTGACCAGAATGTTGCCAGTGATACAGTTACGTGTGTAGATCAGGTCCAATTGGTTGCCAGATTTGTGGGTGCTTGTGGTGATGAGTCGGTTGAAATCAAATGAGGCTAGGAGAGAGAGGAAGTCAGAAGCATACGGTTTATCAAAGTGAATGTTGAAATCGCCCAGTAGTACAAGTGGACTACCATCGTCTGGGAATGAGGACAGCAGCATGTCCAATTCCTCGACAAAGGTACCCAATTGGCCTGGGGGGTGATAGATGAGTACAAGATGAATTTTGACAGGGTATGTAATTGTAATGGCATGAGATTCAAGCGAATAGTTGTTGTATAGAGCAGGGTGAGTTAAGTATTTCCAATTGTTAGAAATGAGGAAACCTGTGCCCCCTCCTCTTCCTGACTGACGAGGGGTATGAGTAAAAGTGAAGTTGTTGGAAAGAGCAGCGGGGGTTGAGGAGTCCTCTGGACGAATCCATGTCTCAGTCAAGCCTAATATATTGAGAGCAGAGTTAGTGGCAAAGGCTGAAATGAAGTCAGCTTTGTTAACAGCTGACTGACAATTCCATAGGCCTACAGAAACAGATAGAGGTTGGTTAGAAGAGGAGTAAATAGGACGCAGGTTAGTAGTGTTGCGTTGCCTTCTACGGGTGATAGTGGAGCGTATGCGAGTGACAACAGGAATATATTGAAAGCACATGTTGAGTATGGGAGCAAAGAATAAGGGGGGGGGGGGGTACTTAAGTGTCCTGTCGGTGTCCTTGCTTGGTGGAGTCGCGCAGGTAGAGTCGTAGGTCTTTACCCGAGTCGGTCTTTACCCGAGTCGGTCTTTACCCGAGTCGGTCTTTACCCGAGTCGGTTTTCACACGACGGCTGAACGCTTCCGCGACAGCGCGGACACACTAAATACATAGCTTTCTTACTAACGTATGAGTGAAAACAGCTGTGCCCGCCCTAACAATTAGCTCAGCAAAAGAGTTTCGCCTTGAATGGGCCAAATCGAAACTACTGCAGGAAGCGCACGTACAGCACTTAAGTCCACAGCCCAGCAATGCCAAAACTAACAACCGCTACAGTTCTTCTAAATGGCAGCGAATACAAATACAAACAGATACAAATCAAAGCGCAAACATACAAAAGAAATTTGAAGGTTTTAAAATGCATTAAAACAGTCAGGAATCAAAAGAGGATGCTAAACAATTGATATAAAATGCATTTAAAAACATTTAAAAATAAAAATAAATATAATAAAAACAAAAAAAATCATTAAAAGAGTACAGATAAAATAAAGTGCAATCAGTTCAGACGTAGCACAGTGCACATTCAGTAAATGCAGAGCTAAACAGATGTGTTTTTTAGTCTGGATTTGAATGTGGCTACTGTTGGAGCACATCTGATCTCTTCTGGAAGCTGGTTTCAGCTGCGGCTGCCATAATAGCTAAAAGTAGACTGTCCCTGTTTAGAGCGAACCCTTGGTATTTCTAACTGATGTGATCCTATTGATCTGAGTGATCTGTTAGGTTCATATTCTATGAGCATATCTGCAATGTATTGAGGTCCTTGGCCATTGAATGATTTATAAACAAGTAACAGTACTTTAAAATCAACTCTAAATGCAACTGGAAGCCAGTGCAATGACCTGATATGTTCATATTTTCTGGTTCTGCTCAGAATCCTGGCAGCAGCGTTCTGTATGAGTTGCAGCTGTCTTATGGTCTTTTTGGGAAGGCTAGTGAGGAGTCCATTACAATAATCCACCCTGCTGGTGATGAAAGCATGAACAAGTTTGTCTAAGTCTTTCCTGGAAACAAAGCATATAATTCTTGCAATATTTTTGAGATGATAAGATGCTGATTTAATTATTGCTTTTACGTGACTACTGAAACTAAGTTCTGACTCAAATAACACCAAGATTCCTGACTTGATTTTTTGTTGTTTGACCCATACAGTAAAAGTATGTGTTCACCTTGAGAACTTCATCTTTGTTTCCAAATTCAATTACTTCAGTTTTGTCTTTGTTCAACTGAAGGAAGTTTTGGCACATTCAATTTTTAATTTCATCAATGCATTGGCACAGGGAGTCAGTGGGGCCTTAATCATTAGGTGTTAGGGTTAGGTGTTATCCAGATTGCTCTTTTTCAGGAGGGGCTTAACTACTGCGGTTTTCAGGGAGTTTGGAAAAGTCCCAGAAAGAAGTGAGGTGTTTACCACTTCTAGGAGATCTGCTTCTAAACAATTAAACACACTTTTGAATGTGGTTTTTTGAATGTTGAAGATGTGGAAAGTGTGTCAAGAGCACACTGGGAATCTGACTTGGGGGGGTTTGCTAGACTCTCTACAGTAGCAAAAATAGTGCAGGTGTTTAAGTTGTGTTTGAATAGAAAATTGAAAATATTATATTTGAATAGAATTGTCTAGCTTTGACTAGTTCCACATTGAAAGCATGATTGTTATCTTTATAGATGTTATGGTGTATTTAAAGTTTTGTCTTTCGCCACATGCGCTCAGATTTTCTGGATTGTCTCTTCATATTTTGCACTGCTGTTGAGTTTCTTCAAAGTGCTTTTTGTCTGCCACTCTTCTTCCTGAGTTCACAGTTAAACGAATCAAGGAGAAAATAAAAAAAGTCTGAAGATATGCTTGGTGTTAAAAATATATCCTTCATAATCAGCACACCAGTGTTCTCATTTAAGCATCGCTTTTTGAATGACATAGATCTAGCTTCAACAGTAGGAGAGATCAACATATCAAAGAAAATACAGAAATGATTGAGGCAGAATGAGCGTTATGTATTCAATAACAATGGATGAAATGTTTAGACACTTACTGATAAGTAAATCTAGAGTGTGTCCACGATTGTGTGTGGGTCCATGTACACGAGTCAGATCAAAATTATTCAAAACACTTATTTCTTTTGCCGAGGGCGTCTATGATGAAGATCTGCTGTGTGTACATTCTTACATGCTCTGTGTTTTAGAGTGAAACAGAGCACCTCGATTCACAGTAAATCAGTGGTCTCAAATTTGAAACAAGTCCTCAAAACACATACTACGCATGTTTTTTCAGAAGACTTTTGGAAACTGTATATTTTAGTCTAGAATTTTTGCTTCAAAGTGATGTTAAAATCATTCTGTCCCATAAAACAATGTATTGATTTTAAATTTCTAAGACACTTTTGTTTTGAAGGGCCATATGCGGGGAGGCGTTAATCTTGCTGTGATTCATACCTGAGGAGATTAAGACCCTACCCCTAATGAGCCGCATAATGAGCCATTCAGTCAGGAATTTTGGAATTAGTCGCTGAAGTTACTATTTAAGTTTTTTTACACAGTTACAAATAAATAACACCTAATGAATGGCTAAAATGTCATGCGGACTGTTGATGTGTGTTTGTAGGTTGTCTGGCTGTATGGTGACAGAGGAAGGCTGTCATTATGTGTCTTCAGCTCTGAGTTTGAACCCTTCACACCTGAGAGAGCTGGATCTGAGCTACAATCACCCAGGAGATTCAGGAGTCAAGCTGCTTTCTGAAAAACTGGAGGACCCAAACTGCACACTGGACAAACTCAAGTATGTGAAGCAAGAGCAGTTTTGATTAAACAACTCCTAAAACAGCATAACCATCTTATTACGAACCAGTTTGACTTTATTTCTTATACATTTATATATATATATATATATATATATATATATATATATATATATATATATATATATATATATATATATATGTGTGTATAACAAAAGTTAAATTGATAATTTACAGAGGTTTGGCTCTAGTTATACAATCAAATGCTTAATTTTGATTGGTCTATGAACTTTCTAAGGTGTGTAATTATTTTCCAGTAAAGAATTTCACAGCTAAAGTATTTCCAGTCGCATATCACTTCATCAAATGATTTCAGTTATTTCAACCTTCACCTTACAACAGAAAAAAACAACTTAACACTCACAAACACATACACAAAGACATTGACTAAACCAATATAACAAACAATAAGATAAAAATGATAAACTAATTACATGATTTAAGTAAGTATGCTCTTTTCACACAGGATCTGATCAGCTTCACACAATGGAGGCTTATTTATTTTTAACAGAATGGTAACTTTCATCTAGGTTGTAAACAACACAGCTGTACATGGACTTTACAGTTTACTCTATTCACCATAGGTGCATGTATACATATCAAGGTATATGTATGTTTGTGTCACAGTCCGTGTCATCATGTCTAGTTTAGTCTTCACTATGTCCTATTAGTTATTATCACATGTTATCTGTCATTGTCATCACCTGGTTTCATGTAATTAGTAATTGTCATCAGTGTATTTAAGTTCCTGTCTGTTCCTCATTCATTGTCGGTAATTGTTTGTACTATGTACGCTGTTTCGTGTTGCTGTCTGTTCATTAAACCTGCTTGTTATCCGTATCCTCGTCTCCTGTCCTCCCGAGCGTGACAGAATTACCGACCACTCATAACGAGAAAAAATATAGAAAAAGAAAAGGATGGACTTACCCACTACGGCGTGGCTGCTGAGCCCGGAGGCACGGCCCCATCTAGTGGGCATGTTCTGGGCGATCCGGGGAGACTATCGCTCCGTCCCAGCCTGGAAGCCCGGGGTGCGCACCGAGGCCAGTGCGGGGATGGACGACTTCAGAGCCCCGGAGTTGCAGCACGCGGGGCAGTCCATCACAGAACCAGGAGCCCACCAGAGTACCATCAACTGGTGGGCCGCGGATCCAGTCCCCACCCAAGTCCCCACCCTCATCTCTTCTTCGCTTCCGGTCCCTTCCGGAAGTCCTCTACCTGACCCCGTATCCGTCATCCCGATCCCGTCGCTGAAGACAATAAGCCCCCTGGATCCGTGGCCACCGCGACTGTCATCGAGCTCCTCGGTTCTGCCCCCGTCGCTCTCTCCGTGCGGCTCCGCACCAGCACCTCGGGCTTCTCCCCCAGCCCAGCCTGAGGCGGAGTCCCCGGCGTCCCTTCCGGCCTCCGAGCCCACGTCACCACCTGAACCCTACAGCCCGCCATCTGCACCTCGACCCTTGACTCCCTCAGCACCTCCTCGGCCCGTCAGCCCGGAGGTTCCAGTGGGCTCACTCGTCCCTCCATGTCGGCCTACGGGGGTCGACGCTCTACATCTGCCACGGACCTCCGGGCTGGCGGCTACACCACCATCCGTCACCCCTACGTCATCAGTGAGCTCCTCCCTCCCTTCAACCTCCATGTCATCCTCCATCACCACACCGTCACCCCGTTCTTCCGCTCCTGCATCAGCACCTCGGTCCCCAGTGTCAGCGGCTCGCCGTCAAGCTTCCGGGTCGGCGGCAGCTCCGAGGTCCGTCGGCCGGGAAGCTCCGTCAGTTCCTCCGCCCACTGCCATGGTTCCGCTGCCATCGATCGGCTCCAGCACGTCATCCCACCTCACAATCTGGACTCCTCCCTGGCCCCTCCCTCTGTCAGCTTCACCATGGCGGTGGCCATCTTCTCCAGGACACTACCTGTCTCCAGCTCCACGCCCTCCTCCAGAGCCTCCGCCTCCTTCCTCTTACGGCGCGAGGACGCGCCTTTCCGAGGGGGGGCGTACTGTCACAGTCCGTGTCATCATGTCTAGTTTAGTCTTCACTATGTCCTATTAGTTATTATCACATGTTATCTGTCATTGTCATCACCTGGTTTCATGTAATTAGTTATTGTCATCACCTGTCTTACCCTCGTCATCAGTGTATTTAAGTTCCTGTCTGTTCCTCATTCATTGTCGGTAATTGTTTGTACTATGTACGCTGTTTCGTGTTGCTGTCTGTTTATTAAACCTGCTTGTTATCCGTATCCTCGTCTCCTGTCCTCCCGAGCGTGACAGTTTGTGTGTGTGTGGAACTACAATAAAAGGAGAATAAACATATTAATTAACTCACGTGTATCAAGTAATATCCAAAGACGTACAAGAACTACAAGAACAGTTTACATCATCATCTTTGAAGAAATACTCGGACTGTCTATCAGAAATGTTACAAAAGAATGGAGAATGTTGGAACCCAGTGTTCGGAAAATTTGTTTTACTATAATTGCATTAAATAATTTAGGTGATGTGCTGATAAACAAACTGTATATCAAACCATCATTAAATATGAGTAAATTATAAAATGCCAGATGTGGTGCACTCATCAGTCATTGATTACAACAGTTCTCAATTTACTTGAACACTGATTTGAGGAAAGCGTTCAGACTCTTGACATGCCTGCATAGAACCGATGAGCTGCTGATATAAACGTGAACCAAGCAGTTGACTTGAAAGAGGCGAAATTACTTTTTTATGGTTTCTCATGGTTTATGTTAAAAGATGATTGAGAAATGATTAAGGCTAGTTTATTCACTTTATATGCATTAGACATACAAAACATCCGAGTTTCACATATTTATTTTGTGCATTAATAATATAATTGTATGATTATGTAAAAAAACTGGGGCTGTAACGAGAGAAGAGGATCCAAGTGCAGCTTAGTGCAGTTTATTCCAGTAATCCATTAGTCAAACGAACACAAGGGAAAATCTAAGTGAACATGATCACAGGAATACATTTAACAACTGACATAACCAAGCACTACTTATCAGGGATGGTAATATTCACCGATTCACATCAGTGTATTGGCTTAAAAGTTAAAGATGCGATGCATTGATTTTAAAAGTTTCCCTCGGATCATGGGCATCGAAAGCAAAAACATTGTGGGTGGGTCCTCCTCCAGAAAAATTTTACTGGAGTTGATCCTATTTCCTGTATTCTAGAGTCTATTTCCCAGCCTTGTTGGCAAATGCTATTTACGCTAACTGACGTCTGGTTGGAGCAAACAAAATTATGGAAGACACTGACTTGATCATAGTGACAATAGTGTGGGGGTAAGGCGCATGACAGAAAGTTGACACTAATCGGCCAACCTCACTCTAACGTTACTTCCTTTTCCCATCACATATCAGATCAGAAAGCCATTTATTTTCAATAAAATTGAAGAAAATATTCGGAAAGTGTCTAATGTGTGTTTAATTATAAAGTGTTTATCGGTTTGGAGTAGGTGTAAGGAGGGCTTTGTTTTCCCAATAAGGCTTTAATAATTTTAATAAATATAATCAATTACAGTATGGTATCATTGCATAACATTTAATGTACAACAAAACTGAGGTGCAAATAGTATAATGTAGGTGAGTATAATGAATTTAAGGAAGCAGCAGTGTCAAAGTCAAGGCTGTAGCTAAAACATGGAATGGAATTTAATTTATTAGGGCATTCCTCAAGTGAAATGGCTTTGACTGACGGCCCTCTGAAAAGTGAACAGATATATGTGCTGCATTAGTGACGGTAAAGACTGGCCCTGGCCCGAGACGCTCAGGCCGTAGCCCGGCACGTGTCCGACAGCTTGTTGAATTTTGGGCCCGAGCCCGACTGGAGCCCTTACAATGTTCAGTTTTGTTATTAGTTGCAAAGTAATTGTAATCCTTTTCGTTTCTGTATTAAGGTAATTTATAAATATGTTTGGAGCACTTATTTGTTTGTTAAATTAATGTTTCTGAAAAAAGTTACATTTTATGTTTCTTAAAGTGACGACCGCAGCGAACGACAGTGAGTTGACCACATTTGATCGATTTTAGACTCTCAAATCAACACTTGTCTTACCTACAATAAATGCCATAGATATAAAACAGTAAAATAAGCATTAAAATAATCACAATGTTAGTTTAAACGTTTATTAGCACTACCACAGGAAGGCAATTTTGACAAGCTGAGGCGGGCTGCTCTGCTGCTCACAAATGTGCAGGAAAAAGAAAACAAAAAAAAACAAAACTGGCTATACATTAAAAAAAGAGAAAAATATGTAGGTTTTCTTACCTTACACCTATGCATCAAAAATCAAGGCTTCACCACAGAACACGGTCATTATTTTCAAACAAAAAATGAGACAACATGCTACAGCCAGAAGAACACTCTAATGTAGGCTACAGAAAGAGAATCGTGCAGAAAAAGCACAGTGTCCGCATTGGAAAGTTTAATTAGGGATGCTCAGAATTGACTGGTTATCGGTCCAAGAACATTGACCAATTAATACTATTGGTTAGACGGTTTAAAAAGAAAACAAACTATAAACATATATCTAGACAACTTTTCTCAGAAGAGAACCATAACAAAAAATAAAATGTCGCCTACCTCTCCAATTCGGCACAAATCCAAATGTTTTCATATTCACAATGTATTTGAATGCTAAACTATTGTTTATTATGTTAATTATTGGCTTTGTACTTTGCTCGCTGTAACACAGTTCTTAAGTACGGGATGATGGAGGCGGGAACCGGCGAACATTCAATGTACTTTAATCAAATAAATAAACAAACAACAAAATGAAAGTAAAATGGCGGAAATAAGGACAGACTAGACGATACAAGAAAAAAGGAGACGGAAGCACAAGGAGCGACAAAGATGAGAAAGGGGAGAGAGGGAAAAAAAGAAATTCTTTGTCCGGTTCCTGGACACACTGCCGCTCGGTCCTCAACCAGCAGAGAGGCTCTTCCTCGTGGTGTCATGCAATGGTAAATGCTCGATCCTCCTCCGCTCCCTATTGGCCGGCGATGGCTCCTCCGGCTGAGGGCAGCCAGCAGCGAGTCCCCCGTTCCCTGCTCATCCCCATTCCGGCGGCAGGCAGCAGGCTTCGGCCCACGGCGAATGGTGAGTTTGGCTCGTTCCACCTGTTGCTCAATCGCTCCAGCACCACCGCCTCGGGCAGCCACTCGCGGTCTTCACTCTCCCGTGCGGCCTAACCTCCTCAGCACCACGGGCTCTTCGACAGCATGTCCCTCCTTCCTCCCGGGTTTCGGCACCAATGTAACACAGTTCTTAAGAAAGGGAAGAAGGAGGTGGGAACCAGCGAACATTCAATGTAACTTTAATATCAAAATAAACAAATAACAAAACAAAAGTAAAATGCCGGCAGTTCCTCAGAGCGACTGCTGCCAACACAAACATAAAACACAACATAAAGTCCAGGCCTGGTCCTCTCTCGTCCTCACCGCGCAGCGGACGCTCATTATCACTCACACCACCGGCCTTGCACCGTTCCCTCACTGTCCTCGCCCGCCCTGCTCGTCACACCCGTGTTCCAACAATACATCCTTCACATATGTGCTTTGCAAGTGAGTTGATCGTAGGCTATAATGCTGAAAACCACAGATTGTAAAGACTAGCCTACATCTGCATCTCAATAAATTAGAATGTCATGGAAAAGTTCATTTATGTCAGTAATTTTTTGATTTCTTGTTTTTCATTTTCTTCTTGACAATACCTCACAGATTCTCTATGGGGTTCAGGTCTGGTGAGTTTGTTGGCCAGTCAAGCACACCAACACCATGGTCATTTAACCAACTTTTGGTGCTTTTGGCAGTGTGGGCTGGTGCCAAATCCTGGTGGAAAATGAAATCAGCAACTTCAAAAACCTGGTCAGCAGAAGGAAGCATGAAGTGTTCCCAAAATTTCTTGGTAAACAGGTGCAGCGACTTTGGTTTTCAAAAAACACAATGGACCAACACTAGCAGATGACATTGCACCCCAAATCATCACAGACTGTGGAGACTTAACACTTGACTTCAAGCAACTTGGGCTATGAGTTTCTCCACCCTTCCTCTAGACTCTAGGACCTTGGTTTCCAAATGAAACCAAGTTTGGTTTCCAAATGAAACCAAGTTTGGACCACTGGGCAACAGTCCAGTTCTTCTTCTCCTTAGCCCAGGTAAGACGCCTCTGACATTGTCTGTGGTTCAGGAGTGGCTTAACAAGAGGAATACGACAACTGTAGCCAATTTCCTTGACACGTCTGTGTGTGGTGGCTCTTGATGCCTTGACCCCAGCCTCAGTCCATTCCTTGTGAAGTTCACCCAAATTCTTGAATCCTTTTTGCTTGACAATCCTCATAAGGCTGCGGTTCTCTCGGTTGGTTGTGCATCTTTTTCTTCCACACTTTTTCCTTCCACTCAACTTTCTGTTAACATGCTTGGATACAGCACTCTGTGGACAGCCAGATTCTTTGCCAATGGATGTTTGTGGCTTACCCTCCTTGTGAAGGGTGTCAATGATTGTCTTCTGGACAACTGTCAGATCAGCAGTCTTCCCCATGATTGTGTAGCCTAGTGAATCAAACTGAGAGACCATTTTTAAAACTCAGGAACCCTTTGCAGGTGTTTAGCTGACTGGCATGTCACCATATTCTAATTTTTTGAGATCTGATAGGCTATGTTGTGTATGTGTGCAAGGCGCCGGTGCAATTCATCCATTCAAACACTGCAGGTGCAAGACTACTTCTATTCTGTAATGCTGTATTTGTGTATTTGTATATATATATATGTAGGGAAGATGTAATGTGCTCTCCCTGCCATGGGAGGGAGCTGTCTGTTGTGCCTCATTGGGGGAGTTGTCCCTTCCTTTCCTCAGTCTCATTTGTTTTATGGAAAGGTAAGGAAGGCTATCACTGTTGTTCCCTAACATCTGTTTAATTTCTGTAATTATATTAGCCATCCGTATTTATAAAAGAAATATATTGACATTGAGAAGCTTACCAATGCATATGTGAGATTATTTTTGATAAGATTGTTTTGCATTTCTGATATATTTGCACACTTCCTATGTTCCGTGTGACTAAGCATATTTTTTGTATTTTATATTGTGTTTAAAGTTTATTTGTGCATTTTATAGTTTTATTCTTCTTATTTTGAATATATATCGAGCATCTACATTTAGTTTGTGGAGCAATTAGCTTTCTATTGAGTTAGCTGTGGTTTTAACTTTGTTGTTTCCCATTATGGACTGTTGTATTTTGTCATTTTGAAGTGAATTTGAGATTAACTGAGTCTCATTTGTTTTATGGAAAGTCTCATTTGTTTTATGGAAAGGCGACCGAATGGGAAAAGAAGTCCAATAAAGAAAGCTGCTCAGCTTTGATTCATCCAACAACTTTGGTGTCCTCCTATTTACCACACACTCCTCACACAACGCAGAGCCATTTGGGGGAGCACGCTGACGAAGAGGGTTTTATATATATATATATGTGTATATGTTGTCACACCCGTGGACTGTCACGTTTACCTTTAGTTCTGTCATGTCTTGTCATTCTCTGTTCATTTGCCCTCCGTGTGAGTAGCCTGTTTAGTTAATCACCGCACCTGTTTCTGTTCTCTCTGATTACGTTGTCCTACATTGTCCCCTCTCCCCTCTTCTACACACAGAGTATTGAGCTCTTATTTGTGCTTATCTATTACGCAGCTTCTGGGCATGGCAAATCACTTGTCAAAATTCATTCCCCAGTACAGTGACATCACTGGTCATGAGACTCTTGACAAGACTTTCGCCATATTGAAACAGGCGTTGGCAAACAAGTTCTACAGTATTTTGATTCGTCCACTCTAGTGGTAATCTTGGCAAATCCCTCCCAACATGGTCTGGGTGCAGTATGCTTACAGTGAGGATAGTGCATCACGGGCTCTCACAACCAATGAGTCCTGTTATGCTCAAATTGAAAGAAATGCTGGGACTCGTGTTTGCACAGAAAAATTCCATGATTTTATCAACGGATACTCTGTCACTGTAGAAACTGATCATCAGCCCTTGATAACCATGTTAAAGAAGCAGCTCCACACAGCTTTACCTCGCTTACAGGGTATGATGATGAAACTGCATCGCTACCACCTAGATGTGATCTTCAAATGTGGTAAGGAGCTGTTTGTGGCTGATGCATTGTCCCGGGCCCACCTTTCCACATCTGAGCCACAATTCACTGATCGTACCTGATCATCCAGGTACTACCTTCTCGTCGTGGAACTCAGGGCTGCCGTTCAAAGAGATGTCACATGCCAACAGCTCTCTGAAATGATTAGGAACAGTTGGTCAGCTCAAATGGCCACCTCACCATCGATGTACATTGATATCGTCACTGAAATCAGCTGCATGAAATCCTGGATCCTTCCTGGTCTTTCACACTTGCTTCAGAAAGCCTGAACAGAAAGTTTGAAAAATTATAAAAGCTTGCAATTTGAAGATTATTAGTTTAAAAATAGCTTGTTTAAAGTAGTTTCAAAGTTAAAGGTTTGAATATATTTAATACAATACAGTCAATGATAGATAGATAGATAGATAGCATGTTTATAGCATATTTTAGCAATTTAACTTGTTTTAGTAGATTGCTAACATTTTAGCATGTTTTTAGCATATTTTAACATGTTTTAACATTGCTGGTATGTTCTAGAGCGGTGCTAGGGTGTTCTGGGTGCTTGTTAGGGTTGTGCTGTATGGCTGGTAGGGTGCTCAGGGTAGTTGCTAGGGTTTTACTATACAGTCTCTAAGGTACTTGGGGTGGTTGCTAGGCAGATGCTAGGGCGTTCTGGGTTTTTGTTAGGGTGTTGCTAAGTGGTAATTTCTGAGTTTTTCTTGGTGGTTGATAATGTGTTGCTGTGCAGTTGCTAACATTATTATCAAGTTGCTAGGATGTTTTAACACATTACTAGTATGTTTAAGCACATTGTTAGCACGTCCTTGACTAGCTGGTAAGATCAGTGGTTCTCAAACCTGTCCTGGAGGAACATCAGCCCTACACATTTGTATGTCTCCCTGTATCTGACTGTCATGTATTCAGTCTTCGTTACTCCCAGCCACCACCAGAGGTCACCCACTCACACTGTAGTTCCCCCCCGTTGCACTACACTTCCCATAATCCCTCACCCAATCACTAATCATTCGCCAGCTGTCCCTGATTATCATCGCTCATTAGCTTCAACACGGCACTATAAATAGACTGCTCTCACACTTGCACTTTGCTGATTATTGTTGATTCTGCGGTCACAATTCCAAACATTTATTCCCTGTTCGTTTATCCTGTTGTCTGACCTTGCCTGTTCCTATGTCTTGCTGTTTACCCGCCTGCCTACTGACCTTCTGCCTGGACTACTACCTCGAGACTGCCTGTTCCCTGCCACTGTTGTTTGCCTTTGTGTTTACTCAAGCCTGCCTGACCACTTCTCCTTAATAAACCGCACTTGGATCTTACTCATTGTCTCCTCATCATTACACTGACACTTCCATTTCAGTCTCTACTATTGAGCTCTTGAGTTGAATCAGGTGCAGAATGAGCAGAGCTGGTGGAGCTCCAGGACAGGTTTGAGAACCACTGGATTATTAGAATGGCAGCTGAATTGAGTCTAATGAGCTTCTGGTGGTTTAAATTAGAATTTTAACAGTAGTTTGAACAGTCTCGCCTCATCTGAACATTCCATCAGTGGAACACTGTGTCAAGTCAAGTCATCTTTATTTATATAGCGCTTTTTACAATGCAAATTGTGGGAAAGCAGCTTTACATTAATAAGAAAATGGTGTCATTGTGCAGCTTATTCTATATATTATTGATTCATTCCGTTGCAAATATCAGTAGTTATTAGTCTAGATAATTTAGGTATAGCAGCACTGCTGAATATCAAGCAAGTGTCCCCAACTTAAGCAAGCCAAAGGCAACAGCGGCAAGAACCAAAACTCCAACAAATGGAGAAAAAAACCTTGGGAGAAACCAGGCTTAGTCGGGGGGCCAGTTCTCCTCTGGCCAACAGTGAACACTTGTCCGATACTCAGGCAGAGTTACAGGTCATTAAACCGATTTGGAATCGCAACAGTCAAAATATTTAATCTAGTTCCATCTAGTTTAAGATCTTTTTAATCACGCCGGTATGGGACGGTTTGTTGGGATATGTGCCACTGGCTGATGAGTCGGTAAGGTCTTCACAAAAGATGAGCTAGTTCACACAGTCTCCGCCGACACCACAGGGCCACATTGCTGCCGCACACAGGCACAGGTTCCCCGTCCGATCCGGACACGGCCCGGATCCAGCCAATCACGTTAATTGGTAAACCTCGGGATAAACAGAGACAAAAAAAATTAGCATAGACGCCATTCTTCTTCCGATGTAACGAGTACATCTGGTGTTATAGGAAGTGTTCCCGGTTCCGGCTGACCTGATCTATGCAGCCTAACAATCCTTTAACGGATATGAAGACAAAAGTTTATAGTGTGTCATGTGTATGCCAGGTTAAATAGATGCTTTTTTAGTCTAGATTTAAACTGACAGAGTGTACCTGCTTCCCGAACAATGCTAGGAAGATTGTTCCAGAGTTTAGGTGCCAAATAGGAAAAGGATCTACCGCCTGCGATTGATTTTGATATTCTAGGTATTAACAACTGGCCAGAATTCTGAGATCGTAATAGAAGCGAATGACTATAATGCATTAAGAGCTCACTCAGGTACTGGGGAGCTAAGCCATTTAGTGCTTTGTAAATAATTAGCAAGATTTTAAAATCTATACGATGTTTAATAGGGAGCCAGTGCAGTTTTGACAGAACCGGGCTAATATGTTCATACTTCCTGGTTCTAGTAAGGACTCTAACAGCTGCGTTTTGGACCAGCTGTAATTTGTTTATCACGCGAGCAGGGCAACCACCCAGTAGAGCGTTACAGTAATCTAGTCTCGAGGTCATAAACGCATGAACTAGCTGTTCCGCATTTGTCATTGAGAGCATATGTCGCAATTTCGATATATTTTTAAGATGGAAGAATGCGGTTTTACATATGCTAGAAATGTGGCTTTCAAATGAAAGATTGGTATCAAAGAGCACACCGAGGTTCCTAACTGACAAAGATGACTTAACAGAGCAGCCATCAAGTGTTAGACAGTATTCTAGGTTATTATGTGCTGAAGTTTTTGGTCCAATAATTAGAATCTCTGTTTTTTCTGAATTTAGTAGTAGGAAATTACTAGTCATCCAATTTTTTATATCAGCTACGCATTCTGTTAATTTTGAGAATTGGTAGGTTTCGTCAGGGCGCGAGGAAATATAGAGCTGAGTATCATCAGCGTAACAGTGAAAACTAATGCCATGCTTCCTAATGACATCTCCCAAGGGTAGCATGTACAGAGTGAAAAGCAACGGTCCTAGAACTGAGCCTTGTGGTACTCCATATTGAACTTGTGATCGAAATGACGTCTCTTCATTTACTACTACAAACTGATAACGGTCAGATAAGTATGATTTGAACCATGCCAATGCAATTCCACTAATTCCAGCATAATTTTGTAGTCTATTCAAAAGAATATTGTGGTCGATAGTGTCAAAAGCAGCACTGAGGTCTAGTAACACTAATAGAGAGATACAACCACGACCTGATGATAAGAGCAAATCATTTGTAACTCTAATGAGAGCAGTCTCAGTACTATGGTACGGTCTAAATCCTGACTGGAAATCCTCACAGATACCATTACTTTCCAAGTAGGAACTAAGTTGAGATGATACTGCCTTTTCTAGTATTTTTGACAGAAAAGGTAGATTGGAAATCGGTCTGTAATTGACTAATTACCAGGATCAAGTTGTGGTTTTTAAATAAGAGGTTTGATAATAGCCTGCTTAAAATTTTTCGGTACGTAACCTAGTGATAAAGATGAATTAATGATCTTAAGAAGAGGATCTATGACCTCTGGAAGCATCTCTTTCAATAGCTTAGTCGGTATAGGGTCTAACATACATGTTGTTGATTTTGATGATTTAAGTTTAGACAATTCTTCCTTTCCTATAGCAGTGAATGAATGGAATTTTTCCTCAGGGATACTACAATCCACTGTCTGATGTGATACTGTAGTAGACAGTTGCATGGCTATAATTTTCTCTCTAATGTTGTCAATCTTGCAAGTAAAGAAGTTCATAAAGTCATTACTGCTGTGCTGTTTGGAAACATCAGAAGTTGAGGCTGTATTTCTCGTTAATTTAGCCACTGTATTAAATAAATACTTAGGGTTGTGTTTATTTTCTTCTAAAAGATTTGAAAAATAAGCAGATCTAGCGGTTTTTACGGCCTTTCTGTACTCTATCATTTTCTCTCTCCATGAAATCCGAAAAACTTCTAGTTTTGAATTCTTCCAGCTGCGCTCCATTTTTCTGGCTGCTCTCTTAAGGGCCCGAGTGTGCTCGTTATACCATGGCGTTGGACTAATATCCTTAATCTTTTTTAAGCGCAAAGGAGCGACAGAGTCTTGGAAAAGAGAGAGTCAATAGTTTCTGTTGCAACATCGAGTTCTTCTAAGCTGTCTGGTTTGCTAAGTTGATGAAACTGATCAGGAAGATTATTTATAAAGCAATTTTTAGTGGTAGAAGTGATGGTTCTACCATATTTGTGGCAGACAAGTGGTTTTCCAGCCTTGGTTAAATGTAGCACACATGAGACTAGATAATGATCTGAGACGTCATCGCTCTGCTTCAGAATTTCAACGGCATCAATATCGATTCCGTGTGACAATATTAGATCTAGTGTATGATTACGACAATGAGCGGGTCCTGACATCTGTTGTCTAACTCCAATAGAGCTTAGAATATCTGTTAATGCCAATCCCAAAGTGTCTTTTTCATTATCTACATGTATATTAAAATCACCAACAATAAGGACTTTATCCACAGCCAGTACTAACTCCGAGAGAAAATCAGCAAATTCTTTGATAAAATCTGTATGGTGCCCTGGTGGCCTGTATACAGTAGCCAACACAAATTTCAAATGAGATTTGTCACTTACATTATATAACGTTACATAGAGCACCATCACTTCAAAAGAGATATATTTGAAAGACTTCCCAGTGACAAGCAATTTGACTGACCACACTGGACACAACAATAGCCGTGTTTCCTTTACAGATTTGCACTAAACTTTCACATTATTTTCTAAATATCGATAAAAAACTATTGCAAAATGACGTTTCCATGTTATGTATCTAAAACGTCTTTTTTCCTCTTATGATAAGTCCTTACAAAAATCATGAGAATGGCATTTCTTTGTTGTTTTTATGAGTTTAATGAAGAACTCTCATCTTCTATCTAAACATACTGCGCCCTCGTTAAAGAATGATTGACTTTTACATACGGCAGGTGACCTGTAAATGTGAAAAAACTGTTTCCATTGAAGTTTTGCATAAAACCCCCAGTGCTGCAGTATTTCAAATTGTTTGGTTCTGTACACACTGTGTAGAATTTCTGTAAATCTGGTTGTATTTTACTGAACTGGGTGTTCAGAATGCGATTTAAGCATTTAAAAAGTGAACTGACAATCAAATTTAGCTGCCAATGGGATTTTTATGATTTTTAATCTTAACTTTTTGGAAAACCAATCAGTTAGAAAAGATATAACAAACTATATTAGAACAAATACAATATGCACTAGTACATATAATGAATTAGCTTTATTTATGAATGTTTTTAATCAGAATAAGAGGACATTTAAACACTTCACCGGGTTGAAAACCTAAACTGGAGAGTACTGCGCATGTGCAATGACATAGAAATAGCGTAATGACGTATGGCGCAGGGAACGAGCTGTTCTTCCCGTTGATAAAGTGTCATAAATGAGTTTCCTGTCATTCTGAAATTCTCTTTCCTCTCGTCGTCTGTGAAGTGGAGCAGGATAACGTCCCACCAGTCCTTGTTTTATACTCTCATCCACAGTCGACTGATTTGTGGTTTTTTACTGCTTGATAAAGACGAGCAGCACGACTCAACGGTTCATGTGCTCACCGTCGCCTAATTAGGACCCGAAATATTGAGTCTGCTTTTTAAAACAAAGAAAAGGAGGATGGTTAGTAATGCAGGGAGGGAAATAAAAAAAAAATATTTGTGCAGTGTGTTGATGTCAAAAGATTAAATCCGATCAGGAGCTTGTGACTTACACATCAACCCGATCTCTTTATTTAGCGTTCATGTTATCATCGCTCCTTTCAGATGTAATTAGAAACTGTAATGGATAATTTGATTAATCGCCTGCAGCCACTGCACTGCTGTGTGTCTGTGGATCAAAATGTGCCCAAAAACATGGAGATATCCCAAATCCTTGTAGGGACATTTATGATCCCCATGAGGAAACCAGCTTATAAATCATACAGAGTTATGTTTTTTGAAAATGTGAAATAGAAAGTTTTGTGTGATGAGTAGATTTAGGGGTAGATTTAGTGTAAGAGGAGAGAATATACAGTTTGTACAGTATAAAAAACATTATTATCTATGATTGATTGTGTCTGTGTGTGTTTTCTAGTGTGGATCATGGAGGAGAGATCAGGATTGCACCAGGACTACGAAAATGTACGTCTACACACATTCTCACACACACACACAGTCTCTCTCTCTCACACACATACACACACACACACACACACTCACATGTTGTGTTTTCATGTTTTATGGGGACATTCCATAGGCGTAATGGTTTTTATACTGTACAAACTGTATATTTTGTCCCCCTACACTACCCGTACCCCTAAACCTACCCATCACAGAAAACATTCTGCATTTTTACATTTTTAATTTTAAGGACCACCCGTCAGCCCAAGGACGGAATCTGACGGTCTGGGTGAAGGTGTAATGCGTGTATGTCTTTTCAGCGCTCATGTGAATCTCACTTAATTTTCACAACTTAGATTAAATTTTACTTTAGCTACACGCTTAATCTAACTCCAATTTCAAACTATTACTACTTTTAAATTGTGTGTATACTTATGAATTAATCATTGGTCAAGTCTTAATTGCGGTGTTTGGTTATTCTATTTAACTTTTACTCTTATTGTACTCGTTCATTCGGGTCTCAAAGTCACACAGGGTCCTCGCACCGGCCGTTTATGCTGGCCCTCGATCACAAATCCGTCAGTTCTGACTCTTACTCAGAGGATGCAGAGTTTACTAATACGTTAAGTCGGATCGCCACCTGCTTATTCATACAAAAACGTAGTTTGTATAGTCACGATACTGCAACTTGTTCAGGCAGCCATAGACAGAAATCCAAAGGTCTCATATGATGTCAGTATGACTGATCCTGACGCAGATTTGCAGTAACAATGGATAATCTACTGAAGACAGCTCACCTGTGCCTTGTTTTCCCCAGTGTATTTAAGTTGTGTATTTTTCCCTTGGTCGCTCTCGGTTTTTGAGTCATTGTCCTGTGGTTCCTGCCTGGTCTCGCTAAATCCTCTCTAGAAACCCCAAGTAAGAGATGCCGAGTTCCTTTCTGTGACTGAAATTGTTCTCTGACGTTGTTTTCTACCCTCGTGGAGCTCTTTTGTTTTTTGATGTTGTTAATACCTCGGTCCGAGAAGAACTTTTGTTGTATTATTTTGGCAAAGACTCATTTTTTTAATAAATCTACATTTCCTGGAAGACTGCCTTAAGTGTTTCGTTTCGGTCCAACGTTACCACTTGCCATTTGATCTGCATGTCTTAGTTCTAAACATGCTGAAATAAACCAAACATTAAAAAAGCCATTTGTTTTGCAGTAATAGTGCTCCTCCAGACACTCACTAAACCAGATATTTTTATTTTTTTATTTTATATATGTTTACTTACTTACAGTGTGTCTTTTCTGACACACATGGAGTTTTTAACTCTGTGCACCTGATGTGAGCTTCAGTGGAAGTTAAACCAGTTCAGAGGTTCAGTTTATCACTAGAAAAAAAAAATTGTCTCGGTTACATAGGTAACCCTCGTTCCCTGAAGGAGGGAATGGAGACGTACGTTGGATGACTGACGAATAGGAATCTCACAAGAGAGGCCAATCTACTTCGAGTGTAACTAAAACGAGCCAATGCACATTGGCATGCAATCATATGTTTTTATACATATTTTATATATGTTTACTTACTTACAGTGTGTCTTTTCTGACACACATGGAGTTTTTAACTCTGTGCACCTGATGTGAGCTTCAGTGGAAGTTAAACCAGTTCAGAGGTTCAGTTTATCACTAGAAAAAAAAAATTGTCTCGGTTACATAGGTAACCCTCGTTCCCTGAAGGAGGGAATGGAGACGTACGTCGGATGACCGACGAATAGGAATCTCACAAGAGAGGCCAATCTACTTCGAGTGTAACTAAAACGAGCCAATGCACATTGGCATGCAATCATATGCAGCAGCTGCTCACCTCGCAGCGCGGGTATATAATGAGCAGCAGGTGCGTTGCATCTTTAGGTTTTCGCTGAGGAGCCAAACCAGATAGGCGGCAGCATCAGCGGGGTACACCAACTGTGGCGACGGGACGTACGTCTCTGTTCCCTCCTTCTGGGAACGAAGGTTACCTATGTAACCGAGACGTTCCCATTCAGTCGGTCACTTCGACGTACATAGGATGACCGACAAATAGGAATCCCTACTAAAGCGCCACAGGAGCTGCCCTCTTTCAGCGCTCTGTTGTAAGCCACCTGAGCCCCCTTGCCTGAGGACGGTGGGCCAGGGCTAACACAGAGAGTGTCGATCACTGTTGTTCCCAAACCCATTCAGTGAGACTATTGGATAACACTGGGAAAGCATACTGTTCATGTAAAAGGGACGCTGCGGAAGCCACATCCTTCCCCGAAGGAGTTATGTGGAAGAAAAATGGACTAACCGTGGGATTGTCATATGGAAGAACTGGGGTGACCAGTGTTAATTTCGTTGACGAAGACTATGACGAAAAATATTCGTCAACGAACCTTTTTCACGGACGAAAACTAAATAAAAACTAAATAAAAAGTCAGATATGATGACAAAAAATGTGACGAAATATAACTGACACTTAAGTCAACGAATAAAAACGTGACGAAAATATTAGGGCGGGACGAATGGAGAATAGGGTTGGGTACCTATGTACCAGATCGAATCAGAATGCGAAGGTCGGTGCCTCATTTCGGTGCCACTTAAATGCCTGAAGTGATAGAAATATTTGTCCTCTGGTGTTTGACACGGACGTAAGCAGCATCAGATTCATCAACACGCCTGATCGCTAGTTAAATTTAAATACTGCGTTCATGGGGTGTCAGAATGCTCGGAAAAACTATTTCCTGAATGAGAAAACTCATGTGAACGTTGGAAAGCTTTGATGAGACAAACCCAATACATCTTTGTAGTAATGTTACTGTCCATTTTGTTTTCACATTTCAAATTAAAAATCACAAATCGTCGGGAAGTGAGACCATCCGTGAAGCACGTGAGTGCAGCAACTACACTTGCGCTGACTGCGGTGCAGCAGGTGCTCTACTGTTAGCTTTAGCTAGCTAAATTAAACGCGCTTAAATTAAAATGCCTAAAACTAAACGCTCCAAAGTGTGGCTATATTTCACGAGAAAGGATTCCGACACCGCGACGTGCAGCAAATGTTTTACAACAGTTGCGTGTAAAGCCGTTAACACCTCAGACCTAATGAAACATTTAAGGGCACGTGGAATAAACTTGAAAGCAGAGGGATGCACCGTGTTTGACAGCTTGCGGACATCAGCTGCCACTATCAGTGTGGATGACCTCAGCTCTGTAAGCGGGACAGTCTTCCCATATTGTCTGCACTTTCAAACACATACCTGTGTATGCAGGCCTCATCGACACCTTCTGAGAGAGTTTTCTCCTGTGCAGGACATACAATAATTCAGGAGAGGTGTCGTATTATGTCAGAGAAGGCAAATTATATTTATGCAAAAAAATTGCTGAAATTTAAAGCTGTTAAATTATTGTAGTTGAGCTAGTTGGCTTAGGTTTTACTGTTGTTGTTTTGTATTTACTTATATATATATATTCATGTATACTTTAAACTTTTAATATATTGTTTAATTTAAAGAACTTTTTTTGTCCAATAAAAAGGTATTCTTGACTGAGTCATCCACCATCATTTTGTGGATTTTTTTAAAGTATCGGTTCAGGCACCGTTTTGGCACCGGTACCGTTTTAAAAGTATCGATTTGGCACCGGTATCGAAAAAAACAAAAACAATACCCAACCCTAATGGAGAAGAGATCCAATCAGAGCGAATCTTTGAGGGTAGGTTGATCTCTGCAGAAGCAAGCAGAAGAGCCATTTTAAAAAGGCGCGGGCACGGCAAATGCAGGCGCAAAAGCTCAACAAACGCAGCAGCAGCAGTTACACAGGAGGAGAAGATGAGTTTGCAGAACATCGCACAGTTCCGAGGACGGTTGCACAACAGTTAGGTTATTTAACGTTACATTATATTTAGTTTGCACAGTCTTAGTTACACTTATTAGCAACATACTAACGTTTTGCAGTGCACCCGGTCCGAGGGCAATGTCTCATGAACAACAGAAATGTCAGAGCTAGGACGAAAACGAAGAATTGACATCTGGTCACACTTCACATATGACAACAAGGACAACAAGACCGCCTGTAAACCGTGTGGAGCAAAAATCGCTGGGAAAAACACCACCAACTTGAAGCGATATTTAGTCGACTAAAACTAGACTAAGACTAAAACTCTTATGATATTTAGTCGACTAAAACTAGACTAAGACTAAAAGATTTCAGATGACTAAAATATGACTAAAACTAAATGGTGTGTTATTCAAAAGACTAAGACTAAGACTAAATCAGAATTTGCTGTCAAAATTAACACTGGGGGTGACTCCACTCGATGAGAGGTGAGTTCTCCCAGAGGAAAAGACATAGGCTTCGATTAGGAGCAACCGTGGAACCAGACATTTGGTATCCCCATAGGGTCACTCATATGGAACCCTGCCTAAATCCGGTTCTCAAGGATGCAGCAGAGTATAGGCCTGGCGCCAGATGCTCCGCCACATCGGCTGCCAAAGGGAGATTGGAGGACTCAACAGGGTCTGCCTTGTAGGGACTCTCTGGAGAAATAAGCACATATAAGCGCAGCAAGCCGACACTAAGCCGGGGCCTCTCCGCGCCTCTGACCTGAGGCGAGAACACGGGAGGAGACCGACTCAACACGAAGGCTATAGAACCAAGTGAACTTGTTAGGTGTCTTCCAGCCCGCAGCTCTACAGATGTCTGTCAGCGAGGCGCCACGAGCCAGCGCCCAGGAGGATGCAACACCTCTTGGTAAGCCAGGGCGATGGCATCCACTATCCAGTGGGCCATCCTCTGCTTGGAGACAGCCTTTCCCTTCTGCTGGCCTCCGTAACAGACAAAGATTTGGTCTGAGGTCCTGACGCTTTGAGTTCTGTCTATGTACAGTCGCAAAGAGCGAACTGGACAGAGTAAAGCCAGGGCTGGGTCTGCCTCCTCCGAGGGCAGCGCTTGCAGGCTCACCACCCGGTCTCTGAAGGGAGTGGTAGGAACCTTGGGCACATAGCCAGGCCGGGGTCTCATTACCATGTGGCTGTCACCCGGCCCAAACTGTAGGCACGATTCGTCGACTGAAAAAGACTGCAGGTCCCCTACCCTCTTGATGGAGGCCAATGCAGCCAGCAGAAAAGTCTTCATCGACAGAATCTTTAAGTCTGCTGACTGCAAAGGCGCAAAGGGAGCATTCTGGAGTGCTCTTAGCACCAGAGCCAAGTCCCAAGAGAGTATGGAGGGGGGACGAGGAGGGTTTAACCGTCTCGCCCCCCTAAGGAACCTGACGACCAGGTCGTGCTTACCAACGAATTTGCCATCTATGTGGTCGTGGTATGCAGATATAGCAGCAGCATGGACTTTGAGGGTGGAGGAGGACAGCCTACGCTCCAACCCTTGCTGCAAGAAGGAAAGCATGACTCCGATCGAGCATCTTCGGGAGTCTTCTCGACGAGAAGAGCACCACTCGACGAACAGGTTCCACTTCAGGGCGTAAGCACGTCTCGTAGATGGTGCACATGCCGAAGCGATGGTGTTAAGTACCTCAGGGGCTAAGTCACCTAGAACCTCCGCGTCCCATCTAGGGACCAGACATAGAGCTTCCAGAGGTCTGGACTCGGGTGCCAGAGAGTGCCCCGTCTCTGAGAAAGAAGGTCCGTCCTCAGAGGAATGTGCCAGGGAGGGGCTGTCGCGAGGAGTGAGAGTTCTGGGAACCAGGTCCGGTTGGGGCAATAGGGTGCAACTAATATGACCTGCTCCTCGTCCTCCCTGACTTTGCACAGCGCCTGTGCAAGTAGGCTCACTGGGGGAAACGCATATTTGCGGAGGCCCCGGGGCCAGCTGTGCGCCAGTGCGTCTGTCCCGAGTGTTCCCTTGGACAGGGAGTAAAACAGCTGGCAATGGGAGGTCTCTGGAGAGGCAAACAGGTCTACCTGAGCCTCTCCGAACTCTCTCCAGACCAGCTGGACCACCTGGAGGTGGGGTCGCCACTCTCCCGGCAGCGCAGCTTGTGAGAGCTCATCGGCCGCACGGTTGAGCACATTGGGGATGTGAATGGCACGAAGCGACCTCAGATGCTTCTGACTCCAGAGGAGGAGATGGCGGGCGAGTTGTGACATGCGACGGGAGCGCAGACCACCTTGACGGTTGATGTACGCAACGGTCGCAGGGTTGTCCGTACGGACCAGTACATGCCTGCCCGAAGCAGCCCCTAGAGGCGGCTCAGGGCAAGACGTTCTGCCAACAACTTGAGGCAATTGATGTGCCACTGCAGTTGGGGGCCCGTCCACACCTCTGACACTGCATGCCCGTTGTACGTGGTGCCCCAGCCGGTGGCCAAGGCATCCGTGACACCTGTTCTAGGGGCACTCCAGCCCGAAGAAACAAGGGGTCCGACCACGGGCTGAAGTATCAAAACTTCTCCACTCCACTCATCCCACCACCTGCCCTCTAGACCCCATCCCCTCACACCTTCTACAAGCCATCTCTCTGACTCTTTTACCAGCACTTACACACATTATTAACTCATCTCTCCACACAGGCACTTTCCCTACCACATTCAAGCAGGCTCGAGTAACCCCACTGCTAAAAAAACCCACGTTAAAAACATCACTCGTAAACAACTACAGACCTGTCTCTATCCTACCATTCATATCGAAAACGCTTGAACGAGTTGTGTTCAACCAGGTGTCATCCGTCCTCACACAGAACAACCATCTGGACGTCAACCAATCTGGATTCAAGAGCGGCCATTCCACCGAGACTGCGCTACTGTCTGTCACGGAATCCCTGCCGGGTTGTCGGAAGGGTTTATCCAATACAACATAAACTTGATGTTAGAAGCCCAGTAGTAACGTTGAAGATTAGGGAGGGACAATCCACCACAAGAACGATGTCTTTGCAGTATGTCCTTACGCATCCGAGGAATTTTCCTATTCCAGATAAAATCAGATATCAGGGTATCTATATATATGAAAAAAGATTTTGTCAAAAAAATAGGAAGGCTTTGAAACAAAAACAGAAATCTGGGCAATACATTCATTTTAACTGTGTTAATTCTGCCTCCTAAAGATAGTGTGAGCCGGTTCCAACGATTAAGATCCTCTTTTAAATTGTTTGTGAGTGGGCAGAAGTTAGCCTTATAGAGTTTAAGATAATTATGAGTAATCCAAATACCCAGGTATTTAAACTTTTCTGTACTTAGCTTAAATGGAATAGAATTAGATAATGTTGAGTGAGATGTTAGATTCATGGGCATAAGTTCACTTTTCTATAGGTTGACTTTATATCCAGAGATTTTACCAAACACATCTAACAGTCCAATCAGTACTGGTAAGCTTGTAAGTGGGTGAGACAAGTTTATAAGCATTTATAAGTCATTACTGCTGTGCTGTTTGGAAACATCAGAAGTTGTGCAGAGAGCGCGAGTGATTCGAGGTACAGTGAATACAACGGTGATGCAGACAAGTGGTTTTCCAGCCATGGTTAAATGTAGCACACATGAGACTAGATAATGATCTGAGATGTCATCGCTCTGCTGCAGAATTTCAAAGGCATCAATATCGATTCCATGTGACAATATTAGATCTAGAGTATGATTAGTGGGTCCTGACACGTGTTGTCTAACTCCAATAGAGCTTAAAATATCTGTTAATGCCAATCCCAAAGCGTCTTTTTCATTATCTACATGTATATTAAAATCACCAACAATAAGGACTTTATCCACAGCCAGTACTAACTCCGAGAGAAAATCAGCAAATTCTTTGATAAAGTCTGTATGGTGCCCTGGTGGCCTGTATACAGTAGCCAACACAAATTTCAAATGAGATTTGTCACTTACATTATATAACGTTACATAGAGCACCATCACTTCAAAAGAGATATATTTGAAAGACTTTTGAGTAATACTGAAGATATTACTATAGATTACAGCAACACCTCCCCCTTTACCTTTCTGACGAGGTTCGTGTCGATAATAGTAACCTTGAGGGCTGGACTCATTTAAAGTAATGTAATCGTCTGGTTTTAGCCAGGTTTCTGTCAAACACAGCACATCTGGATTATTTTCTGTGATAATATCATTTACTATAAGTGCTTTTGAAGAAAGGGATCGAATATTCAGCAACCCAAGCTTTATCATTTGTTTATCTTTATTATCTCTGTTTTCTACTTGTTGAACATCAATTAAATTATCACCCGTAAATGGGTTTGGAAGTTTTCTGTATTTATTAGTTCGGGGTACAGACACAGTCTCTATGTGATAATATCTAGGTGAAATAGTCTCTATGTGTTGGGATTTATCTGAATTCTGTGACGTGAGACAGCTAGCAGACGGTCGGTTTAGCCAGTCTGTCTGCTTCCTGACCTGGGCCCCAGTTAGTCAAGGTTGAGCTCTAAGACTATGTGCCATATTACTAGAGAGAAGAGCGGCACCACCCCAGGAGGGATGAATACCATCTCTTTTCAACAGGTCAGGTCTGCCCCAAAAACTTTTCCAATTGTCTATGAAACCTATATTATTCTGTGGACACCACTTAGACAGCCAGCCATTGAGTGATGATAGTCTGCTAATTATCTCATCACTCCTACGAGCAGGAAGGGGTCCAGAAAAAATTACAGTGTCTGACATCATACGTGCGGTTTCACACACCTCTTTAATGTTAATTTTGGTGATCTCCGACTGGCGAAGTCGAACATCATTAGCGCCGACGTGAATAACAATCTTAGAGTATTTACGATTAGCATTAGCCAGCACTTTTAAATTTGCTTTGATGTCAGGCACTCTGGCTCCCGGCAAACATGTGACTATGGTGAGTGGTGTCTCTATTTTCACGTTCCGTGTAATAGAATCGCCAATAACTAGGGCACTTTCAACAGGATTCTCAGTGGGTGCGTCACTGAGTGGGGAGAACCTGTTTGATGTTCTAATCGGAACGGAAGAGTGGTGTTTTTTCCCACGACTAGGCTGCCTCACAGTCACAAAGTTGCCCTGCTGCACGGGCTCTACAGCCGGAACCGAACAATGTACGGAGTTCACTAAGCTAGTCGCATCCAAAACAGTATCTGAAGCCCTTGCATTCTTACTATCCTCAATTAAAGTTTGGATGCGTGTCTCTAATTCCAAGATTTTCTCTGTCAGCCTGACTATTTCCCTACATTTATGACATGTGAATCCCTCATCGCTGACAGAGAAAGCTATACTATGCATGTGACAGGCAGTGCAAGTAACAATGAAAGGAGAAGATGACATAGCTTACCGTGTTCGTAGACCGACCCGACTTACCAGTTGTTTGATGAACTCGTAGAAAAAGGAGAGTGCGACAGAAATGACGGTGGGTACGGATAACACAAACTAGCGTAATGCTAACGCATTGTGATGGGGATTTAGATTAAAAGATTAAAAACTAGCGATGTCAGATTAATGTGATAGGCAATATAAGACAGTATCAGATATATAGTGAAGATAAAGTAGACAGCAAACAATGACAATAAATAGATTCAAAACAAAGCTATACAGAGCAACAGACTCAAACAATTCAGCAGCGAGGCAGACAGGAGCAGACAGGCATCGGTGTCACAAATGTGGAACTGTGATAGGATGAGCTTGTGTTCATGTCTGTTGTACTCTTAAACTCTACAGGACCGTCCTTCACTGGCTCAGCATGCCAGATATTTAGTTCTTTACTTCACAACTGTTGTCTGATGAGCTACCGTCTGTTTCAGGGACATATTCTTTGTCGTTGTAGTCAGAACAGGAGGATTCCTCACAAGATATCTGTGGGGAAAACATTATTGTATTAAATGTCACTATGAGGAATATTAAGAATATGAACACTGAAAGCCATTTTGATGCCTCCACGAACAAAAAAATTAGGACATGCCTCAGATCGATCATTCTGAGAGTAATCAGTGTTCTTGACAGTTCATAGCTTTGAGCACATTAGTCATGATGCTCTTTCAGTCTGCTTACCCGAGCAAACCTATATAGTACCTGTGGTTTATAAATAGGTAGTTCAGAACTTGAAGTATGTTGAATTTTTTTCAAAAAAACTGGCCAAATGATTACTTAATTGGAGCTTGGTTAAATGTACCACATAGCATTTGTGGCGCGGTGGCCAAATTAAGGTTCTTATTTCTGTAGTAGATAAAACCAATGACAATAAAGAGATAGCCGACTACGCCACCTGGATTATTCACTGAGACCCAGGACTCAATTTAACCCAAATCTCAAACATTCACTTTTCCACTGAGGACTGGACAATCACACATTGACATTCAAGGAGTATATTGAATAACAAAAGTTTAAATTCTCATAAAAATAGACTCTAAAATATGAATGCATAAAGAAGATGCAGCAAAATTATTCAGCCGGGGCCTCCACAGAACCTGGCCAGCAGTGTACTGGAAAACAGATAAGAGAACAACTGCCAGTATCTCCAGTCCAATATAAGCAATCCTACCACCTGATTACTATACTCACACGTGCACACAATCACCCCACCACAGCACAATACCACAAACTCAATAATCACAGCACAAAAAAAGATAAAGATAAATAAAAAAAAAGAAAGAAAGAGGAAATGATTATTTGGCTAGCACACTGGCAACAAGTTATCTCAGTCTCTACTAATCAAAAAAATACATGATCAAATGACCCACAAGAGTCTTGGTCCAGCAATCTCGATTAATACGGTTACTGAAGTTTTGCTCACAATATAACCGGGTAGCGATTTTCACTACCCAGTCCAGATGAATTCCAGCGTTGTGAATGGAGTTATTCTGCGTCACCGTTGTATTCACTGCACCTCGAATCACTCGCGCTCTCTGCACAGTCGTGAATGGAGTTACTCTACAACATCGTTGTATTCACTGCACCTCGAATCACTCGTGCTCTCTGCACAGTCGTGAATGGAGTTACTTTGCGTCACCGTGTATTCACTGCACCTCAAATCACTCGCGCTCTCTGCACAGTCGTGAATGGAGTTACTCTACAACATCGTTGTATTCACTGCACCTCGAATCACTCGTGCTCTCTGCACAGTCGTGAATGGAGTTACTCTGCGTCACCGTGTATTCACTGCACCTCAAATCACTCGCGCTCTCTGCACAGTCGTGAATGGAGTTACTCTGCGACACCGTTGTGTTCACTGCACTTTGAATCACTCGCCCTCTCTGCACAGTCGTGAATGGAGTTACTCTGCGTCACCGTGTATTCACTGCACCTCAAATCACTCGCGCTCTCTGCACAGTCGTGAATGGAGTTACTCTGCGTCACCGTGTATTCACTACACCTCGAATCACTCGCGCTCTCTGCACAGTCGTGAATGGAGTTACTCTGCGACACCGTTGTGTTCACTGCACTTTGAATCACTCGCGCTCTCTGCACAGTCGTGAATGGAGTTACTCTGCGACACCGCTGTGTTCACTGCACTTTGAATCACTCGCCCTCTCTGCACAGTCGTGAATGTAGTTACTCTGCGTCACCGTGTATTCACTGCACCTCAAATCACTCGCGCTCTCTGCACAGTCGTGAATGGAGTTACTCTGCGACACCGTTGTGTTCACTGCACTTTGAATCACTCGCCCTCTCTGCACAGTCGTGAATGGAGTTACTCTACAACATCGTTGTATTCACTGCACCTCGAATCACTCGCGCTCTCTGCACAGTCGTGAATGACGTTACTCTGCGTCACCGTTGTGTTCACTGCACTTTGAATCACTCGCCCTCTCTGCACAGTCGTGAATGGAGTTACTCTACAACATCGTTGTATTCACTGCACCTCGAATCACTCGCGCTCTCTGCACAGTCGTGAATGGAGTTACTCTGCGTCACCGTGTATTCACTGCACCTCAAATCACTCGCGCTCTCTGCACAGTCGTGAATGGAGTTACTCTGCGTCACCGTGTATTCACTGCACCTCAAATCACTCGCGCGCTCTGCACAGTCGTGAATGACGTTACTCTGCGTCACCGTTGTATTCACTGCACCTCGAATCACTCGCGCTCTCTGCACAGTCATGAATGGAGTTACTCTGCGTCACCGTGTATTCACTGCACCTCAAATCACTCGCGCGCTCTGCACAGTCGTGAATGACGTTACTCTGCGTCACCGTTGTATTCACTGCACCTCGAATCACTCGCACTCTCTGCACAGTCATGAATGGAGTTACTCTGCGTCACCGTTGTATTCACTGCACCTCAAATCACTCGTGCTCTCTGCAACGCCAGCGCACCATAGCTCTAGCACCAGCTGGACTGCTTCCATCTTCCCAGCACGTGACTGAACGTCTTCCAATAGGACCACACACACGTAGTTTTCACAGCGTGCTCTTAAAGGGCAACAGTCTCCACCCTTTCTCTTAATTAGCCTATCAGGCTGGCATATGGAACAGTCTATCAAAAGAGTTTGTCAAAAAGAGAGCAAAATATGGCAATACACAGACGCTGATAAATAAACCAAAACAAATAAAATATGTACATCATAATACATTCATATAAAACATTTCAACAATACTTTAATCCCTTCACACATTACTTGTTCAGTTGACTTCTTGATCATTTGGAAGGAAGGTGTTTATCTTGTTCTCCTCACTGCAAGGCACTGCTCTGTTCACTGTAAAGAGAGATCAGCATACACTGAGAAAAATTAGGGCATTCTTATTATGTTAAAATAAGTATTAATCAATAGATTCTTTATTTGTCACATACATAGTTATATAGAGTATATACAGCCAGTAGTGAAATGTAAATCAGGTCTACTCCAAGATAGTGCAATTATTATAAATACTAAACATAATTAAGAATTTATACAATATAAATATATAAATATAAGAAAAAATCTCAATAAAAAAAGAAGAAAAATTGTTACATAGCAGCAGTGTAAAGTGCAAAAGGAAGCAAAAAGTAGCAGCATTATGATAACAGAGAGCCATCAGTCCAGAGTGCAGCTGATGTTAGGAGACAGAGTTGAGGAGCCTGATGGCCTGGGGGAAGAAGCTTCTCCTAAGTCTCTCTGTATTTGTCCTCAAGCTGCGGTAGCGCTTACCAGATGGCAGCAGGTTGAAGAGATGGCTGTATGGGTGGTTGGAGTCTTTAATGATTTTATTGGCTCTGCTCTTGCAGCGTTTGTGATAAATGTCTTGCAGGGGTGGGAGAGAAGACCCAGAGATGCGCTCAGCTAAGCGCACAACTCTCTGAAGGGCTTTGCAGTCTTGACTGGAGCTGTTCCCATACCACACTGCTCTTGTGGTATCAAGAGCTTGACTCAAACCAGAAATGTCGACCTGTTCAGTTGGCTTGGGACTCCTGTTCATTGTGGCAGGAAGGCATGTACCCTCTTCTGACGGTGCGTTCTCCTCACTGCTCGGGGCTGAAAGGCCATTTCAACAAAAAAATGTGCATGACTGTTTTTATTTAATAGACAGTCCAAAGACCATTGAAGTTGTTCTGTTCTGTTCATCAGGTAATACAACACAGAACGTCAGCTAACACACAACTCAACAATACCAACACAAACTAAATAGAGACCCAATTACCAGAGTATGACATGGCCAGTTTGAATCTCCGTATGTGAGATCATTCTTCTCCTGAAGTTATGTCCTTCATTGAAAACAAACACAGATGTGGTTTGCCTTCAACGCCTATTTTCACTTTACAGTTTGGAGTCTTGTAATTATCGTTCAGGAGTCTCCCAAGAGAACCATCTTCTTTTGAGGCATCAACGCTAAAATGAGAGAGAGGAAAAAACATGACATTTGTTTCAAAGTCAGTCAAAATGGTTCCCAAAATCTACCAGCATTGTCTTCCATTCCAGTCAAAGTCAAGCTAGAAGGAATTTTCTGTTTCATTGTATCTTTTCTGTCTTGTTTTCTGTCGCTCTCCTCTTGTGAAAGTGACTCTCCACGGGGAGATATCCTATATATAATATATATTTAAATCCCAACAAACACATTTACGTTGTGGCAACGTCGCTGCCACGTTCCATTTTTACTGTGGCAACGTTGACTGTCTACGTGCTCGCGACATTGTAGCAACGTTGAATTGTAAGACGCTAAAGGGCTGTAGCAACGTTGTTGCGCGACATTCAGCAACTGCAAGACGACGTTTTGTGGTCAATCTCTTAATAATCATACACAAGATGAACATGTAACACTTTTTTAAATACTGTTAATCATTAATTGTTATTTTTAATGTAAAACCAGCTATGGAACTTTAAAGAGGAAAAATGCCATACAAGTTCATATAATCCAACTTTATTATACTTTATTATATATTTATAATTACACTACCAAAACATACATTTGAAGGGAAAAAACGTTAATATAGAGTATATTAATTATATTAAGCTCAAATATAATAGACTACAAATAAAAAAGCATAAAAAGAGCATTTGTTGAACAAAATAAAAGCAGCTGAAACAGTCATCAGGTCACCGGCTGATGAGGCCAACTCGGGGCTGGAGAACACGGCGGACAGGAGCGCAGACGAGAAGGTCGGTAGACAGTCCAATAAAGAGAAACAAATCCAGTGGGAAAGGGCAAGCGCAGAAACCAGTCGCCAGGCACAAGTCAAAACCATGCTGACAGTCCGGGGACAGAGAATGATGGGTGGCAGGCACAGGTAAAACTGGGCAGAGAACAAGACGGAGCAAAATCAAATAGTAAGCCTCCAATGCAGGAGGACACAAATAGGATCTTGATACGACAGGACAGGCCACATGTCTAGCATAAGCAGACAGAAGAAAATTATTTAAAACGAAAATAGTACAAACGAAACAGAGCACACTATAGCAGATAAGAACCATTACGCCTATGGATGCCGTAAACACATAGGGTGCCAATTTTAATCGGCATGTCAGACTCACTCTCTGGGTGTGTGTGTGTGAGTGTGTGTGTGTGTGTGTGTGTGTGTGTGTGAGAGAAACGCAGAGCTTTCCTCAGCCAATAATGCACTCACTGCTCCAGACAGAGTGAAACTTAATCGTTCAGTCAGTGTTCAAATGTAGGCAAAAGAAAATGTATCTGTGCTGAAATATCTTTTACACGTTTAACAAAAACACTGGCGAGTTAAATTTAACAATTTATTGGCCAATGGCTAATGATATTAGTCGCCAAGATTGAGCATGAACTTGCGCGTATCGTGCTTAGGTCGCTGTCTGTTGTGTCAGTCCCTTTTCATAGGTTCATTATGGCTTATAACTTTTGGCATAATGTTAAAACACTTCATCACATGACCAGAATACATTTAACGCCTTTTCCTAAATAACGATATCTGAATAGGCCTTCTGAAAGTAATGTAATTAACCCTAACCCTAACCCTAACCCATTAACTTACACCAAACCCGATCGCAAACTACTCGGTATGTGCATTGTAGCAAGTGGCTCGTTTTGTGGTGACTACGCCACCCCGCAATAACGGGGAACTAACCAAAAGAATCAAGAAAAAGCACACAGATCTATTCCACTTAAGAGGCAAGAGGCGTGAGTTTGCAAGAAACAAATAATTTATTAAAATTAAAAGTTCAGTTTAAAACATTAAATAGCGTTGGTCGAAACAAAACCAAAAAAAGGGTTAATCGTTGCAAGGGCTGAGGCTCTGCTATGAAAGAAGGCTGGTATGGTGCACACAGTGCACAAAAGTCTCACCACTCAAAATCACATTCAAAAAAAGTTCACTGCAAATAATAACCAAAGTAGTAACACAGCAATTGACAATCCCTTATTAAATAAAACCTGTGCCCTCCAACACCAGCCAGCTTCCTAGAAACACTCAGCTCCAGCAAAAACAAACAGAAACAACAAAATCACATTAGAAGACAAACCCCAAGATAAAGACAAAAATAAAGAAAAACAACAAAGTCAAAAATGAAATACAAACCAAAATCAGGGCAAACTAAACACGAACAAATAATGAAAACACAAAATACAAATTAAAACAAAAAAAGAACACGTATGCTGTCGCAACACGAGAGTGACAGACTCAGGTGATCACGGCTCATAAGGATTTCAAAACAATGACCGATGCTACTCAATACCGCATAGCGGTAGTCAGTCCAGTGAATAAAGATGGTTGTGACAGCAATAACAAATTAAATACCTACAAAAAAAGACAAAAAAAGCAAAAGAATGATACAACTTCAGCCCACTTAGCCCTTGGGCGGAGACGTAGCAACTTAAAGCAGCAGCGCGGCTCAAAGAGCGAGAGTTAAGAAGAGCTGCAGCACAAGCGATGAAGGACCTAAACACAAATATTAATTATAACCTAAAACATACGATAACGATCACAAAAGTAGTAAACAATTTACTCACCCGATAAATCGCACAACGCAACTCACATGTTCCAATGTCATATAGTAGCTTCTTTCGTTAATAACTTAGCAGCTGGTGCTCCGTTACACTGCCACGCTGCACGGATGGGAATCCTAAAGGCACACGGCACTGGGAAGCATAACTACAGTTAACGCGAACTGAATTTCCCACAACACCGCGAATACACCCTTAAAACGTACCTGGAGGTAAGCAGCACACTACACACACTGCCTTGGTGGACCGACGTTACACTTCAATATCCCAAGCAAGGAAAGAAAGGGGCGGGCTTTCGACCATGACGCACTCCAGGAAGCCTAACCAACAGGCTTATATATACACACCGCGGAGCGATATCTCATTAGCCCTACATTTTCATGATGGCGACGTTTCAAACACGTCACCACATCACTACAGAATGATCAGCTATTCTGTCCACTCAGTTTATTCAGAGAACAAATAAATCTCACATTAGACATGAAAATTGTAGGTTTTGTTTGGATATTTACATATCTTATTTATCTAAAAGAGAAATCATAAGCAATACTCACGTATCCTGGCTTGAAGAAGAATAACGGCCCAACGGTCTGTTCAAATTTAAAATGCGCTTCGGAACAGTGACGAGTACATGTCGTACAATGGTTGCTGAACCAAAAGTGCTGGCTAATGCTAATCGTAAATACTCTAAGATTGTTATTCACGTCGGCGCTAATGATGTTCGATTTCGCCAGTCGGAGATCACCAAAATTAACATTAAAGAGGTGTGTGAAATCGCACGTATGATGTCAGACACTGTAATTTGTTCTGGACCCCTTCCTGCTCGTAGGAGTGATGAGATAATTAGCAGACTATCATCACTCAATGGCTGGCTGTCTAAGTGGTGTCCACAGAATAATATAGGTTTCATAGACAATTGGAAAAGTTTTTGGGGCAGACCTGACCTGTTGAAAAGAGATGGTATTCATCCCTCCTGGGGTGGTGCCGCTCTTCTCTCTAGTAATATGGCACATAGTCTTAGAGCTCAACCTTGACTAACTGGGGCCCAGGTCAGGAAGCAGACAGACTGGCTAAACCGACCGTCTGCTAGCTGTCTCACGTCACAGAATTCAGATAAATCCCAACACATAGAGACTATTTCACCTAGATATCATCACATAGAGACTGTGTCTGTACCCCGAACTAATAAATACAGAAAACTTCCAAACCCATTTACGGGTGATAATTTAATTGATGTTCAACAAGTAGTAAACAGAGATTATAAAGATAAACAAATGATAAAGCTTGGGTTGCTGAATATTCGATCCCTTTCTTCAAAAGCACTTATAGTAAATGATATTATCACAGAAAATAATCTAGATGTGCTGTGTTTGACAGAAACCTGGCTAAAACCAGACGATTACATTACTTTAAATGAGTCTAGCCCTCAAGGTTACTATTATCGACACGAACCTCGTCAGAAAGGTAAAGGGGGAGGTGTTGCTGTTATCTATAGTAATATCTTTATTATTACTCAAAAGTCTTTCAAATATATCTCGTTTGAAGTGATGGTGCTCTATGTAATGTTATATAATGTAAGTGACAAATCTCATTTGAAATTTGTGTTGGCTACTGTATACAGGCCACCAGGGCACCATACAGACTTTATCAAAGAATTTGCTGATTTTCTCTCGGAGTTAGTACTGGCTGTGGATAAAGTCCTTATTGTTGGTGATTTTAATATACATGTAGATAATGAAAAAGACGCTTTGGGATTGGCATTAACAGATATTTTAAGCTCTATTGGAGTTAGACAACACGTGTCAGGACCAACTCATTGTCGTAATCATACTCTAGATCTAATATTGTCACATGGAATCGATATTGATGCCGTTGAAATTCTGCAGCAGAGCGGTGACATCTCAGATCATTATCTAGTCTCATGCGTGCTACATTTAACCAAGGCTGGAAAACCGCCTGTCTGCCATAAATATGTTAGAACCATCACTTCTACCACTAAAAACTGCTTTATTAATAATCTTCCTGATCAGTTTCATCAACTTAGCAAACCAGACAGCTTAGAAGAACTCGATGTTGCAACAGAAACTATTGACGCTCTCTTTTCCAAGACTCTAGACTCTGTCGCTCCTTTGCGCTTAAAAAAGATTAAGGATATTAGTCCAACGCCATGGTATAACGAGCACACTCGGGCCCTTAAGAGAGCAGCAAGAAAAATGGAGCGCAGCTGGAAGAATTCAAAACTAGAAGTTTTTCGGATTTCATGGAGAGAGAAAATGATGGAGTACAGAAAGGCCATAAAAACCGCTAGATCTGCTTATTTTTCAAATCTTTTAGAAGAAAATAAACACAACCCTAAGTATTTATTTAATACAGTGGCTAAATTAACGAGAAATACAGCCTCAACTTCTGATGTTTCCAAACAGCACAGCAGTAATGATTTTATGAACTTCTTTACTTGCAAGATTGACAACATTAGAGAGAAAATTATAGCCATGCAACTGTCTACTACAGTATCACATCAGACAGTGGATTGTAGTATCCCTGAGGAAAAATTCCATTCATTCGCTGCTATAGGAAAGGAAGAATTGTCTAAACTTATTAAATCATCAAAATCAACAACATGTATGTTAGACCCTATACCGACTAAGCTATTGAAAGAGATGCTTCCAGAGGTCATAGATCCTCTTCTTAAGATCATTAATTCATCTTTATTACTAGGTTACGTACCGAAAAATTTTAAGCAGGCTATTATCAAACCTCTTATTAAAAAACCACAACTTGATCCTGGTGAATTAGTCAATTACAGACCGATTTCCAATCTACCTTTTCTGTCAAAAGGTTCTGTTTGTGCTTCTGTCATACTAGAAAAGGCAGTATCATCTCAACTTAGTTCCTACTTGGAAAGAAATGGTATCTGTGAGGATTTCCAGTCAGGATTTAGACCGTACCATAGTACTGAGACTGCTCTCATTAGAGTTACAAATGATTTGCTCTTATCATCAGATCGTGGTTGTATCTCTCTATTAGTGTTACTAGACCTCAGTGCTGCTTTTGACACTATCGACCACAATATTCTTTTGAATAGACTAGAAAATTATGCTGGAATTAGTGGAAATGCATTGGCATGGTTCAAATCATACTTATCTGACCGTTATCAGTTTGTAGTAGTAAACGAAGAGATGTCATTTCGATCACAAGTTAAACATGGAGTACCACAAGGCTCAGTTCTAGGACCGTTGCTTTTCACTCTGTACATGCTACCCTTGGGAGATGTCATTAGGAAGCATGGCATTAGCTTTCACTGTTACGCTGATGATACTCAGCTCTATATTTCCTCGCGCCCTGACGAAACCTACCAATTCTCAAAATTAACAGAATGCGTAGCTGATATAAAAAATTGGATGACTAGTAATTTCCTACTACTAAATTCAGAAAAAACAGAGATTCTAATTATTGGACCAAAAACTTCTGCACATAATAACCTAGAATACTGTCTAACACTTGATGGCTGCTCTGTTAAGTCGTCTTCGTCAGTTAGGAACCTGGGTGTGCTCTTTGATACCAATCTTTCATTTGAATGCCACATTTCTAGCATATGTAAAACCGCATTCTTCCATCTTAAAAATATATCTAAATTGCGACATATGCTCTCAATGACAAATGCGGAACAGCTAGTTCATGCGTTTATGACCTCGAGACTAGATTACTGTAATGCTCTACTGGGTGGTTGCCCTGCTCGCGTGATAAACAAATTACAGCTGGTCCAAAACGCAGCTGCTAGAGTCCTTACTAGAACCAGGAAGTATGAACATATTAGTCCGGTTCTGTCAAAACTGCACTGGCTCCCTATTAAACATCGTATAGATTTTAAAATCTTGCTAATTACTTACAAAGCACTAAATGGCTTAGCTCCCCAGTACCTGAGTGAGCTCTTAATGCATTATAGTCCTTCGCGTCTATTACGATCTCAGAATTCTGGCCAGTTGTTAATACCTAGAATATCAAAATCAACCGCGGGCGGTAGATCCTTTTCCTATTTGGCACCTAAACTCTGGAACAATCTTCCTAGCATTGTTCGGGAAGCAGACACACTCTGTCAGTTTAAATCTAGACTAAAAACGCATCTATTTAACCTGGCATACACATGACGCACTATAAACTCTTGTACTCATATCCGTTAAAGGATTGTTAGGCTGCATAGATCAGGTCAGCCGGAACCGGGAACACTTCCTATAACACCAGATGTACTCGTTACATCGGAAGAAGAATGGCGTCTACGCTAATTTTTTGTCTCTCTGCTTATCCCGAGGTTTACCAATTAACATGATTGGCTGGATCCGGGCTGTGTCCGGGTCGGACGGGGAACCTGTGCCTGTGTGCGGCAGCAACGTGGCCCTGTGGTGTCGGCGGAGACCGTGTGAACGAGCTCATCCTTTGTGAAGACCTTACCGACTCATCAGCCAGCGGCACATATCCCAACAAACCGTCCCATACCGGCGTGATCAAAAAGATCTTAAACTAGATGGAACTAGATTAAATATTTTGACTGTTGCGATTCCAAATCGGTTTAATGACCTGTAACTCTGCCTGAGTATCAGACAAGTGTTCACTGTTGGCCAGAGGAGAACTGGCCCCCCAACTAAGCCTGGTTTCTCCCAAGGTTTTTTTTCTCCATTTGTTGGAGTTTTGGTTCCTTGCCGCTGTTGCCTTTGGCTTGCTTAAGTTGGGGACACTTGCTTGATATTCAGCAGTGTTTTTGATATGCCTGCATTGGCGCCGTTGTATGCGAACTGATCTGAGCCGGACGATTACGTCACTGTTTTCTCCAGTGCTGCTATACCTAAATTACCTAGACTAATAACTATTGATCTTTGCAACGGAATGAATCAATAATATATAGAATAAGCTGCACAATGACACCATTTTCTTATTAATGTAAAGCTGCTTTGCCACAATTTGCATTGTAAAAAGCGCTATATAAATAAAGTTGACTTGACTTGACTTGAATGGTTGTCCAGACAGCCTAAGCACAACCTTCAGCAATGGTCCTGAACCGTGGTTGAATGGCAACATTGTGACAGCACAGTAACAACCTTAACGACACAATGTAGAACCAACAACCTTTTAGCCATGTTGTTACAACGTTGCTAAAAGGTTGGCTACGTTGAGGCAACGTTCTGTGTTTGTTGGGATAATATACAATATATTTCACAAAACAAATTGTTTGAAAAAATCTGAATAAAAAGCCAGTTTGTGCACAATGGGAAACACATTGGAATAAAGAGCAGGCAGAAGTAAATGACATTCAGCACAGAGTGAAAATGATGAATATTATACAGAGCAACATAGTGTGAATTACTGGTTTAAAGTGTGAATCTGGTTCTGCATTGAAACTGATTCGCACCGACGGCCGTCTCTCAGTAAACACTTCAGACACCAATGCACAGTTCATATCTGACCGCTGGATTCCATTAAACCTGCAACGTTTGTCAAATTAAATGTTTATTAGGTTTTCATAGATTTGTTTCAATGATATAAATGCTCATTTGCTGAATGTTGACGGTAAATGAGAAAGTACATGCTAATATTAGAGTTTGCCTTTCTTTTATTAATAATACAAAAGCAAACGCGATGACACTTTTTCGTATACCGTTTCCTTTCTTTGTTCAAATAAAGCATTAGATCTGATTGGACTATAATCTAACGAACTAATGAACACGTGAGCTCTGTCTGCTCGCGCTGCCTTTCTCTGGCGTTCAGCGCCGGCAAAATAAATCACACCGTTTAAAGTCCAAACTTTACAGCTGTTTGCTGTGTTACTGCTGGCCAACACTCTGTTTATTTACAGTCAACCACCGGCTAGACAGCTGGACATTTCCATCTCCTAACTGTTGATTTTCTGTTTGATTTCACTTCCGGTGTGTTTAAACGTGTAGCGCAGTACCTCACACTTCCTATAGTTGGCGTATCAGCGAGTGAGCAGAAATGTGACACACACACACTCACACACACACACACACACAGACGATTTCAAACAACTGACTGAGATTTTTTTAAATCGTTACATTAAAGTTACACACACACTCTCTCTTTCTCACACACACACACACTCTCTCTCATACACACACACACACACACACAAACTCTCTCTCTCACACACACACACACACTCTCTCTCTCTCACACACACACTCATACACACACACACACACCTATACTGGTACGGCTGGTTTATAAGGACTTTTTTCCAGAAAAAGTACCATCATGGTTTATGGGGACCCACCTTTCCCTTTGTCATAGAATTGAATAAGAAATATTAAATTGCTCCTTATGGCATGGGGTAAAAATCTGACTGCTCAGAATTCAATTCTAGTGAAACAGTCTGGTAATCTGAACACCTGACATTCTACAGCACTGTAAGGACAGGGCGGGAGTGGGCGTGTCCTGATTTAATCATGGCTTATGAGGACTACCCTGGTTTATTAGGACAATCACCTACAGTACTATCACACATCATCAAACATGAGCATGATAGTTGTTTAACTTTACCCATGAGAGTACCACATCACTTGTTTCAATACCAGCATATAGAAAAACAAAACAAGAAAACAAAAACAAGAAATTATCAGCAATTGTTCGACCTGGCTTAATCTTATGAGATATTTCAGAAAACAAACCTGAGTTTGTAATGTAAGCTTTAGCAGGTGTGAAGTGAGTGAAGAGCAAAGGTAGAAGAGTGGAAGTGAAATATGGAAATATTTTAGCTATAAAAATTAAGATATTTAAAAAAACAAAAAAAACAAAAGGATAGTGGTTTAATCATCACTAATGCAGTCCAGTGTGAATACACATTTTCTTTTTTAAAAATGTGGATTAAATACATTACTGAACAGTTTGAGATTATGGTTTTACAGCAAATTACATAAGTATTTTTCATAATTGAACCTTGAATGTCAGTCTTAATTTATTTATTAGATTTTAAGTAGATTTGTATAAAAATCGTTTTGAATAGAGCAAAATATTGGCATTTGATGGTGTTTCCTTGTTATTGTGAAAAGAGAGTATGATTGTTCAAGACTTGGTATTAGTATTTAAACGAGCATTGTTGATCATTTGAGTTTAACTGGACATCTTCACACACACACAACCTAGACTAACACTGAATTATGAGGACAATCTGGGTTTAACTGGACATCTCTCACACACACACACACAACCCTGACTAACCCTGAATTATGAGGACAATCTGGGTTTCACTGGACATCTCTCACACACACACACAACCCTGACTAACACCTTATTATGAGGACAATCTGGGTTTAACTGGACATCTCTCACACACACACACAACCCTGACTAACCCTGAATTATGAGGACAATCTGGGTTTAACTGGACATCTCTCTCACACACACACAACCATGACTAACACCTTATTATGAGGACAATCTGGGTTTAACTGGACATCTCTCACACACACACACACACACACACAACCCTGACTAACCCTGAATTATGAGGACAATCTGGGTTTAACTGAACATCTCTCTCACACACACACAACCCTGACTAACACCTTATTATGAGGACAATCTGAGTTTAACTGGACATCTCTCACACACACACACACAACCCTGACTAACCCCTAATTATGAGGACAATCTGAGTTTAAGTGGACATCTCTCACACACACACACACACACACAACCCTGACTAACCCCTAATTATGAGGACAATCTGGGTTTAACTGGACATCACTATTTACTTCATACATAGCAGGAGTACCAGAATTAGAGTTAACCACACTTAACCAAATCAGCTCTTCTACATTGAAGAGTGAATTCACAAATGATTGTGCATATTTTTGCTGCCACTAACCCTGCAGAAGTAATACACACACCTGGAAACAGTGCTAGAATGTGCTGCTGCCATGTCAGCCAACTTGCATGCATTTGGTGCAAAATACAAGTTAAATTAACCTGGTTGAAGAAAATTTAGTGATCAAAGATCAGCAAGTTGCACACTTCAGACAAGACTAGTTAAAATGTCAGTAAGATTAAGCAATAAAACTAAACCATTAAAACCCAAAATGAAAGTGAATAGGCAATAAAAAGCAATTAGTTTGGCTTAACAGATATAAAAAATAAGGACCTTTTTTGGACTGAAGCACATCAAGGAATGTGCCTCAAAATTCACTCAGCAACACAGTACCAGTGGAAATAAAACCAAATTGTATTGCCTTCCAATAAAAACGCATTTATTTGTAAATATCTATAAAAACTTTTATAGATAAAAGTTTTAACATAAGTAAATAAAAGGATGTCTTTAACAAAAATATAGGCCCGACTCTTCTGCTTATAAATTCACTGGCCAAACAACATTTTACAGAACAAAAGCAACCAACATTAACGGAAGGCAACAATGATCTCTCTAGGAGTTCTCTAAGAACATTTCTTTTTCAACGTCAAACCTCGGTTCCTCACGAAGTCCCTTATATTTTGGAGCGATCTTTCTCTCAGAACAGGGTCCTCTGCAGTCTTGCACTGCTCACACTCTGACTTTGTTGCGAGATGTCCCTTTGAAACATGAACTTTGAAATGTTTCATGACAGCATTCACTTCATTTGGGCTCCATGGCCTTTTCACAGTTTTCCTCGATTTGATCTCTGCAAAACAAACAAATAAACAAACAAACAAACAAACAAAAATATGCATATACATACACATATACACTATGTATACCTATATATATATACTTTTATATACCCAAATGTTTAAATACCTCTAGAGTTTTCGGTTTCATCCGGATTCATTTTTCTTTTTCCTGAGAACAAAAAAAGCAACAATAAAAATGTGTTCCAGCCCTACAATCCAAACTGTTTCGGACCGTCTGAAATATCAGCAGATGGCCCAGAGGAGAAAACTCCCTCTCTGGTCCTGAGTAACACGAAAAGGACCACATTTACGCTGAATTACTGTGGAAGCAAAAAATAAATTAATATACTGTTTATAGGAGGTAGTGAAATTTTTGGAAGTTTGCTGGTCTGGGGCATTCAGCTGTGTACACACACACACACACACATCACATATACCAAAAACATTAAAAATATTTACATGTCCAAACTCTTGACTGGTACTGTACATACAATGTACCTGAATGTTTGTGAACCCTTAAGAATTTTTCATATTTCTGCATAAATATGACACAAAAACATCATGTATCCTTTTTCTAAAATAAATGGATAGAAATGTGTGCACACATACCTGTGGAGCTGTCAGCCTCATCCAGGCCCAATTTAGTTTTCCCTAAGAGAAAAAAAGAGCAACACACTATTCCTCTTCTGAACACTGCAAAGAGTTTATGACCACCTTAAATCTGAAATAAGATTTATTTTTCCACCTTAAATCTGAAGTATATATATATATATATATATATATATATATATATATATATTTTAAGGGTGTAATGGTACACGTATTCGTACCAAACTGTTTCAGTACAGGGCTTTCGGTATGGGGCACGTGTGTACCAAATGCATTACATTGCAACATTAAGGTCGATATGAAACAAAATGTCATCCTTTAAATTCTGTCTACAAAATCACAGAATATATATATATATATGAGCTGGGAAGCTATTCAAAATTTTAATCTATTTAATTACATGATGTGGCAATTAATTAATCTGATTAATCACAAATTTATCGTACATCAAATTTGGACACCTTGAAGTCATTATTGTCTAAAGCATCAAATAGACAATACAAAAAGTCAATTCAGAAAGAAATATTTCATTTGATTCAACATAGAACTTACAACACAAACTTTTGGATGAACCATATCTAGAACTATAAACTCCCCGCCCTAATAAATAAATGAATAAATAAATATATATACACACAAACATATAAATACAGTTTTGGAACAATAATGGTGCAGAAGGAACGCATGTACAGAAATGTTAAAATACTGATTCTGCTCGGAGTGAACTGGTCAATTTTTTTTTTCTTAAATATATAAATACACATTAGAACATACCTTTTGAACTTTCTGTCTCATCCTGTATCAACTCCATCACTTTTTCGTTTCCTACATTTAGAAAATAAAAAACCATACTTAAACTTGACAACCCAAATACTTTGTTTCTGATCACCAAAAACCTGATGTACTGAATACACTCTACCACTGATGCTCAATATGATGGGACTATATCACTGATGGAATTAAATTCATTACATACCTCTTACTCCAGGGACAGGCTCAGACTCTTCGTCTTCATCGCTTATTTCTTCCTCATCTAATTCCAGATCAATTTCATCTACAGAAAAGCATGTTTGATAAACACCCCACACACATGCATTAATACACATATATATATAATTACTAAACTTAACTTACATTATCTAAAGACATGAGAGGTACTCTAAAAAAAAAAAACATTCACCTCAAAAACATCTTTTCTGAGTATCGTTTTAAGACTTTCAAATTAGCTTCAAAGTATTTCTCTACATGTAATTTAGAATTGTCCTATTGCTGTACTTTACTGTACCGTAACATTAATAACATTATATAAAATCATGCACATACCTTCTATCTCAATTTCATCAAGAGACTTTCCTTGGAAATTGGCAAGAGTTCCTTTCTCCATTGCCAAGAGCAGCTTTGAAATTTTTGCAATTTCTATTGTTGCATCTGGTAACCGATAATAGTCTCTATGGACCCGAATGTCATGGCCCAAAAAGTTAGCTAGTTGATCAAGCTCATTATCCTTAAGATTCAGAATCTGGGACATTGTTGCCACCTGCTTACGGAGCTGTGTAGACCTGAGATGTTCTGGATGCTGTGCACCACACTGACTTGCAAAAAGCCGGATGCAGTCCTGTCCTCTGAAGAAGCTGGTGGGTGAGCACTTTGGTCTTCCAAAGAGGAAGGTGTTGTCCATGTCTACTTCGCAGGAATCTCTCTTGTCCACGAGAAGTTTGATTGCTCGGACAAGATCAGGGTTTAACAAAATAGCAACCTTTCTCCCTTTCTTGCCCATTATTTCCACTCTGCTGAAATGCTTGGACATTTTTTGCTCAAATGGAGAGAGACCGACGGCGATATCATCATGGAGCTCAGTCTGGTCTCTTTTCCTGAAACACTCAAGCGTCATTTTTGAAACCTCTCCTGCACGACGTCTATTAAAGATTATTACTTGTGCAAGTGTCACTTTGGCGAGTTCAGCATATGTTTGTGAAGACTCATGATTTTTTAGGCTTTCAAAAGCATCAGCTGATTTCTTCTCTAAGTGCTGGTGGAGAAGCTGCACATCATGTGTGAACGGTATAGTTGATGGTTTGTTGAACTTTGATTTGCTCAAAGTAGCAAGAGCAGTATGGGAGACATGTTCGGCCCATTCACATGAGCACAACCGTTTGAATCGCTCGGCTGCTTTTGTCATCCCATCATCCTCTGCTGCGATGGCCCTGCAGAGAATGATGTCACCGATCTTGTTGAGTGAATGTCCTAACTTCAGCGCGAGGCTTGGTATCTTATACGAGTGTTTCTTTTCATCGTAACCAGCAACATCTTTCACAGCCTCAATGACTTTGTAAAAATTGTTCGGTTTCACAGCATCTTCGAAACTCAATATGGAGCATTTTTTTCTCAAGCTTAGCAAGAGTCTGCCCATTTCCCGCACCTTCTGTCTGATGTATTCAGATTTTGTTGGATCACTTCCATGCTTGTTGTAAAGACACTGACTCAACTGGAGTATGAGGAAATCATTTCGAACTACAGATGAAATTTCATCCTTCTTCATTTTTCCCAAAATCTTCCACACCTCCGAAGATATTGCCTGGGAGAATGTTGACTCTGAAATATCAGCTAAAGCTAAGACTTGGGCCTTACCAGTTGCTTCAGACTCTGAAAACATCTTTGAAGGGCATCTCCTTGAATGACGCCACAGCTCCTTGCGAACAAACAGGCCTTTACAGTATACACAGTGCAAATATTTTTTGGCACTCAGTTCAATCTCTGATTTTCCTGGCCGCCTTCTAACTTTCAGTGGTCCACTTTTATTTTCCATAACCTCTTGATTATGCTCATAGTTGCCTCGGTTTCGTAATTTTTCAAGTAACCTTTTTCTGTCTCTGGAGTGTTTAGGGAGCAAGAATGCTGCAGCAATTTCTGTCTCACTGTCTTGATGCTTTTTAAAGTGACGGGCAATTTTAGACTGAGGTTTCTTGCAGACATAGCAGTAGTTTTTGTTGGTGGAGAAGGTGTTTTTGGGGTTTTGCATCTCGTCAGTGTCTGACCGTTCATAAGAGGACACTGGTGGCGTTTTCTTAAAACTCTGAAGCATCTCAATGTTGTCTGTGACAGTACCATGATCAACACATATGAGGTCTTGAGCAGAACTGGATATGTCACGAACCATTACTTGCTCAGTGGAAGAACAGTCAATGGGTTGTGGTGGCACACTCTTCGCACTTGCAGAAGACTTTGAAACAGCTGGTGTGGACTTAAAATATGGTCGATCCCATGTATTGACAGATAGACTATCATCACTATCACAATCACTATTTTGTCTAGAGTCCGGGATGAAGTGATCAGAGGAGGATTCGTCAGAGTTTTTATCACCGCAGGGAAAATACTCTTGATCAGAGCTAGATTCTTCAAAGCTGGAAAATTCAACATCTGGCTAAAAAAATAAAGACAATAACTACTTTACTAAAAACAAAATAACAAAAAACATGAAATAATGTTCCCTGCTTATTGTCCATCACAGTTTTGATGTAACAAACTTGAAAATGTTTACAAGGTGATGTAAAAGAAATCAACGTACCAGTGTCTTATTCTTCAGGAAGCAGATTTTGTGCCATGATCTTGAACACACTGAAAAAAATGAAGGATATGAAAAAAAAAAAAAAGTAAAAATAAGCACGCTTCTTTTAGTTATCAGATTACTGCACTGTTTTTTTATTCAAAAAAGACAAATGCAGAAAACAATAGACATGCCCTGGAAATAAAAGTTTGAATAAACCGCACAAAAAAAATAAATAAAAAAATTATACATACATACATACATACATACATATACATATATATATACACACACACAGTGGGGCAAAAAAGTATTTAGTCAGCCACCAATTGTGCAAGTTCTTCCACTTAAAAAGATGAGAGAGGCCTGTAATTTTCATCATAGGTACACTTCAACTATGAGGGACAGAATGAGAAAAAACAATCCAGAAAATCACACTGTCTGATTTTTAAAGACTTTATTTGCAAATTATGGTGGAAAATAAGTATTTGTATATTTAAAACCTTGTGCAGACTTACAGAAAACGTTTGACCTCTTCATTGCCAACAAAGGGTATATAACAAAGTATTGAGATGAACTTTTGCTATTGACCAAATACTTATTTTCCACCATAATTTGCAAATAAATTCTTTAAAAATCAGACAGTGTGATTTTCTGGATTGTTTTTTCTCATTCTGTCTCTCATAGTTGAAGTGTACCTATGATGAAAATTACAGGCCTCTCTCATCTTTTTAAGTGGAAGAACTTGCACAATTGGTGGCTGACTAAATACTTTTTTGTCCCACTGTATATATAAAATTATATGAGGGATGCAGGTACTAACATTTGCATGTAAGGCCAAGCCATTTTCGACTTGACACAGGTCCACTGCAATCTTCACAAGAATCCAAACTGGAGATAACAGCACTGTGAACTTCATGGTGGCACTATAACAAAAAAGTTTTAGTAAATCAACTTCATATGTTGAACACAGCACAAAGTGTGGCGTGAACGGAGCTTAATTGTTTACTTCTCTTTGACTGAAAGTCACTGCAGTTATTGCTGCAATGAAAGCATGTACTGATTGAAGAGTGTGCATTTTGTGTCTAAACCTTATCCACAATAGCTGACACAAACACAAAGCAACATCTTTTGATCAAACCCTAACCCTAACACGACGGTCCTCATAAGGGAGAACTGTCCTTATATTTCAGGTCAGCGTCATGCCCATCCCCCAACACACGTGATGAAAATAAATGAACAGAGCCAGGCACATTTTACTCAAAGTTGAGAAGTTACAACATCTTTAAGACAACAGTCCACGTAACACAGCCTAGTATGATGCGCAACCATCCTACACTTAACATTGTCAGTGTCAAAGAGAGTAAACAATTAAGAAACATACGCTCACTTACTTTCTCGTTCACTGATGAGGAAGGATTCACACTGCATTCAGTCACAGTCACTGATGTCTCGTCACACAATTCCTGTAATTGTGAGGAATAAAGATACAAAACTGAGGCAAGGTTTTTTGCCAGATGGCCTCCACAATTGATTCTAGTATTAACCAAAGTCTAAGTATCTACTATCACTTTCATGGCTAAGTCGTGTACAAAGCAGACATAAAAAACATGTGTACATGCAGATCTTGTCTACAATGTCAAACAAACCATATACCAGTTACATATAAAGGTCAACGTACCACTTCATTTCCAGTCAAAGCTGAATCTCCTTTCTTTGCAACGGTCTTTGATTTGTCTTTGCAGGTCATCTGAAATCAGAGCAATTGTATGCTGTTGGAAAGTGTACATATTGGGTCTAAACCTAATCCACAATGATAATAATAAAAAGCTGACACATACCCAAAGCAACATCTTTTGATCAAACCCTAACCCTAACACGACGGTCCTCATAAGGGAGAACTGTCCTTATATTTCAGGTCAGCGTCATGCCCATCCCCCAACACACACGTGATGAAAATAAATGAACAGAGCCAGGCACATTTTACTCAAAGTTGAGAAGTTACAACATCTTTAAGACAACAGTCCACGTAACACAGCCTAGTATGATGCACAACCATCCTACACTTAACATTGTCAGTGTCAAAGAGAGTAAACAATTAAGAAACATACGCTCACTTACTTTCTCTTTCACTGATGAGGAAGGATTCACACTGCATTCAGTCACAGTCACTGATGTCTCGTCACACAATTCCTGTAATTGTGAGGGATAAAGATACAAAACTGAGGCAAGGATTTTTGCCAGATGGCCTCCACAATTGATTCTAGTATTAACCAAAGTCTAAGTATCAACTATCACTTTCATGGCTAAATCGTACACAAAGCAGACATAAAAAACATGTAGTTCATTTATTTCAGTAATTCAACTCAAATTGTGAAACTTGTGTATTAAATAAATTCAATGCACACAGACTGAAGTAGTTTAAATCTTTGGTTCTTTTAATTGTGAAAACACAAAAACCCACCAATTCACCATCTCAATCAATTAGAATATGGTGACATACTAACCAGCTAATCAATCAAAACACCTGCAAAGGTTTCCTGAGCCTTCATAATGGTCTCTCAGTTTGGTTCACTAGACCAGTGTTTCCCAACCCTGTTCCTGGAGGCACACCAACAGTCCACATGTTGGATGTCTCCCTCATCTGACCCCTTTATTTTCTATCTTTGAGTTTCTGCTGATAAGCTGAGTTGATTCAGGTGTGTTTGATTAGGAAGATTTGCAAAATGTGTAGTGTTGGTGTGCCTCCAGGAGCTGGATTGGGAAACACTGCACTAGGCTACACAATCATGGGGAAGACTGCTGATCTGACAGTTGTCCAGAAGACAATCATTGACACCGTTCACAAGGAGGGTAAGCCACAAACATTCATTGCCAAAAAAGCTGGCTGTTCACAGAGTGCTGTATCCAAGCATGTTAACAGAAAGTTGAGTGGACGGAAAAAGTGTGGAAGAAAAAGATGCACAACCAACTGAGAGAACCGCAGCCTTATGAGGATTGTCAAGCAAAAAGGATTCAAGAATTTGGGTGAACTTCACAAGGAATGGACTGAGGCTGGAGTCAAGGCATCAAGAGCCACCACACGCAGACGTGTCAAGGAATTTGGCTACAGTTGTTGTATTCCTCTTGTTAAGCCACTCCTGAACCACAGACAACGTCAGAGGCATCTTACCTGGGCTAAGGAGAAGAAGAATTGGACTGTTGCCCAGTGGTCCAAAGTCCTCTTTTCAGATCAGAGCAAGTTTTGTATTTCATTTGGAAACCAAGGTCCTAGAGTCTGGAGGAAGGGTGGAGAAGCTCATAGCCCAAGTTGCTGGAAGTACAGTGTTAAGTTTCCACAGTCTGTGATGATTTGGGGTGCAATGTCATCTGCTGGTGTTAGTCAATTGTGTTTTTTGAAAACCAAAGTCACTGCACCCGTTTACCAAAATATTTTGGAGCACTTCATGCTTCCTTCTGCTGACCAGCTTTTTGAAGATGCCGATTTCATTGTCCAGCAGGATTTGGCACCTGTCCACACTGCCAAAAGCACCAAAAGTTGGTTAAATGACCATGGTGTTGGTGTGCTCGATTGGCCAGCAAACTCACCAGACCGGAACCCCATAGAGAATCTATGAGGTACTGTCAAGAGGAAAATGAGAAACAAGAGACCAAAAAACGCAGATGAGCTCAAGGCCACTGTCAAAGAAACCTGGGCTTCCACACCACCTCAGCAGTGCCACAAACTGATCCCCTCCATGCCACACCGAATTGAGGCAGTAATTAAAGCAAAAGGAGCCCCTACCAAGTATTGAGTACATGTTCAGTAAATGAACATACTTTCCAGAAGGCCAACAATTCACTAAAAATGTTTTTTTTTTATTGGTCTTATGAAGTATTCAAATTTGTTGAGATAGTAAATTGGTGGGTTTTTGTTAAATGTGAGCCAAAATCATCACAATTAAAAGAACCAAAGACTTAAACTACTTCAGTCTATGTGCACTGAATTTATTTAATACACAAGTTTCAGAATTTGAGTTGAATTACTGAAATGAACTTTTCCACAACATTCTAATTTATTGAGATGCACCTGTACATGCAGATCTTGTCTACAAAGTTAAACAAATCATATACCAGTTACATTATAATGGTCAACGTACCACTTCATTTCCAGTCAAAGCTGAATCTCCTTTCTTTGCAACGGTCTTTGATTTGTCTTTGCAGGTCATCTGAAATGAGAGCAATTGTATGCTGTTGGAAAGTGTACATATTGGGTCTAAACCTAATCCACAATGATAATAATAAAAAGCTGACACATACCCAAAGCAACATCTTTTGATCAAACCCTAACCCTAACACGACGGTCCTCATAAGGGAGAACTGTCCTTATATTTCAGGTCAGCGTCATGCCCATCCCCCAACACACACGTGATGAAAATAAATGAACAGAGCCAGGCACATTTTACTCAAAGTTGAGACATCACAACATCTTTTGATCAAACCCTAACCCTAACCCGACGGTCCTCATAAGGGAGAACTGTCCTTATATTTCAGGTCAGCGTCATGCCCATCCCCCAACACACACGTGATGAAAATAAATGAACAGAGCCAGGCACATTTTACTCAAAGTTGAGAAGTTACAACATCTTTAAGACAACAGTCCACGTAACACAGCCTAGTATGATGCGCAACCATCCTACACTTAACATTGTCAGTGTCAAAGAGAGTAAACAATTAAGAAACATACGCTCACTTACTTTCTTATTCACTGATGAGGAAGGATTCACACTGCATTCAGTCACAGTCACTGATGTCTCGTCACACAATTCCTGTAATTGTGAAGAATAAAGATACAAAACTGAGGCAAGGTTTTTTGCCAGATGGCCTCCACAATTGATTCTAGTATTAACCAAAGTCTAAGTATCAACTATCACTTTCATGGCTAAGTCGTGCACAAAGCAGACATAAAAAACATGTGTACATGCAGATCTTGTCTATAAAGTCAAACAAACCATATACCAGTTACATATAAAGGTCAACGTACCACTTCATTTCCAGTCAAAGCTGAATCTCCTTTCTTTGCAACGGTCTTTGATTTGTCTTTGCAGGTCATCTGAAATCAGAGCAATTGTATGCTGTTGGAAAGTGTGCATATTGGGTCTAAACCTAATCCACAATGATAATAATAAAAAGCTGACACATACCCAAAGCAACATCTTTTGATCAAACCCTAACCCTAACACGACGGTCCTCATAAGGGAGAACTGTCCTTATATTTCAGGTCAGCGTCATGCCCATCCCCCAACACACACGTGATGAAAATAAATGAACAGAGCCAGGCACATTTTACTCAAAGTTGAGACATCACAACATCTTTTGATCAAACCCTAACCCTAACCCGACGGTCCTCATAAGGGAGAACTGTCCTTATATTTCAGGTCAGCGTCATGCCCATCCCCCAACACACAAGTGATGAAAATGAATGAACAGAGCCAGGCACATTTTACTCAAAGTTGAGAAGTTACAACATCTTTAAGACAACAGTCCACGTAACACAGCCTAGTATGATGCGCAACCATCCTACACTTAACATTGTCAGTGTCAAAGAGAGTAAACAATTAAGAAACATACGCTCACTTACTTTCTTATTCACTGATGAGGAAGGATTCACACTGCATTCAGTCACAGTCACTGATGTCTCGTCACACAATTCCTGTAATTGTGAGGAATAAAGATACAAAACTGAGGCAAGGTTTTTTGCCAGATGGCCTCCACAATTGATTCTAGTATTAACCAAAGTCTAAGTATCAACTAGGGATGCACAATATTTATTGGAACAAAAATTTATCGGCCGGTATGGGTGAAAATGTCGTCATTTTATTGCTCCGATAAATAAATGAAATCCAATAACTAGATCCAATAAAGTACGCTGGCTGTTAAATCAATCAGTCTCATTCATCCGAGATTCATCCACTTTCCAATTGCAATTGACTGCAACTTTAAAACGGTGTTGCGCTCATCACATCATTATCTGTGAATGCGTCGCCGGTCTAGAAGTTTTTCTCGGGGCAGCGGAGGACAATGCCATTGTTATTTGCAAAGCATGTTTAGCAAGGATTCAGAGAGGAGATAAAAAGGCATTGAGTTTTAACACAACAAATCTTATATTTCACGTGAAAGGTTGTCATCGCGGCGAAGCTGTATTAGGGGCCGTTCACATATCGCGTCTTTTGCACTTTCAAATCCGTTATTCCAAATGTAGGCGTATGGCAGGCGTGCTCATAATGGAAGCGACGCAGTCGCGACGCAAATGCGGTGTATTTTCCAGGCGCAGCGAGATGAAAAATTCTCAACTTTTCAGAATGCCGCAAGCGCACCGCAGGTCATGTGACAAGAACCAACTGATCAGCTTCGGCCTTTCTGTAACAAAACATCAACAGCTCAGCCGAACAGCTGAACATAGCTGTTATATGTCATCTCCATAAAAATATCTAGTAGTAAAGCTAATGCAAAGGGCAAAAAATCAATTTATCCTTTGCTGATGTTTAGGTAACACTTTATTTTGATGGTCCCTATTGAACATTCTGTTGACTATAAGTAACTTTGCAACTACTAGTCGACTAACTCTCATTAGAGTATTAGTAGACTTTCTGCTTAATATCTGCTAACACTTTATTGCGATGGTCTCCCAACAGATATTCTACTGACTATAAGTTAACTTTGCAAGTGCATGTCAACTTATTCTAACCCTAAACCTACCAGTCTACTAATACTCAACTAACAGTCTAATGAGAGTTAGTAGACATGTAGGTGCAATGTTACTTGTAGTCAACAGAATGTATTAAAGGGACCATCAAAATAAAGTGAAACCGATGTTTTCTATTGTAGTTAGGCCAGGGCTACTAAAATATCAGTTTCATCAGTGCATCTTAGATTTTCTATTCTCCTTGGTGCACAAACTGCAGATTATATGACAATTATAATATAAAAATATGAACTTACTGGTTATTGGTATCGGCAATGAGAAGGACTTAAACGGTTAAATTTTTCATATTGTGCATCCCTAGTATCTACTGTCACTTTCATGGCCAAGTTGTGCACAAAGCAGACATGCAGAAATTTTTTAATAATCTGCATCACATAAAAAAAACTAAAATACATGAAATGCAGAACACAGTTCAACACAGTTGACTTTCAGTAATAATAAAAAAAAAAAAGTCTTCAGGAGACTCACCCTTAAACGCCAAGGCCACGAGGAATCCCCATAGTTGTATGTGACCTCCTCATCTGGAAAGATATCTCTTACACTAAATAGGCAAAGATGTGGTCTTCCGTCAACAATTATTGTCTTGACTTTGCAGTTTGGATTTCTGTGATCATCATTCACCAGTCGTCCAAGTGAACCGTCCTCTTTTGTTGCATCTATGCTGTGAGAAAAATAATGCAGTGAGAAACTTAAAACAACACAACTGAAACAGAAGGTTCTAACTGAACAATATATATTTTGGGGTTAGGTTAACCTGACAGTTAACTTCCCTTCCTAAGAATTTAACAGGTGAGATGATCCACTTAAGGGCAAAAATAATACTCTAAAAAAGGAATCACCCTGTTGAACAATAACCATGTAATTGATTATGACAAATTGTTGCTATTGTCAGAAGAACCCTAACAAAGCTGTTATCATAATAATAATAATAGAAATAATAATTACTTATTGTTGAAAAAACAGCCAGCTTACCAATAACGTGTTCCATTCCATGTGAAGTCAAACAAGTAGTTGCCTTGAACATCTTCAACATGTTTACTTTGAGAGAGAATCCCACGGTATTCAACAACAAAGGTGGATGATTCAATGTGCTCAAGTGCAAACACACCTCTTCCTAAAAGGGCAAATAATAATAATTATAGGACATGAACCCAAGTGCACCTATTTGCTACACAACTAACCAATTTATCCTTTTAATGGTTCTAAAACTATGTAATGTAAAATGAGGTGCAGTAAGTGAAAAATCACGGTATATACTGTGATATACTAGTTGAATCTGGTTACGCTATTCTCTGTAATCGATACATCATTTCAATATAAGATATAAGACTTCTCATTGTCTTATATGTGCATGCCCGCTTCCTTTCCTTGCTTTTTTAACTTTATTCCTGTCGGATGCGAGGGAATGCAAGGAAAAAAAATAAGATCAGAGGATCTGAAGGATAGCTTATTTGTATACGGAAATATTCTTGATATTCTTAATCTGCAATTAATAGTGTGGAGAGTCTGCCTGAGAAGATCTGATCTGAGGTAAATATATATATATATATATATATATATATATATATATATATGCAGTCTGAACACAGTCAAAGAGTCTTGAGATGCTCAACTTACCTTTAAACGCGTTGATTTGTCGTCCCTCAATGAAGGCTTTGTCTTTGTCCAACAATATGTGTTCTTTCGCATCCTCCTCAGGTTTTATTCTCTTCTTTCTTACCATGTTGACTAAAACATTTCAGGCAACATGATGAGTATGTTTTCATTATATGAGGTCTTTATATGCAGTACATTATTGTCAGACATATAGTTGTCTATCAATACAAACATATTTTTACACATAAATAATATTCAATAATACATTTAGCTTTAGGTATGTTTCTGTTATACATTTCTAATATTTCTGTATCATATTAAACTTCTAATTCATTAGGCCTGGGTAAAAAATATTGATTTCTCGATTCTCATTTTTTATGAGAAAATATCAAGTAATCTCCAGAATGGATTAGTCTTTGCTGTTATCAGATGGTGAATGGAAATAACATTGTAGCTCACCTCCCATCACAATCACTACTTTTGATAAGAAACAGTCTCAGATTTCAAACTATTGTAATGTGATATAATAACAATCCCGTTTAACTCTTAAATGCAGCGCCTCAGATCAAACGCAGCTGTACATGTACTTGATATACTTTCAATCAAATATAACGTTACATATTCAATAATATACATAATAATAATATAAAATATACATAATATCAAATCCAAACGAATAAAAAAATTGTGCCATATTAAAATGTAAATGAAGTCTCAAGCATCCATTAACATAGTATGTTTCACCAACTAATACGTCATTAGCGTATATGTCTATGAAGCACAAAATAATTTTGTTTGTACCAAAAAAAAAACTTTAATACCATGTGCAAGTTGTTCGGAGACGCCATTTTATCTGCTAATGGGCTAATGCCTTAACTGATGTCAGCCCGATTAGCTGCCATGTTTAAAGGTAACTAAAGTTAGTTAAAGCCTGTCTGACTCATGACACACTGAGCAAATCGTTTTATAAACAAAACACACTTACCTTCAACATGATCAAATGACGATCTCCCGTTATAGCTCGTCAACTCCGCTGGAATTCTGCTAATTAATCTTAATTATTATGACTCTCTCCGTCACACCTCGAGTGAAGGGGATAGCGGGTCAGAGGCGGGGCGAGCTGATTTCCACCGATGTCAAGAGCAGCCAATCGCTGACGAGGATTCCAGTTTTCCACCAATGAATCGCGCGCGGGGGCGGGTCTATGTGTATGAAATGTGTATGATACCGCAGTAGCGCCAAATTTACGATAGGAGGAGATTATACACTCTGAGCACACACTGATACACATTAAAAAACGGGTTGAACGTGTTTATAAGGACATGTTGAGAAAAAGCGGGAGGTGGTTAAGAACGACATTATAAGCCTTTCTGCACTGCTCGACTTATGAGGACATCAGCACTGTCCTCATAGTTACGGTATGTCCCAATAGAGTCGGTACGTATCCAGGTTTTTTGTCCTCATAATCCGGCCGCACCAACGCACACACACACACACACACACACACACACACACACACACACACACGTATGCGTGAACTGGCTTTAGTCTGCGGTACAAGAGCGACCTCTAGAGGCCAAATAAAAACTATCCCCTGATGCCTTGTAGAGTTTGTTTTGACACGTGACGTGAGGCTGTGCTCTGAACAGAACTATGGGACACTTCAAAAACGGATTTAAAACATAGACAACAAAGCGGTATGCTATACAGTACACTACAGTAGGCCGGTCATTTTTGACCAGGAACACCACAAGTGTTGTAGGGTTTTCAACACAACACAAGGGTTAAACAAATGTTCAAATCCCACAGAAAATATAAACCAGCAAAAAAACAAACTCTGCAAACATGCAGCCACTTACTCTTCATCTAATGTTTTCAGTGTCTAACATTACAATCAATGGAAACGGGCAGTTTAATTTCAATAAATAAAGCATGTAGGCCTGGATAATAAATAGAAAATTGAACAGAATATATAAATATATTGATAGGCCTGCTGCACGTTTTTTTGTTATGATTGCAGATAATACAACAAACAAACACATTTCTGTCAAGACAACTCTCAGGATATTGGTATGGCAATTGATATTAGCATGATAATGGACATGACAATGTTAATGTATTTGGTCTGGGTGGAAAATATCTGCTACGCTGCTATGTGAGCATGTGAGATATGCTACTGATGCTGCATATACAACATACTGTATATGAATTAACACCGTAGCAGATCTACACAGGTGGAGCTGGGGAAGGAGGAGGGTTCTGAAAGCACACTGCAGACTGCTAACAGCCATCAGTGCCAAATATCTGAATGTCTGAGCAGCAAGCTCTTTGGCTAATGATGCATTGGCTGTAGATAATGATGTGATTGCTACCAAAGGAGTTAAAGACCCATCAGTCTGCATCGAGTTTCTTGGTAGAACTTTGTAAATAAATTGATACTTGTTGAAAGGACTGATTTTCATTTATTAGCCACTGTAAATAATAGAAAAATAGAATGAACAAACTAATGATTTAAAGAATAAATCATTGCAGTCATCTGCCTTTGCTTGACCTTCTTCAACCTGTATTATCTGCCTCACAGACCTCTGTGTAACTTATTTAATTTCTTGGAATCAGTTCAGTGTTTTTGCTATGGTCGACTCTTGTCAACTCGGCTCTTCTTGAACCTGTATGGCTCTGGGAGAAGGACAAATGAGTGAGAGCATCTTCTTTGAATAGATGTGTTCAGAGTAGAATAGACGTCTTATTTAACAACTATAAACCATCAGAAACAAGAACTAAAAGACAGTCCAATTAAAGCCCTATTCGGGATTAGTTTTACATGGAGAGATGGAAAGGTGGAGTAAAGAAAGTATTACCAGAGCGGTTTAGTCCTGTCCGAATGTGCCATCTCAGTAATCATTACAGACAATGTTAGTAAAGATTATGGTGACTTTTACCTTCCTTAAAAAATGGTCCATAAAAATTACCCCCAGTTAATACTAATCCTGTGCGAATAGACCCGCTGTAAATATGTACGTAAATAGTCCATCATATCCTGTTTAAAAGTATTTTTCCAATTTTTTTTTTCAATTGTGGAGGAGCCTGAAGAAGCATTCAGTTGTGTTTTAGGCAGTGGGACAAGTCTGTGGCAAACATCAAGTGTTTTCCGCAACCATTCAGATCAAAAAGAAGGTCGAAAGCACTTGTTAGAGGCACAAAATTTCTTTTAGCTTTAGGTAAGCAACAGAATCCAGTCTGAATTTAATTAATAACTCGTTCAACTGGACCTAACGGTTTTATACATTTAAATATAAGTTATATGTGTTTGCGCATGTGATATCAAGAAGCAAGAGGAGACAATTAATGTTTTTGTCAGTCTTTGTCCGGATGGGAATCAGAACAATGATCAAAACATAGATGTTGTAGATTGAGTCCATCAACATCTCCAAAGCTTCAGTTGTTTCCTCTTCATGTGTTCATTTCATTCAGTGATGTTAAGTAGTTTTGATTTATTTGCTGTTTAATGTTGGTGATCAGGTTATTTTACATGCGTGTAAAGAACTTCTATCCACTCCTTCTGGTTTACACAGATCTTCTTTATTTGTATTTGGATCTGGATATTCCTTTTCAAGGGAACTCAATGCTGCACCAGCTGACGCAATGGGGAAGCGTCCCACAGGATCCGGTGTCTGAGGCACATGTAACAACTTAGTCAATCATTGCTGACGCAGTGATGACGTCGCAGGGTGCTCCCAGTGTATAAAAAGGGCATCTGAAAACACGTCAGAAGTTTCAATGTCTTCAGGAAGCCACCTGTCTGTATGAAGAGTGCAGTGAATGAAAAGAGAGGGAATGGCAAGCAAGCACTTTAACCCTCTGGGGTCTGAGGCTGATTTGGGGTCCTGGAGTAGTTTTACATGCTCTGACATTTGTGCTTATTTCAGCTACTTATAACATACTATTGGCCAACATATAATTTTGCTGTATTCAGCACAAACTCTGCTACAATAAAATGTGAGCAAAATAGATGTACATGTTTGCATCTTTTTAAAAATAAAGATTATGCGTGGTTAGTAAGTTTTGGCCAAAAAAATGCCCTTGCAATAAGGCCATAAAACACATACTGAATAGTTGTTCACAAGACTTTTGAGTTATCAAGCTTGTAGGCTAGAATTTTTACTACACAATGATGTGGAAATCATTCTGAATGCTTCAACACAAACAACAATATAATGATTTAAATTTTGTAAATCAGTTTTTGTGTCACCACTGCTGTATGCGTGGGAGTGGTGATGGCCATGAATACATTAGCAATTCACACCAGGGGAGACAAAAGACACTCCCCCAGTGACTAACAGCCCATCCAAAGGCCAAAGCTGTGAAGCATCTTGAACTAAGAATGTTATGTGGGCGTTAACTCTCTGTTACAGTAATCGCCTCAGAATTTGTGTTTGAATAGCGCGCGCTCTCCGTGGGCGTGGTCACATTACAGATAATGAGCTGGCTCGCGAACGACTGATTTCTCTCTGTTTTCAAACAGATTACATAAACAGAGAATATTTGTTTTAGATTTGACTTACATGATTTAAAACCTGACATTTCAACGTTTATTTAGATGTGCGTTTCATATCTGTGTGAATAGTATTCGCAAAGTTACCGTTCATTTTCTTATGACTATCAGAATGGATTTCATTCGGAGAGATCGCAGCTCACGCATCATGTTAGTTTTGTTTATTTTGCAAAAAGCACAACATTTTGTTTTTACTATGAGTGTGCACAAGTAAAAGTAGACATTTCACAGATTGCAATGGTATATATCTCTTAATTGTATGTTCAAAATTGACGGAGCATTTTGAGTCTCTTTCACACTGACAAGAAAAAAGTGAGTAAATCACGTGGGCGTGACGGCCGACCTCAGAGGGTTAAACGCTGCATCCCTCCATGTCTGCGTTTCATAACACCTGGTGATGGTCACGATATGTGTGTTATCTGCCTAGGAGTGGAGCACGCATGTTCAGCACTCGAGGGTGCTGGATGTATGCATTGCGAGGATCTCTCACTGAGAAAGCTCTGTTCCCAGCTGGCACTCTTCACAAGTCAAGTCAAGTCAACTTTACTTATATAGCGCTTTTTACATTGGAAATTGTGGCAAAGCAGCTTTACGTTAATAATTGGCAAATAATTTTTGGCTGCACAGCAGCTCCCAAAGAAAATGGTGTCATTGTGCAGCTTATTCTATATATTATTGATTCATTCCGCTGCAAAGATCAATAGTTATTAGTCTAGTTAATTTATGTATATCAGCACTGGAGAAAACAGTGACGTAATCGTCCGGCTCAGCTCACTTCGCATACAACGGCGCCAATGCAGGCATATCAAAAACACTGCTGAATATCAAGCAAGTGTCCCCAACTTAAGAAGCCAAAGGCAACAGCGGCAAGGAACCAAAACTCCAACAAGTGAAGTCAAGCCGCTGAGCATCACAGCTTGAGCTCTGAACTTGCTGAGGCAGTGTGCAGCTTACAGCCGTGGACAGACGGGACTGCCCCAGTAGTATGAGTTCTCCTCGCTTCCAATCCTAGTTTTGCTAGCCCGCTTCTTCTGTTACTTTATACTTTATTTGTCCCTGTTAAGACATGAGATGTCTGAGATGTCCTGTGGAACATGAGGACTCATTGCTCGATCATGATTCTAACACGTTGAGCTCGTGGAGCTTATGACTCGCGCCACAGTCAGACTGAATGTCAGGCTCTAAGCACGAGGTCGAGAGAGGCCGTTTAGACAACCGATATCTGCACAGTCATAAGTGCACTGCTCCGGTGAGTTGTCTTCTCATTCCCTTCTGCCATCCCTTTTTATTCTAAAATACCTATTTCCCCAAAGTTCTCCTCCCTCCCCCTCTGAGGAGGGTGTGGGGTACAGCATGTTGTTTTTTAGAGGAGAGAGCTCGTTGGCTGAATTTTTAGTTCAGTGTCTAGGTTCTAGATTATTTTTTCTCCAGGCAGGCACTGATCAGCATGGCATAGTTGGTGTTGACATCCCCATTGCATCAGCTGACACAGTGTTGAGATCCCTTAAATGGGAACGTCTCAGGTTTTTCATGTAACCATGGTTCCCTGAAAGACGAACGATATATTGTGTTGCCATGCCTTGGACATACTTGCGCGTCTTCCTCCAGAAATTTGAAGGTGATGGCATGTTTTTAGGTGCCTATTTTATATACTGTGATCACCCTGGAACATTATCACTGCATCAGCCGTGATCGGCTAAGTTGTTACACATGCCTGAGACACCAGGTCCTGTGGGATGCGTCCCCATTGCATCTGCTGACGCGACGTCTCGTTCCTCTCTCAGGGAACCATGGACATGTGTAACCTGAGACGTTTTTGGGTACAGCAATTAAATAAAGTAGGCTAATCAAATAAATAACACTGCAGAGTCTTCATATCATTTTTAAAGTTCAAGAGCAGTGAGTGATATTTTTCCCTTTGTTGTTTGGTTAACATTAAAAATGCAGACAGCACAGCAGCAGGATTATTAGGATGCTGTCTCTTTAAGACCGAATGATCTCACGAATCATGCATCATGAAGTATTTTGAGCTGAAACTTCACAGACACATTCTATGCAACACCTGAGACTCATATTATCTTGTATTATTGTATTATCTTGCAAAAAGGAGCATTATAGGACTTTAACAGATGAGATGAGTTGACTGAGAGTCCTGATCAAATCACAGCTTCATTTCATGTAAAGTCAAGTCAAATCAAGTCATTTATATAGCGCTTTTTACAATGCAAATTGTGGCAAAGCAGCTTTACATTAATAATTGGCAAATAATTTTGGCTGCACAGCAGCTCCCAAAGAAAATTGTGTCATTGTCCAGGGGTAGACAAAACAAGGAATAAAAGCTCAGAATTTTAATACAGGTATCGACAAGACTTCGCAAATGATAAATGTTTGAAGGGTCTCTTAAATAGTCCAGCAAATTGACTGCAGCTGAATAGCAATCAACATCAAGGTATGGGACTTGTGGGAAATATAGTGTGGTGTATGGAGTCCATGATATGAGCGGGCGACTTCTGGTCGCAGGTGGATGGAGGACAACGGAACGGATACATAACAGTCCCCAACTTAAGCAAGCCAAAGGCAACAGCGGCAAGGAACCAAAACTCCAACAAATGGAGAAAAAAAACCTTGGGAGAAACCAGGCTTAGTCGGGGGGCCAGTTCTCCTCTGGCCAACAGTGAACACTTGTCCGATACTCAGGCAGAGTTACAGGTCATTAAACCGATTTGGAATCGCAACAGTCAAAATATTTTATCCAGTTCCATCTAGTTTAAGATCTTTTTTGAATTATGCCAGTGTGGGACGGTTTGTTGGAGATCTGTGCCACTGGCTGATGAGTCGGTAAGGCCTTCACAAAGGATGAGCTAGTTCACACAGTCTCCACAGACACCCCAGGGCCACGCTGCTGCCGCGCAGGTTCCCCATCCGAACCGGACACGGCCCCGATCCCGCCAATCACGTTAATTGGTAAACCTCGGGATAAGCAGAGAGACAACAATTAGCGTATTCTTCTTCAGATATAACGAGTACATTCGGTGTTATAGGAAGTGTTCCCGGTTCCGGCTGACCTGATCTATGCAGCCTAAAAATCCTTTAACAGATATGAAGACAAAAATTGATAATGCGTCATGTGTATGCCAGGTTAAGTAGATAAGTTGAGGTGCCAAATAGGGAAAGGATCTACCACCTGCGGTTGATTTTGATATTCTAGGTATGAACTACTGGCCAGAATTCTGAGATCGCAATAGACGCGAAGGACTATAATGCATTAAGAGCTCACTCAGGTACTGAGGAGCTAAGCCATTTAGTGCTTTGTAAGTAATTAGCAAGATTTTAAAATCTATACGATGTTTAATAGGGAGCCAGTGCAGTGTTGACAGAACCGGGCTAATATGGAGTTAAACTACTTCAGATCCTTTTCTTTTTTTCCTGAAGCTGTAAATCTGAGAAGAGTGATGGCGTCTGTTGAAGAGCTGCTTGAGAAATCACTGAATGAACTGGAAGACGCTGAACTGAAGAAGTTTCAGTGGCACTTAAGGAAGGATCATGAGTGTATATCAAAGTGTGACATGGAGAATGCCGATAGGTTAAAAACAGTGGATAAGATGGTGGACTGTTTTGGACCAGACAAAGCTGTGAAGATCACGGTGGAGATCCTGAGGAAGATAAACCAGAATAATCTGGCTGAGCAGACGGAGAACAAACACAAGCAAGGTAATGTTTAATTTGTTGTGACTATAATGTAATTGACAGATATTTTAAAGACAAGTGCCACTGTTGGAGCTCATTCTAAAGAGATACGGGGTAAATAACAATCACTGCCTTTACATGGAAACAAGAAAATATAACATCAAGCAACAATTATAGGGACAAGAAGAACATCATCAGATCTTATACAAGTACATTTAATAGAACAGTGTGATTTTACAAATGGTTAAATCGTGTACAGTGGTCTTAGTTAAAACCCTTAAATTAAAACTTCTGCAAGCTCATTTCAATGACCCTAACTTAACCCTAATACATTTACCTTTATTTCTAGGTTGGTGTACTAGATGTCAATGTTTAACCAAAAATCTTTTAATAATGTCAGTCAACATGACCTGAAGTTGATCCGAGTCCAATGGCGTCAATCGAATACATTTTCTGGAGGGAATGGAAACATTTTTAAAACTGAAACCAACTGTATTCTAGTCAGCATTAGTCAAGGTGTTTCCATCACCATATATGTTGTCAGCTTAAGCATAATCAGTATAAGACGTGCATGTTGCTGTCAGGCTGTGGTGCAGGTATACAGGATGAGTACGACGAAGATATATCAAAAGGCTTTTAATTCAACAGGACATCAGACAGGCAGGAAACACACACCATACAAAGACGAGAACCGACAGCGACTGAACAAACACAAGGAGAATATATAGGGAAGATAATGAGGGATAACGTAATCAGGGTGAACAGAAACAGGTGCGGATAACTAACTAGACAGACTACGAACACACACTGAGGGCAAATGAACAGAATAATAGAACAAAATGTAAACAAGACAGTCCATAGGTGTGACAGTTGCAGTGCAATAAATGTGATTAATTTGGATATAGGATAAGTGCAGTTTTTATCAGATGTGCTGTAGTTATGTTTGTAATGGGAACTGCAAACCAGGTTACAAATTACATATATGTTTAATGAGAATTTATGAAAAACTTGTTTTTGCTGTCTTTTCCCCTGTTGTTTAAAGGCCCAACTGCAGATGACAGAAAAGCTACTCTTCATGATTACAAAGAGACCAGTGTCAAGCTGAAGATCAAATTAAAAGAGGACTACAAGCGGATATTGGTTGGTAATTCACAGACGGGTCATCAAAAAAACCTGAATGATATTTACACTGATTTATATGTGGTGGAGAATGAGACTGGAGGAAGAGTAAATGACCACGAGGTGAGACAGATCGAATTGAATCATAAACAATATGATGGCAAGGACACACCAATTCAATGCAGTAATATATTTAAAGTCAATGAAACCAAAAAGGTACTGACAATGGGGATTGCAGGGGTAGGAAAAACTGTCTCTGTCAATAAATTCATCCTTGACTGGGTTGAAGGAAAAGAAAATCAGGAAATAGCCTTCATTTTTCCTCTGCCATTCCGTCAGCTAAACCTGATTACAGAGAACTGGAGTCTCATGGGACTGATTCACGAATACTTCTTTAGTGATCCTAAAGAACTGCCCTCTCTTCCTGAAGGAGATGGAAAGGTCTTGTTCATTTTTGATGGGCTGGATGAATGTCGCTTTCCTTTGAACTTTAAAGAGGGTGGCAGATTTACAGATGTCCACAATATAACAACAGTGAGTAAGATAGTTACAAGCCTGATCAAGAGAGATCTGGTTCCCTCTGCTCTCATCTGGATCACATCCAGACCAGCAACAGCCAGTCTGATACCCCGAAACTACATTGATCAGGTGACTGAAGTGCGTGGATTTAATGATGAGCAGAAAGAGCAATACTTCATCAAAAACAGCACTTCTGAGGTTTCTGAAAACATCATCAGTCACATCAAGAAATCCAGGAGCCTGTACATCATGTGCCACATCCCCGTCTTCTGCTGGATCTCTCTTACAGTTCTTCAGCCTCTACTGGCTCAAGAGAGCAATAACAAAAACAAAACACCAACAACTCTCACAGAGATGTACACAAACTTCTTAAATTCTCAGCAGCAACAAATGAAAGAAAAATACTGTGATGACCCTGAACCTAAAGCCAATGCAATATCTTTTGATAAGATTATTCTGAAGCTTGGGAAACTGGCCTTTCAGCAGCTGCAGAAAGGTCAACTGATTTTCTACAAAGAAGATCTTGAGGAATGTGGACTAGATGTCAGTGAAGGGTCTGTCTACTCTGGGTTATGCACTCAGATCTTTCAGGAGGGAAAGGTTTCAGCCAGAAACGTTTACAGCTTTGTTCATCTCAGTGTACAGGAATTCCTTGCAGCTCTCTACGTGTTTTTGATTAGCAAAGACAAGAAAGAAAACCCATTTCTTGAATCAAGTACAGAAAAACTGAAATGGAAACTCTCCAAAAATCCACTGTTTCAGCTTCATAAGGCTGCAATCATCAAGGCTTTAGAAAGCAAGAACGGACACCTGGATCTTTTCCTCCGGTTCCTTCTGGGTCTTTCACTGGAGTCCAATCAGAGTGACCTGAAGGAACTGCTGCCAGGACTGGAACTCAAAAAAGAGAACCTGAAAAACACTGCTGACTTTATCAAAAAGAAGATAGCGAAGGAGAAATCAGTAGAGAGGACCATCAATCTCTTTTACTGTCTGAGTGAACTGAAAGATGACTTTGTGGAGGAAATCCAGAAGAATCTGAGCTCAGGATATCTTTCAGCACAGAAGCTTTCCTCTGCTCAGTGGTCTGGTCTGGTGTTTGTGCTCCAGATGTCAGAAGAGACTCAAGAGACCTTTGAACTGCAGAAATACAGAAGATCAGATGAAGCAGTCGGAAGACTGCTGCCAGTGATCAAAAATACCAGAAGAGCACTGTAAGAGTCTTCTTTACAATCATTTACATACAGTCTTAGTCATTTTAATTGGGTCTTACTCATACACAGGTGATTTGATGGCCAAGACTGTTCAGATTAATAAATGTAAATGTATGAGTGTGTGTGATGTTATTAAATGCCATTGTATCTCCATCATCAGGCAAGTTGGGTCAGGCATCAGGCAAAACTCAGGAACCTGAGTTTTACCCATTTTATTTTTCTTAATTTGGTCAAAATAATGGTTATTTCATAAAGAGAACATTTTTTAGATTCTGTTACATCACTTCAGTCAAAAGTTTTTCCAAATGATCTATGCTCCAGATTATAAACCCTGCCTAATAAGCATTACTATTGCATTACTCTCTACACAGGCTCCATAGTTGTAATCTCACTGCTCAGTGTTGTGAGAGTTTGTCTTCAGCTCTACAATCCTCAAACTCTGTCCTGAGAGAGCTGGACCTGAGTAACAATGACCTGAAGGATTCTGGAGTGAAGCTTCTCTCTGATGGACTGAAGAGCCCAAACTGCCATCTGGCAATATTGAGGTAAATGGTTTTAAAATAATGATGATGAATTATTTTTTAGCAGAATGTGGCATTTGCTCTCAAAGGAATACCAGAACAAGAGAAAAAACAACATGCAACAACAAGGGGTGAGTTATTTTTAAATGTTTATACAGATATCTGTATTTTCAGGGTTGACAGGTCTGACCGACGTAGACTGCATAAAACTGAGAAAAATATGGTTAGGGCTGGAGGGATGGTAGATTGAGAAGATTGTGAAGATTGAAATTACAAAATGGCCTTAAACAAGTACTAAAACTGTAAAATGTTGCTTTTTCATTGTTGTGGCCTAATGGTGAGGGAGTTTTTTTAACCTGAGGGGGCTTTTAACCTGAAGGTTGCCAGTTCGATTCCCACGCTGGCAGGAATTGAAATTGGGGACTATGAATAACTAACACTCTCTCCACCTTTGATACCATGACTAAGGTGCCCTTGAGCAAGGTACCTAACCCCTAATTGCCTCACTTGTAAGTCGCTTTGGATAAAAGTGTCTGCTAAATGTAAAATGCAAAATGCAAATGCGCACCATTAATCTTTTTGACATCTCCAATAGATCCGATTTTTCACCTGAAGATGGTCAGGAAAGCTCTTCTAGGATTGACCCTCCAGTCCGCACTCACTTGGTCCTCGACCTCGGCTTCATTTAAACCCACTGCTCTCACCACATGGTTTCAATTTTGTTTTTATCAAAGAAATTTATTAACCATGCCGTCTTTCCACAAGAGCTGTCTCAACCACTATTTTTTATCCATTTTACCCAAATCATTAATATAATTTTCTATTTTGGCACCTAAATAATCTTTTGGACGTCAAGTCACCTTTATTTATATAGCGCTTTTTACAATGCAAATTGTGGCAAAGCTGCTTTACATTGGCAAAATATTAATTGGCAAATAATTTTTGGCTGCACAGCAACTCCCAAAGAAAATGTTGTCATTGTCCAGCTTATTCTATATATTATTGATTCATTCCATTGCAAAGATCAATAGTTATTAGTCTAGTTAGTTTATGTGTATCAGCACTGGAGAAAACAGTGACGTAATCGTCCAGCTCAGCTCAATTCGCATATAACAGCGCCAATAAAAACACTGCTGAATATCAAGCAAGTGTCCCCAACTTAAACAAGCCAAAGGCAACAGCGGCAAGGAACCAAAACTCGAACAAATGGAGAAAAAAAACCTTGGGAGAAACCAGGCTTAGTCGGGGGGCCAGTTCTCCTCTGGCCAACAGTGAACACTTGTCCGATACTCAGGCAGAGTTACAGGTCATTAAACCGATTTGGAATCGCAACAGTCAAAATATTTTATCCAGTCCATCTAGTTTAAGATCTTTTTGATCATGCCGGTATGGGACAGTTTGTTGGGGATATGAGCCATGGCTCATGAGTTGGTAAGGCCTTCACAAAGGATGAGCTAGTTCACACAGTCTCCGCCGACACCCCAGGGCCACGTTGCTGCCGCGCAGGTTCCGACCTGGACACGGCCCGGATCCAACCAATCACATTAATTGGTAAACCTCGGGATAAGCAGAGAGACAAAAATTAGCATAGACGCCATTCTTCTTCTGAGGTAACGAGTACATCCGGTGTTATAGGAAGTGTTCCCGGTTCCGACTGACCTGATCTATGCAGCCTAACAATCCTTTAACGGATATGAAGACAAAAATTGATAATGCGTCATGTGTATGCCAGGTTAAATAGATGCGTTTTTAGTCTAGATTTAAACTGACAGAGTGTGTCTCCTTCCTGAACAATGCTAGGAAGATCGTTCCAGAGTTTAGGTGCCAAATAGGAAAAGAATCTACCGCCTGCGGTTGATTTTGATATTCTAGGTATTAACAACTGGCCAGAATTCTGAGATCGTAATGGACGCAAATGACTATAATGCATTAAGAGCTCACTCAGGTACTGTGGAGTTAAGCCATTTAGTGCTTTGTAAGTAATTAGCAAGATTTTAAAATCTATACGATGTTTAATAGGGAGCCAGTGCAGTTTTGACAGAACCGGGCTAAAATGGTCATACTTCCTGGTTCTAGTAAGGACTCTAGCAGCTGCGTTTTGGACCAGCTGTAATTTGTTTATCACGCGAGCAGGGCAACCACCCAGTAGAGCGTTACAGTAATCTAGTCTCGAGGTCATAAACGCATGAACTAGCTGTTCCGCATTTGTCATTGAGAGCATATGTCGTTATTTCGATATATTTTTAAGATGGAAGAATGCGGTTTTGCATATGATAGAAATGTGGCTTTCAAATGAAAGCTTGGTACCAAAGAGCACACCCAGGTTCCTGAGGAAGACGACTTAACAGAGCAGCCATCAAGTGTTAGACAGTATCTGTTTTTTCTGAATTTAGTAGTAGGAAATCAGTAGTCATCCAATTTTCAATCCAATCAGCTACGCATTCTGTTAATTTTGAGAATTGGTAGGTTTCGTCAGAGCACGAGGAAATATAGAGCTGAGAATCATCAGCGCAACAGTGAAAACTAATGCCATGCTTCCTAATGACATCTCCCAAGGGTAGCATGTACAGAGTGAAAAGCAACGGTCCTAGTACTGAGCCTTGTGGTACTTTATATTTAACTTGTGTTCGAAATGACATCTCTTTGTTTACTACTACAAACTGATAACGGTCAGTTGATTTGAACCATGCCAATGCAATTCCACTAATGCCAACATAATTGTGTGGTCAATAGTGTCAAAAGCAGCACTGAGGTCTAGTAACACTAATAGAGAGATACAACCATGATCTGATGATAAGAGCAAATCATTTGTAACTCTAATGAGAGCAGTCTCAGTACTATGGTACGGTCTAAATCCTGACCGGAAATCTTCACAGACACCATTTCTTTCCAAGTAGGAACACAGTTGCAATGATATTGCCTTTTATAGTATTTTTGACAGAAAAGGTAGATTGGAGATCGGTCTGTAATTGACTAATTCTCTAGGATCAAGTTGTGTTTTTTTAATAAGAGGTTTGATAATAGCCATCTTAAAAATTTTCGGTACGTAATCTAGTGATAAAGATGAATTAATGATCTTAAGAAGAGGATCTATGACCTCTGGAAGAATCTCTTTCAATAGCTTAGTCGGTATAGGGTCTAACATACATGTTGTTGTTTTCTATGATTTAACTAGTTTAGACAGTTCTTCCTTTCCTATAGTAGCGAATGAATGGATTTACAGGCGCAATGTGAAGTGAAAAGACCGGGGCGGCCAACTATTTAAAATTGTGATTTTCTCTGAATTTACAAATTCTTGGAAACAGTTAGGATAATGTAAGTACACAGCTTAACAAAATATATAACACTGTGCAAGTGGTTTTTGGATATTTTAATATAAAAATTCTACATATTGTACCTTTAAGGGCCCGAGTGTGCTCGTTAAACCACGGCAGTCTCCAACAGATCCGATTTTTCACCTAAAATCACCCAGGTAGAGATCTACGAATGCCCTCAGTCTGCACTCATTAAATTTGGTCTCCGACCTCGGGTTCACTCAAACCCACTACTCTCTGTAGTCTACGCCTACAATGGATTACTAATGTCCCACATTAGTCACCACAGAGTTTCAACCATCAGAGATCACTCCACATTCTAACTCTTACCAGAGAAATTTGAAGGTTTTAAAATGCATTAAAACAGTCAGGAATCAAGAAAGGATGCTTAAAATTTTGATATAAAATGTATTTAAAAACATTTAAAAATGAAAAAATATAATAAATACAAAAAAAAACATTAAAAGAGTACAGATAAAATAAAGTGCAATCAGTTCAGACGTAGCACATTGCACATTCAGTAAATGCAGAGCTAAACAGATGTGTTTTGAGTCTGGATTTGAATGTGGCTACTGTTGGAGCACATCTGATCTCTTCTGGAAGCTGGTTTCAGCTGCGGCTGCCATAATAGCTAAAAGCAGACTGTCCTTGTTTAGAGCGAACCCTTGGTATTTCTAACTGATGTGATCCTATTGATCTGAGTGATCTGTTAGGTTCATATTCTATGAGCATATCTGCAATGTATTGAGGTCCTTGGCCATTGAGTGATTTATAAACAAGTAACAGTACTTTTTCATTGCCAGTGCAATGACCTGATATGCTCAGAATCCTGGCAGCAACGTTCTGTATGAGTTGCAGTGTCTTATGGGAAGGCCAGTGCAATTACAGTCCATTACAATAATCCACCCTGCTGGTGATGAAAGCATGAACACGTTTCTCTAAGTCTTTCCTGGAAACAAAGCATATAATTTTGCAATATTTTTGAGGTGATAAGATGCTGATTTAATTATTGCTTTTACGTGACTAATGAAACTAAGTTCTGACTCAAATAACACCAAGATTCCTGACTTGATTTTTTGTTGTTTAACCCATACAGTAAGAGTATGTGTTCGCCTTGAGAACTTCATCTTTGTTTCCAAATTCAATTACTTCAGTTTTGTCTTTTTTCAACTGAAGGAAGTTTTGGCACATTCAATTTTTAATTTCATAAATGTATTGGCACAGGGGGTCAGTGGGGCCTTAATCATTAGGTGTTAGGGTTAGGTGTTATCCAGATTGCTCTTTTTCAGGAGGGGCTTAACTACTGCGGTTTTCAGGGAGTTTGGAAAAGTCCCAGAAAGAAGTGAGGTGTTTACCACTTCTAGGAGATCTGCTTCTAAACAGTTAAACACACTTTTGAATGTGGTTTTTTGAATGTTGAAGATGTGGAAAGTGTGTCAAGAGCGCAGTTTTAAGGTGCAGTTTTTAGGTCCAAAATTGTACCATCAGCTGCTTCAAAATCAGACATAATAGCTACTTTCTGAGGTTGTGATCTCATCTGTTTTACCTCAGTGCAGCTCAAGGATGTGCTGATCATCTTTCTGATATTATTGATTTTCTCAGAGAAGGAGGAAGCAAACTCACAGCATTTGCTATCTGAGAGCATTTCACTGGGAATCTGACTTGGGGGGGTTTGTTATTTGAATAGAAAATTGATAATATTATATTTGAATAGCTATTTGAATAGAATTGTCTAGCTTTGCCTAGTTCCACATTGAAAGCATGATTGTTATCTTTATAGATGTTATAGTGTATTTAAAGTTTTGTCTTTCGCCACATGCGCTCAGCTTTTCTGCATTGTCTCTTCATATTTTGCACTGCTTTTGAGTTTCTCCAAAGTGCTTTTTGTCTGCCACTCTTCTTCCTGAGTTTCACAGTTAAACGAATCAAGGAGAAAATAAAAAAAAGTCATTTAAGCATTGCTTTTTGAATGACATAGATCTAGCTTCAACAGTAGGAGAGATCAATATATCAAAGAAAATACAGAAATGATTGAAACAGAATGAGCGTTATGTATTCAATAACAATGGATGAAATGTTTAGACACTTACTGATAAGTAAATCTAGAGTCCACGATTGTGTGTGGGTCCATGTACACGAGTCAGATCAAAATTATTCAAAACACTTATTTCTTTTGCCGAGGGCGTCTATGATGAAGATCTGCTGTGTGTACATTCTTACATGCTCTGTGTTTTAGAGTGAAACAGAGCACCTCGATTCACAGTAAATCAGTGGTCTCAAACTTCTGGAGAGCCATTGTCCTGCAGAGTTTAACTCCAGCCAGCTCCAACTCACCAACCTAAGTCTCCTAATCCTGAAGAATATGCAGCACATACCAAATATGTTCCTGATTTTGTACTGAGACTTATTTATAAATAATAACTTATAGAATAATAATAATAATAATTTCTCAACGACTAGCGATTTTGTTATTTTATAAATAAAGTACTTTAATGAATTATTTAAAGGTATTTGAGGGAAATGAAGAATTTATTAGCAAATAGACCACAATCCAAAGTAATGCATTTCAACTAATAATATTTTACAAATACTATTTTATTTTAAAATATGAACGTTCACTCTTATTTGTATGCCTAGTATGCTGAAAATGACTGTGTTAATATTTCTTGTCTCTTCATATTTAATTGCAAATGATACAAATAACATAAATTATACATCTTAAATTCAAAACAAAAAAAAAATAATAAATTTTTAACACTCTGGGGTCTGAAGCTAATTTGGGAACCAGGAGTAGTTTTGACATATCCTGATATTTGTGCTTTTTTCAGTTGCTTATGAACATATTAATGAATATTAATGAGTCTCATTACACTGTATTCAGCACAAACTAGGCTACAATAATATGTGAGGAACATGTTTGTATTTTTGAGAGAATTACATATATGCATATTTTTTGAAAAAACAAAAAAAAATAGGTCATTGAAACAAGTCCTCAAAACACATACTACGCATTTTTTTTTCAGAAGACTTTTGGAAACTGTATATTTTAGTCTAGAATTTTTGCTTCAAAGTGATGTTAAAATAATTCTACAATTCTAAGACACTTTTGGTTAGAAGGGCCATAGGCCAAACGTGGATCAACGAGGAGGTGAAGTGCCTCATTAATATTTGTTTCAGCATACAACGGAGGAAATCCTGCTGCTGTTTTGAATGTTTTGAACATTTTATGAGCTCTTCGTGAGTTCTCAGCTGGTAAAAATAAAGCATATATACACGCATAAAATGATTGTGTTTAATCCAGCACACAGTATTGTTTTGAATGTTCGGTAAGCGAGCTCCGTCGCGAAATACACATCATAAAAGCCGACCAATCAGGTCATGACCGTATCCCTCTGCCTTTGTTCCGGTAACTTAAGGTTCGCTGTTAAAAATGCCAGTGTGAACGCTAAGCGGACCAGGACTATATGTTTTTTTTTTTTTTTTTGGTCCGGACCAAACGAACCAAACCAACCGAACTACAAGTGTGAACGCACCCTAAGACCCTACCCCTAATGAGCCACATAATGAGCCATTCAGTCAGGATTGTGACTGAGTGATCTAAGAAAGAATCCAATACGGCTGACCCTTGAGTGTTAATTAGTCCCTGAAGTTACTATTTAAGTTTTTTTTTTTTTACACAGTTACAAATAAATAACACCTAATGAATGGCATAAATGTGTATAAATTAAACTCATGTGGACTGTTGATGTGTGTCTGTAGGTTGTCTGGCTGTATGGTGACAGAGGAATCTCCCAGTAAAGTCCATCATCAGGAGAATAGGAGTGTTTGTGGATCACAGTGCAGGAACTCTGTCCTTCTACAGCGTCTCTGACACAATGATCCTCATCCACACAGTCCAGACCACATTCACTCAACCGCTCTATCCTGGGTTTAGGGTTTTGTCTGGATCAGTGAAACTGTGTTGATGAATCAGAACAGACTGTAGAGATTCTACCCATAATGCTTTGAGCTCATGATGAATCAGTGACTAGATGATCCAAGAGAAGAGAAAGACGATGAACACTTACAGTATATTTACAGTTTTCTCAACACGTCTCAAAAGCAAACATTTGTCTACGTTGCAAACACTTTTGTCATAATATTGTATTTTTGGATATATCACACACACAGTTATTCAAAACCTAAAGCTCTTCTTTCATGAGCTCCTCTGAACATTTCTGTACAAGACTGAAAGTCATCAGATGTTGAAAAATTCACAGTAAACACGAAAGCAAGATTGAAACTGAACTATTTAATTTTAAATTAATTACTTACTGTAAGCAGTGCCCTGCCAACACTGTTTACAGTGGGGGTGGGAATCTGCTGACTTCAACTGGGGACATCGTTGGGCGGTGGAAGGAATACTTTGAGGATCTCCTCAATCCCACAGACACGTCTTCCACTGAGGAAGCAGAGGCCGAGGGCTCAGAGGTGGGCTCACCCATCACCCAAGCTGAAGTCACTGAGGTAGTTGGAAAGCTCCTTGGTGGCAAGGCAGCGGGGGTGGATGAGATACGCCCTGAGTACCTCAAGTCTCTGCAGCGTCGCGTGGCGGTTGGGAACAGTGCCTCTGGACTGGCAGACCGGGTGGTGGTCCCTCTTTTTAAGAAGGGGGACCGGAAGGAGTGTTCCAACTACAGAGGGATCACACTCCTCAGCCTCCCCGGGAAAGTCTATGCCAGGGTACTGGAGAGGAGAATAAGGCCCATAGTCGAACCTCAGATTCAGGAGGAAAAATGCGGTTTTCATCCCGGTCGTGGAACACTGGACCAGCTCTATACCCTTTCTAGGGTGCTGGAGGGTTTATGGGAGTTTGCCCAACCAGTCCACATGTGGATCTGGAGAAGGTATTCGACCGTGTCCCTCGTGGCACCCTGTGGGGGGTGCTCCGGGAGTATGGAGTCCGGGGCCCTTTGCTAAGGGCTGTCCGGTCCCTGTATGACCGGAGCAGGAGCTTGGTTCGCATTGCCGGCAGTAAGTCAGACCTGTTCCCAGTGCATGTTGGACTCCGGCAGGGCTGCCCTTTATCACCAGTCCTGTTCATAGTCTTTATGGACAGGATTTCTAGGCGCAGTCAGGGGCCGGAGGGAGTCTGGTTTGGGGACCACAGGATCTCATCCCTGCTTTTTGCGGATGATGTTGTCCTGTTGCCTCCATCGGGCCAGGACCTCCAGTGTGCACTGGGACGGTTTGCAGCCGAGTGTGAGGCGGCTGGGATGAGGATCAGCACCTCTAAGTCTGAGACCATGGTTCTCAGTCGGAAAAGGGTGGCTTGTCCTCTTCAGGTTGGTGGAGAGCTCCTGCCTCAAGTGGAGGAGTTCAAGTATCTTGAGGTTTTGTTCACAAGTGAGGGAAGGAAGGAACGTGAGGTTGATAGACGGATCGGTGCAGCTTCTGCAGTAATGCGGTCGATGTACCGGTCTGTCGTGGTGAAGAAGGAGCTGAGCTGCAAGGCAAAGCTCTCGATTTACTGGTCAATTTACGTCCCTACTCTCACCTATGGTCATGAGCTTTGGGTCATGACCGAAAGAATGAGATCCCGGATAGAGGCGGCCGAAATGGGCTTTCTCCGCAGGGTGGCAGGGCGCTCCCTTAGAGATAGGGTGAGGAGCTCGGTCACTCGGGAGGAGCTCAAAGTAGATCCGTTGCTCCTTCACATCGAGAGGAGTCAGCTGAGGTGGCTCGGGCATCTGTTTCGGATGCCTCCTGGATGCCTCCCTAGGGAGGTGTTCCGGGCATGTCCCACCGGGAGAAGGCCCCAGGGAAGACCTAGGACATGCTGGAGAGACTACGTCTCTCGGCTAGCCTGGGAACGCCTCGGTGTCCCCCCGGAAGAGCTGGAGGAAGTGTCTGGGGAGAGGGAAGTCTGGGAATCTCTGCTCAGACTGCTGCCCCCACGACCCGGCCCCGGATAAGCGGTAGAAAATGAATGAATGAATATTTAATTTTACTGTAAGCATTTGTGGTTGTGAACACAGTGTTACACAGAACGAAAGAACAGAAACACATCAACCGTGTGTAGTTGGACAGAAACAATAGATGTGTTTGAAAAAGGAAATCAGGTTTTTGTATGTTAAAGTAAAAATTGTGTGTTGTGTTTTGTAAAAAGTGTTTTATGAAATTGAAAACTGAGTCAAAGTTTGAAAATTAGTGTAAGATTTTGCAGATTTGGTGTGTGTTTCTGGTGTTTGAGTGTCAGGTTTCAGAGACTGTGTGACAAGTAATGATTTTGTGTGTGAGCCGCTGAACAAACCTGTAATAAACATGAACACAAGATGACTGAGGGTTTAAATACATCAGATAAAGTATAATAATAGTCAAAGTCCAGGGAATAAGATTGAAGAGAATGAATCTATCGACAGTTTGTTGATCAATTCCTGTGTAAATGAAGGATCTCAGTGTGTTACTTCAACTATTTGTTCTTTTTTAATTCAGTCATGTATGTAGTTGTCATTTGATTTACAGCATTATCATGTTATTATTTTCAGGGTTGTTTAGTTTGGTTGTTTTTGCATTACATGGTTTGAACCCTGAATACTGTTTCCAGCCATGAGGTGGCGTTGTAGGGTTAGAATAAATGCAAGGCCAATGAAGGATCCACAGGTGTTTGTGTGCTATTTACTCACGATATAAACTAGAGAACACAACATGGTAAGGAGCGTGACACATCCTGAACACGCTTTGAGCTGTTCGTCAATCACAACACACTGGGAGAGCTAACCAATCACAGCACATTTCATATTATGTAAGGAGGGCCTTCATCCTCCTTACATCTTCTGACTAGAAGATCAGCTGTACTGCTGTTGAGTTTAACTGGAAATGAAACTGAAATGTATCAGTATAAAATCAGTATAAGAAATGTCATGATATCATGACTGGAGAAAAATCTTTTAGTTACTCACAGACTTATAAAACAGAAACTAGAAACCTCCAGATAAGAGTTCACACTGGAGAGAGCTTTGACATGTCAACAGTGTGGAAAGAGTTTCAATAGAAAAATCATTTGACAATCCACAGTGGAGAGAAACTCTTCATATGAGAAACTCTCAGTGTGGAAAGAGATTTACACAGAAAACATACCTAAATGCCCACTTGAGAGATCATACTGGATAGAATCCTTTCACCTGCAAACTGTCTGGGAAGAGTTTCTCACTGAAAGGAAATCTTATGACTCACATGAGAGTCACACCAGGGAAAGCCATTCACCTGCCCTCAGTGTGGACAGCTTAATACACAGATAATAAAAAGAACTATATATAACATACATTATTAATAGACCACATTTCTGTCAAAATACCAGATTTGCAGTTAGTGTTACTACAGTAAATCTAATAAACAGTAAATCTAGGTTATTTATCGATAAAATAAAAAAAAACACGCATTGTAACTGTCGTTAAAAAAAAACACATTGAAACTGTCGTTCATGAACTAATCGTTCATTGGTTGCACGTTTTTCCACTTTTTTTTTTTTGCGCAGAAGCTGTTGGGAATATTACGCTCTTTCATCTTACAATATCTTAGATTTTAGCGAATCACTGGATCTCACAGCTCAGTTGTGGTTCAGTATGATCGAGGTCGTAGCTGTGTAGGCCGAGCTGATGAACGGTCCGTGCGGCACGGCTCAAAAAACGGTACAAAAAATACAAATCTGAAGCTCAAATTTAGATGTCGTATTATGAAAGATTATCACAAAGACCGTAAAACATGCGTAATGTGATTGCTGAGACGTAGTCTTAGTTTATCGATATACATTTTCACAAGACAATAATGTTATTCATATGAAAAGGTAAGCCATTTAAATAAGTTACAACTGTTTTTTGTTTTTTTAAAAGTTTACTTTACTGAAAATATTTAATTTTTCTGCTTTATTGTAACACAGAGGAAGGAGTGGATGAAAGTTTTATGTTGCTGGATGACAGCGGTTCTTGTCTGTGGTCCTGGAGTATCTCCAGCAATACACAGTTTGGATGTGCTCCTTATCCGACACCCTTTTCTGGCCTTCGAGTCTCAACTAACAAGCTGGTAAGTTGAATCAGGATTAGAGAGACAGTGCTAGTGTGACAATTTAACCCTTTTTATACTCCGTTACACTAGGGCTACTACAGAACTAGGAAACACTGGGGTACAGTTCATTACTTTTTTATCAGTTGTCTTGCTTCATTTTAATACATTGTTTTGATTTAAACAGAATCCAAGCTGTTTGATGACTGACAACGATTTAGTATTAAAAGATCACAAGAAGTCCTCACAGCCAAGCTAAGGAGTTCATTAGATGTACAACACCTCATCAAACTTGCTTTTGAAGAAATGGAACGGTGAGTTTAATGATGTTCAGAATAATGAAGGTTTTATTTAGGGAAAAAATGTATTGGTCGTGTCTAAGTGCATATGACATTTGTCCACACACACGTGGTATAAATTAAACATTTTAAACTTGTCTTTCAAAGATTGTCATGGAGAAACTGCCTTCTAAACCCTTCCCGCTGTCCTGCTATCATCGCCATGCCTCACAAATGGGAAAATGGTGCTGAAATAAATGACCTTTTATTTATTAAAATTAGCTTTAAGTTACACTGCTCTGTGTACATATGGGTCCATTTCTCCTTTCCTTTAGTGATTGTGCTTGTTAACAGGTTAGTTCACCCAAAAATCAAAGTTCTGTTATAATTTCTCACCCTAATGTCGTTCTACACCTATAAGACCTTCACTCATCTTTGGAATGTAAATCAAATTCTTTTTAAAGATCTTAGAGAAATTTCTGTCCCTTCATTGACAGTCCACGCAACTACAATTTTTAAGTGCCCAGAAAGGTAGGAAAGACATTGCTAAAGTACTCCATGTGACTCCAGAGATTTAACCTCACACCGTCTACACCAGACGGGACTTTTGTCGCGCCGCAACAGCTAAAAGCTGTCTACACGACAAACTGACTATTGAAAACCATTCGGACTACATCAGAAATCGAACAGGGAATCTGTTTACTTGGGAATTTATCACGTCGCGCCACATCCATTATGATCATGTCCACATATGACTGATTATAATGGGTTCTATTGTCTTTCGATGCGTCGCATTGCTCGCGTCCGGTGTAGACACGGTGTCAGTTTATGAAGCGACACGACTGCTTTGTTTGTGCAATAAAACATAATTTTTGTATTTACACAACAACATCTGCTCTTGCATCAACACAACATGTGTTGAGGTGCTCTTGTGAACATGCGTTGGAGATTAATATTTTGAAAATAAAGTGGAAAGTTATGGTTAGGGAATAAAATATAGAATATACTTCCTAAAACTGAGGTTAAACCACTAGAGTCACTGGATTACTTTAATGCCTTTACTACCTTTTGTGGGCCTTAAAAGTGGTAGTTGCGTTGACTCAACAGAGGGACGGAAATCTGTCAGATTTCATTAAAAAGATCTTAATTTCTGAAGATGGATGAAGGTCTTTGAGGTTTAGAACGACATGAGGGTGAGTTATTAATGACTTTATTTGTTTTTTTTGTTTTTTGGTGAACTAACCCTTTAACAGCAGGTGGAATTCAGTGACCATATTTTAATTGAGTACAGCACTACTTCCCTTTAACTTTTACGTAGTTTAACACTGCTTATGTTGTCACAGTGCACGCCAACTGAACTTTATTTATTCTTTGAAGGTTGGAGCTAATATGGTGCATCACCTGAGCAGTGAGATGAGCCAGAATCCACCTGACTTGATGCTTCAGGACAAACAGAACTCGCAAATTTTTTTTATTTTCTTTTTATCATTTTCATTGTGGAGTTGAACAGAAAATCTTATTTTAATCGATGCATGTATATAAATTTTTTTTTTTTACATCTATGAATTATTGTTCAAAGATTTCTGCTCCCATTCATTTCAAACATGGACTAGTGTATTAAGAGGGTATTATCTTCAATGCATTGCTGCACATTTTTGTACTGAAAACTTTTGTGTAGGTTTAAATATAGTGTTCATTTAGAATTTTTGTGTTCTGTTTACATTTTATGTTTTGTTTACTCTGCACAGGGTTTATTTCTTTTGTTTTATTTAGTAACACAGTTGTCAATGAAGTGTTGCAAACTACCCATGTGTTCGTGGGAACGGTGCTGATAATAAACCCCATGCGAAACGTCAGGTGGCCTACGTGAGTTTTGCTTGCACTTAGCTACAGCCATTCGGTCCAGCTATCCGGACTCTCTATAAAGCGTTACGACCTGCAATAGAGACACTACCATTACACTACAGCCGAGTCTTCATATCACCCTTCATTGTTGTGTCATCTCACCAGACTGCATTCCTGCTCAGCTCTGTGCCTCTTCTAAATAATCTGTGTTTTTACATACTCGCTTGTCTGCATCCTTCTGTTGTGACAGAAACATTAATTCTGATTAAAACATGTTTATTGTACATGTACAAAAAGTTGTGATCTTATTTCAAGGCAGATTGTTTTCATTTTTACTCATATGTATTGAGTTTTTCATGTACTGAGCACTGTCAACTAAACAATATTTAAAAAGCACCACAAGAGTTTAGAATTAACAGTGAATGGATTGTCCACAAGAGTAAAAATGGTCAATTATTTAGTGTTAACTAAACTAGTGATAACTAGTGTTGGTTGATTGAAGAGTCAAGATTACATTACCTTATTTGAACAGTGTCTTAAATGGCTTGTTTTAATAATTTTACAACCGGCTTGCAGCGGCACAGATCTCAGGACGTGTCAGGACGTGTCATCCACCTGATCACACATTCCCAAAAACACAAACAAACTTGTAGATTGACTGTTTCTAGTGTGTGTTCCAGAATAGATGTGAGACACACCTGGGTATAACACTAGAACCGCCACGGGGTAAAATTTGCCCATGGCTGTTTTTCAAATGTCTCCGAGTCATTGACTTTTACTAAAATTGTTATTTACAATGCCCTGTTAAAAACTGTTCAGACAAAACCAGAAAAAACGGGGCTAAAGCTGCCAACAGGTCAAAATTACCCCTATATAATAATTATAATAATTATATTATATAATATAATTTTCGCTCTGTGTTTGAGCAAAGTGTAGGCTTACTGTAAACGGTCACACAAGTTCAATAAAGATGTTTTAGCTTACTCAAATGTTCAAACTTTTAATTATTTTTGTTTTTGCAACTTTTACTGTGTGTTGTTTGCTACTGTGTTGCTATTTATTCAAGTCTGCCTGCTTCCTGAAAAAAAAAATCATGTTTTTATGATTAGCTACCCAAGTTAATTGGTGTTGTTCTCTTATTCAAATTATAAATCACATGACTAAACAAATTAATAATTAATTGGGTGAAACCTGAATTTATCGTTGGCTCACACATCCTATGCAGTGCAGTCAATTATTATTGCTCTTTATTGTCTATTTAGGGTATTAAATATGACTAGCAACAATTTAGTCATTTAAATAATATGGGTGTGAATATGGGAATCATGGAACTTGTCGTCAAGCCGATGGATCTAATAATATTTATGGGGAAATAATGTTAATGGATGAGTGAATGCATGTTTTTATCATGACTGTGGTGTGAAGCTGGAAGTGGACGAGAATCACAGACGCGATTACTAATGAGAGACAGATATCAGTGACACACGCGAGTCCCAGCGGATACAAAGAAACGAGGACATTTCATTCCACCGAACTACTCATAAGTGCTGAAACTCTACTCCTACAGGTCAGTTTATTTGATGAATTAAACTGTGAGGAAACGTCCCTTTTGTCCCAAAGTTTGCTTGCCATGGTCCATAATGTTTGAACAAGTGACAAGGGCACTAGTGACATTATTTAAAATGGTGACTTTCAAAATATATAACACTGTGGAAGTGCTTATTGGTTATTTTAATATAAAAATCTTCACAATAAGGTTAATGTATTAACTAACATGAACTAACCATGAGCAGTAGATTTATTACTGCATTTACTAATCTTCGTTAACATCAGTTAATGAAAATCCAGTTGTTCATTGTTTGTTGATGTTAGTTCACAGTGCATTAACTAATGTTAACAAGATTTTAATAATGTATTAGTAAATGTTTAAATTAACATTAACAAAGATTAATAAATGCTGTAGAAGTGCAGTTCATTATTAGTTCATGTTAACTGATGAACCTTATTGTAAAGTTTTACCAAAATCTTACATATTGTACCTTTAACTATATCAGCATTTCAGTGCTGTATGTCTTTCTCTGTTCATCTGTCTTTTTCAGAGTTGTTTGTCTCTTTTTACCTGTAATTTTAGTTATGTCGTTTTGATGACAGACAGGGATTGTCCGTATAGTTTCAAACTTAAGTCACAAGTTGGACAAACTGGTTGTATTAGTTTTCTGAAAATGTTCTGGTATAACAGGTTTAAGTTCTGAAGAAAACTTCCGCGTCCACATAAAAATTGAACGTAGTTTCAAAGTAACTTCAGCTCAAGACAGTTTAAGTTCAGTGGAGGAACAAGAAACATCTACACCATCATTACTCATGGTTAGTAAATACTACTTCATAAAATACTGACATATATAGATTTATTAGTGTTATGTATCCATTAACATTGATCTTACATTGACTTATCAAACAGCATTGGCATATTGTGTATAATTTTTTTGATTGCTAAAAAACTCAAAGCAATTATTTGATCTTTTAAAGTAATTTTAGCAGATTTTTGATGCCTCGTGTCTCTCGACTCTTGGCTGAATCTACGTTCTCGTCATAAATACACACATTCATCTTACAAACTTTAATTCAAATCTTTAATTTAGATCATGTGAGTGTATATTATTCATAATTCAGTCTATCCACAGTAGCATTCTTTATCAAATCCTGGCTTGTATAACTGACTCCCTCACTTTGAGCTTGTTGACGTGTGTCTGCCTGCTTTTGTGTGTCAGTGTTGGTGTGACTCATGTGAGGAACCGCTGACTGTTTGAAGAACATGTTATGTTTTTTCAAATATTCAACTTTATTTATGTGTAATATTGCTGTCTGAGCACGAAAAAGCTCTGCAAGGTTACAAAGCACTTTTCTATATCAGTGCACACTGTTTCTGAACTCCCTGAAATGCCTCCATTGAATTCTTTAGTTTTCTTCCGGGAACGAACATGTCGCAATATTCCTCTGTGTTAAAGGGTTAGTAACGAGTGGGCGCTTGGACATAATCATGGAGGTTTTGCGATGCGTTCACTGTGCCAACTGCACAACAGACTGACAGGAAAGAGGGAACGACATATCAGAAGCTTAAATTGACAAGGCTTCTTAAACAAATGGAAAAAAACAAACAATTTATTATGACCACGACAGAGATGATAATCAAACCAGCCAAACAGATGTTTTATTTATTGCTGGCAGAGTAAGCTGTAAAGGCTCTGCCCACTTCTGGAAAAGTGTTGGGGAGCAGCATTTCATTTCTATTTAACAGATTAGTTTAGTTAGCTTTATATGAACGTATAACAACACACCTGTCCTCAGGCTCTTGCACTGGCTTCCAGTTGCATTTAGAATTGATTTTAAAGTACTGTTACTTGTTTATAAATCACTTAATGCCTTGGACCTCAATACATTGTAAATATGATCATATAATATAAACTTAACAGATCACAAAAGATCACTTAGAAATACCAAGGGTTCACTCAAAGCAAGGACAGTCTGCTTTTAACTGTTATTCCAGCCGCAGCTGAACCAGCTTCCAGAAGAGATCAGATGCGCTCCAACAGTAGTCACAAAATCCAGACTCAAAACATATATCAATCTTTTATGCATCATCTTGTTTATTTCTGACTGTTTTAATGCATTTTAAATCTTGCTGTCTGGTTGAAAGAGCTGGGAGACTTAGTAAGCATTTGTTATCCCAGCTACCTGGGATATCTATCCATCATAAACATATTCCACATGGCTCCGGGGGGTTAATAAAGGCCTTCTGAAGCGAAGCGATAATTAACAAGTTATGAAGTAAAATATCTAGTTTCTGCCAGACCACCTTCTGTATTCTACTTACAAAGAAAGTGTAAAATTCTCACAGTTCATAAAGCTTACGCTACGTCCTACACCTTGCCTATTCAACTTTCGGAAAAAAGCTTAACTGACGCGAAACCAGCTCCGTTTTTTTCGTAATTCAAATACGAACAGCAGTCTGGCGGAAGCTAGATATTTTACTTCATCACTTGTTTTTTTTTTTTTTTACAGAAACACATCATTTTGCTTCAGAAGGACTTTATTAATCCCCCGGAGCCGTGTGGAGTATGTTTATGATGAATGGATGTGGATGAAGGCACTTTCTTGAGCTTCATACTCGTTGATCTTGTTCACTGCCACTATAAACCTCAGATGCGTAAGGATATTTATTAATATATCCCTGAGTGTATAAATCAGAAAGAGGAAAATCATTTATACCTACGATGGTTTGAGGCTGAGCAAAGCTTGCGGTAGTTTTCATTTTAAAGCAAACTAATCCTTTAAGGAGACACACACAAAAACATCATATTCTTGCTACCACTCATAAAGCGGTATTTACAGAATAGCAGAGTCCTGATTCGATCACAGCTTCATTTCATAATCCAAATTACATTTGAGTGTTTAGGTACAAATATTAGGAGTTAAACTACTTCAGATCTTTTCGTTTTGTTCTGCAGCTGTGAATCGGTGAAGGGTGATGGCAGCTGTTAAAGAGCTGATCAAGAAATCACTGTATGAACTGAAAGGAGATGATCTAAAGGAGTTTCAGTGGCACTTAGAGAATGATCATGAGTGTATATCAAAGTCTGACATGGAGAATGCAGATAGATTACAAACAGTGGATAAGACGGTGGACTGTTTTGGGCCAGAAGAAGCTGTGAAGATCACGGTGGAGATCCTGAGGAAGATAAACCAGAATAATCTGGCTGAGCAGCTGGAGAACAAACACAAGAAAGGTAATGTTTAATTTGTTGTGACTGTCATGTAAATGACAGGCAATATGAAGACGTGCTGCTGTATATAAATAATGCTGCTGTATGTAAATATATATGGGGTAAATAACCTAGCCCTAATACAGTCTCATGTCTAGGTTGGTATGCTAGATGTCAATGTTTAATCAAAACGCTTTTAATAATGTTAGTCAGCATGACCTGAAGTTGATCCAATGGTGCCAAGCCAATAAATGTTCTGGAAGGAATTAGAACAAAGAAAGTAATTCAGAAATTTTAAAACTAAAACCAACTGCGTTCAAGTCAGTATTAGTCAAGGTGTTTCCATTACCACATATGTTGTCAACTTCAAAGTTATAGTGCAATAAGTTTGACTAAATTGAATATAGTAGAAGTTTTTTATTATGTGCTGTAGGTATGTTTGTACTATGATCTGCAGACCAGGTTACAAATTACATATACACTACCGGTCAAAAGTTTTAGAACGCCTCCATTTTTCCATTTTTTATTGAAATTTACGCAGTTTAATGTCTCAATGTACTCTGAAATTAAAGCATAGAACAAATAAACAATTGGAGATAAAAAAGAAATAATGCAATCGTTTTGTTTAACAAAATTTAATCTAAATTTTTGACTCATCAAAGTAGTCACCTTTTGCAGATATAACAGCCGAACACACTCGTGGCATTCTTTCTACAATGGAAATCAAATATTGTTCGGAAAGTTCTTCCCAACACTGTTGCAGAAGTTCCCACAAATGTGTTGCACTTGTAGGTTGCTTTGCTTTCACCCTTCTGTCCAGTTCATCCCAAACCAGCTCGATGGGGTTTAAGTCTGGAGACTGTGCTGGCCATTCCATGATTTGAAGCCTACCGTCTTGTTCTTTTCTTCTAAGGTAGTTCTGACATAACCTGGAGGTATGTTTTGGGTCATTATCTTGCTGTAGGATGAACCCCTGATCAACTAGGCGTGTACCAGAGGGTATTGCATGGCGCTGCAAAATGCTGTGGTAGCAGTTTTGGTTCAGGGTGCCACTCACTCTGTGCAAGTCACCGACTCTGGATCCAGCAAAAGAGCCCCAGACCATCACGCTTCCTCCTCCATGTTTGACAGTTGGTGTCACACACCGAGGAACCATCCTTTCGCCATCCTCGACGGCGTACAAAAACCCTGCGTGATGAACCGAAGATTTCAAATTTCGATTCATTAGTCCATAACACCTTCTTCCAGTCTTCAGTAGTCCACTGGCGGTGCTTCAGGGCCCAGGCAAGCCTCTTTTTCTCATTTTGCCATCTTAGCAATGGCTTTCTTACTGCCACTCGACCTGTCAAACCTGCAGCTCTAAGTCTTCTCTTCACAGTTGAAACTGAGACTTGCTTACTTCGACCAGTGGTAAGCTGTGCTTGAAGCTGTTGTCCTGTGAGCCGCCTATCACGCAAGCTGTTGACTCTCAGAAACTTGTCTTCTGATTCTGTTGTGGCTTTGGGTCTGCCAGACCACTTCCTGTCAGAGTTTCCTCCAGTTTCCAAATGCCTTTTGATGGTATAGGAAACTGTACTCACTGAACCTTGGCTTTCTTTGCAATTTCTCTAATGGAAAGACCTACACTTTTAAGGGTTATAATGGTCTGTCTGTCTTCCTTTGTTAATTGCCTTTTTCTCGCCATTATGAGAGCAATATACTATTTCCTGCGGTACAATACTGTCCAAATAATGCTTAAGAGGGTGTAGAAACACAGTCTGTTCCAACACTGCTTTTATACAGACAGAGGGTTTGTAAGTAATCAACAAAAGTTGGGACACCTGTAGGAATTGTTATTATCAACTTTCAAGACTTAATTTACTTCCATTGCTGCAGAACAGCTGTAAGTTGTTAACCCATTACTTGTTCCCTGAAAAAAGCCTTTTTGTATAACTCTGAAATGTACATTATTTTTCAGTTTTTGGTAACCTAAACGTTTTTTTTTAAACCTCTGGCAGTTTACCGCTTACCTTTGTAACATTTCAGGTTATTCGCTGGACTTAAACTGCTTAAATTTCAATAAAAACTGGGAAAATTGGGGTGTTCTAAAACTTTTGACCGGTATAGTAGGTTATAAGAAAAACATGATCACTTAGTCTTTGCTTTCTTTTCCTCTCTTTTTTAAAGGCTCAACTGCAGATGACAGACAAGCTACTCTTCATAATTACAAAGAGACCAGCCTCAAGCTGAAGATCAAATTAAAAGAGGACTATAAGCGGATATTGGTTGGTAATTCACAGACGGGTCATCAGGAAAACCTGAACGATATTTATACTGATTTATATGTGGTAGAGAATGAGACTGGAAGAAGAGTAAATGACCATGAGCTGGGACAGATCGAATTGAATCATAAACAATATGATGCCAAGGACACACCAATCCAATGCAGTAATATTTTTAAAGTCAATGAAACCAAAAAGGTACTGACGATGGGGATTGCAGGAGTAGGAAAAACTGTCTCTGTCAATAAGTTCATCCTTGACTGGGTTGAAGGAAAAGAAAATGAGGAAATAGCCTTCATTTTTCCTCTGCCATTCCGTCAGCTAAACCTGATTACAGAGAACTGCAGTCTCATGGGACTGATTCACGAATACTTCTTTAGTGATCCTAAAGAACTGCCCTCTCTTCCTGAAGGAGATGGAAAGGTCTTGTTCATTTTTGATGGGCTGGATGAATGTCGCTTTCCTTTGAACTTTAAAGAGGGTGGCAGATTTACAAATGTTCACAAAAAAACAACACTGAGTAGGATAGTTTCAAGCCTGATCAAGAGAGATCTGGTTCCCTCTGCTCTCATCTGGATCACATCCAGACCAGCAGCAGCCAGTCTGATACCCCGAAACTACATTGATCAGGTGACTGAAGTGCGTGGATTTAATGATGAGCAGAAAGAGCAATACTTCATCAAAAACAGCACTTCTGAGGTTTCTGAAAACATCATCAGTCACATCAAGAAATCCAGGAGCCTGTACATCATGTGCCACATCCCCGTCTTCTGCTGGATCTGTCTTACAGTTCTTCAGCCTCTACTGGCTCAAGAGAGCAATAACAAAAATAAAACACCAACAACTCTCACAGAGATGTACACAAACTTCTTAAATTCTCAGCAGCAACAAATGAAAGAAAAATACTGTGATACCCCTAAAGCCAATGCAATATCTTTTGATCAGATTATTCTGAAGCTTGGGAAACTGGCCTTTCAGCAGCTGCAGAAAGGTCAACTGATTTTCTACAAAGAAGATCTTGAGAAATGTGGAGTAGATGTCAGTGAAGGGTCTGTCTACTCTGGGTTATGCACTCAGATCTTTCAGAAGGGAAAGGTTTCAGCCAGAAACGTTTACAGCTTTGTTCATCTCAGTGTACAGGAATTCCTTGCTGCTCTTCATGTGTTTTTGATTAGCAAAGACAAAAACGCAAACCCATTTCTGGAATCATGGACAGAAAAACTGAAATGGAAACTTTCCAAAAAGCCACTGTTTCAGCTTCATAAAACTGCAATCAACAAGGCTTTAGAAAGCAAGAACGGACACCTGGATCTTTTCCTCCGGTTCCTTCTGGGTCTTTCACTGGAGTCCAATCAGAGTGACCTGAAGGAACTACTGCCAGGACTGGAACTGAAAACAGAAAACCTGAAAAACACTGTTGACTTTATCAAAATGAAGATAGAGGAGGAGAAATCAGTAGAGAGGACCATCAATCTCTTCTACTGTCTGAGTGAACTGAAAGATGACTTTGTAGAGGAAATACAGAAGAATCTGAGCTCAGGAAATCTGTCAGAAGAGAATCTCTCCTCTGCTCAGTGGTCTGGTCTGGTGTTTGTACTCCAGATGTCAGAAGAGACTCAAGAGACCTTTGAACTGCAGAAATATAGAAGATCGGATGAAGCAGTGGGAAGACTGCTGCCAGTGATCAAAAACACCAGAAGAGCACTGTAAGAGTCTTCTTTAGAATCATTTACATGCTCTGTTAGTAATTTTAATTGGGTCTTACACAGGTGATTTGATGGTCAAGACTGTTCAGATTAAGAAATGTAAATGTATCAGTGTGTGATGATATTAAACGCCAACGTATCTCCATCATCAGGCAAGCTGGGTCGGGCATCAGGCAAAACTCAGGAACCTGAGTTTTACCCATTTTATTCTTCACAATTTTATCATAAATTAAAGAAAACTGAAAATAATGGTTATTTGGTTATAATAAAGATAACTTTTTTTTAGCTTTGCTTACATCACTTCAGTCAAACGTTTTTCCAAATGATCTTTTTCCAAATGATTATAAACTCTATCTAATAAGCATTACTATTGCATTACTCTCTACACAGGCTCCATAGTTGTAATCTCACTGCTCAGTGTTGTGAGAGTTTGTCTTCAGCTCTACAATCCTCAAACTCTGTCCTGAGAGAGCTGGACCTGAGTAACAATGACCTGAAGGATTATGGAGTGAAGCTTCTTTCTGATGGACTGAAGAGTCCAAACTGTCACCTGGAGATGCTGAGGTTTGTCTTGAAATACATTCTTTTTTGCATTGTTATTTATTTATTTTTTTAAAAAGTAAAAAGATTTAATATGTATGGAATTACATTGTTTTTTGTTTTTTTTTAGATTTCCCTCATGTAATCTCACTGCTCAGTCTTGTGAGAGTTTGTCTTCAGCGCTACAATCCTCAAACTCTGTCCTGAGAGAGCTGGACCTGAGTAACAATGACCTGAAGGATTCTGGAGTGAAGCTTCTTTCTGATGGACTGAAGAGCCCAAACTGCCATCTGGCAATATTGAGGTAAATGGTTTTAAAATAATTAACAAAATACTATCAGAATAAATGATTTTGTAACAGAATGTAGCATCTGCTCACAATGGAATGCCAGAAAAAGAGACAAAACAACATTTAAAGGAGTGTGATATTTTAAAATATTTATGCAGATGTCTGTATTTTACAGGGGTTTTTTTATTCGCTTTGGTACTATTTTCACAAGTAAGGTGTATATTTTCAAAACTCTTAGTACAAAAATCCTTTTACAATCAGTTCATTCAATAGTAAACAATGCAAGATACATGTTTCAGATCACTGTTGTTGCTGAAATACAGTAAAACAGACTATAGATGCCACATTAGAAAATACACTTACATTACCTAAATTACATATTCGACATAAAATCCACAATTTTTGTAATAGCATCTATTCAGTCTGTTATCAAAAGTTGTGATGAAGTTTGACAGTCATGAGGTTTTGTGCTACAACAGAGTTTCCTGCAAGTACAGTAAATGTTCTCACTGTACCATATGTGTCACACCCATGGACGTTTTGTGTTGCCAGTATGTTCATTTACCCTCCGTGTGATTAGTTAATTCCCCGCACCTGTTCCTGTTATCCCTAATTACGTTCACCCCTATATATTCGCCTTGTGTTTGTTCAGTCCTTGTCGGTTCTCGTCTGTGTATGTATGCTGTGTGTTCCTGCTCGTCTGTACCAAGCCTGTCTGGATTAAAACCTGTTTATGATTTATCTTCCTCGTCTTCGTGTCTTTGCCCTAACCACAGCGTGACAGAAGAACCGACCCACAAAACTGTGATTGTTTAGCAGCCTTTTCCTCCGTTTATTTTCTCGTTTTTTAGTTTCGTTTTTGTTTGTTCCGTTTTCCCCTGTCATGGATATGCCCGGTGTTCGTCTCCTACTGCTGGAGCAGGAGGACCAAACATTGGAGGACCACACGCGGACCTTCTTAGATCTCGCGTATCTGACGCACTTTCCGGACGACTGCCTCTGCACGTTCTACGAGGTGAGCTTAAACGCCACATGCAGAGCGCAGTTGTCCGGAGAGGTTCCGCGTGTGGACTTTGAAGCCTTTGTGGAGTGGGTGCTGGCGAGCTGCAACTCGCTATGCACCGTCGGCCCGGAAGAAGACCCCGCCAGCACCACTCCGGACCCAGAGCGAGACCAGCCACCATCTCGCGGCACGGAACGCCCGCACGAGCCATCGCCAAGTGGAGCGACAGAGCCCAGGAACGCCACGGAGTCAGACCAGAGAAGTGAGTGTGACCAAGCGCGTGAGCCGGCTACAACGCTCGTGAGGGAGCCAGCGGTGGAGAGCGAGGGCGAGGAGGAAAGCCCCGCCCACTGCACGGCCGTTGAGGGTGAGCATGGACTGTGCTCAGAGAACTGTTTATTAATTCCTGTATATCTTGAATCATCTGCCTGTCCCGAGTCAATTGAATCATCTGCCTGTCCCGAGTCAATTGAATCATCTGCCTGTCCCGAGTCAATTGAATCATCTGCCTGTCCCGAGTCAATTGAATCATCTGCCTGTCCCGAGTCAATTGAATCATCTGCCTGTCCCGAGTCAATTGAATCATCTGCCTGTCCCGAGTCAATTGAATCATCTGCCTGTCCAGAACTCCCACCCAACCTCCCTCTCCCACCTCCTCTCATCCATCTGCCATCTCCGCTGCAGCCAGCCAGCCCCTCTGCTCACCCTCAGCCTTCCATCAACGGCGTGAGCGCGCAGTGGGCCTGCCAGTCTCCAGCTCCATTGGGGGCAGTGGATCCTGGGTCTCCGCCTCCCACCTCCTCGACCAGGACTCCTCCTCGGCCCGTTGGTCCACCAGCTCCGCGTTGGCTCCAACCTCCCTCGTCTCCACCGTGGCCCCTCAGTCCACCAGCTACGCCGGGCTCCCTCATCCCTCCGGCTCCGCCTTGGTCGCTCGTCGACCTGCCCTCGCCGCTGGACTACACTCCTCTGGCTGCGCCTCGTCCTTCCGTCCCTTTGGCTCCGTTGGCGTCCTCGCTCCCTCCGACGTCGCCTGGGTCCTCTGTCGCTCCGGCTCCACCGCGGCCTTCAGGATCCCCGCCTGCGCCTCAGTCGGAAGAGCCGCCTACGTCGCCGCGTCCCGCCGGATCCTCGGGGTCGCCCTGGCTCGTCGGCGTTCCAGCTACGCCCTGGTCTCCTCTACCACCTGCTCCGCCACTGTCTGTCGCCGCCCTGGTGCCGCCTGCCCTTCCTCCACCATGGCTGCTTCCTCCTGCGGCTCCACCATGGGCGGTGGGCGTGACTGTGGCCCGGGTCCCACCATCCTCCTGCTCCAAGTCCTGTCTGTCTCCTCCCTGGCTCCTCCCACCATCTACTCCACCCTGGTTCCTCCTGTTGTCTGCCATGTCGTCTGTCTGCTGTCCTGTCTGCCCGTCGTCTCCTCGTCCTCCACCTGAGCCCCCTCCCTCCCTCCGCAGTTGGTCCATCTACGGCGCGAGGACGCGCCTTCCGGGGGGGGGTGTAATGTCACACCCATGGACGTTTTGTGTTGCCAGTATGTTCATTTACCCTCCGTGTGATTAGTTAATTCCCCGCACCTGTTCCTGTTATCCCTAATTACGTTCACCCCTATATATTCGCCTTGTGTTTGTTCAGTCCTTGTCGGTTCTCGTCTGTGTATGTATGCTGTGTGTTCCTGCTCGTCTGTACCAAGCCTGTCTGGATTAAAACCTGTTTATGATTTATCTTCCTCGTCTTCGTGTCTTTGCCCTAACCACAGCGTGACAATATGACTGAACCTATACTGTAGTTGACCTTTATAAGGGTGATGTAGCAGTCTCTACCATGGTAATGCCTCTGTTTACAGTATCACATGGCATATAATGTAAAATGATGCCATCTGTCTCCCTTCTTCTGATGCATCTCTGATCAATCTGATATTATTCAGTCATTGACTGTTTCTTTTCCCTTATACTCTGTCCTGTTCTGTGTTCACAAATTTCAATGTATATAGATCTGTCTCTGTCTCTCATACACAGACACAAACACACATTGGTTTTTCATGTTATCTGGGGACTTTCCATTGACATAATGTTTTTATAACGTATACACGGTATATGCTATCCCCCTACCCCTAAACCTACCATCATAGAAAACTTTCTGCATTTTCACATTTTATAAAAAATTCATTTTGTATGATTTATAAGCTGTTTTCCTCAAAAAAAATGTCCAAACAAGTTCTAAAATTACTAGTATTTCCATCCTTGTTGGGACATTATGTTAACAACAATGTTTACTGGGACCACACACACACACACACACTTTGAAAATTGAGGTTATCATCGAAGATCAATCACTTATAATGTAAAAAGAATTCATTACATTTGGTTATCCATATCGCAATTTGGTTATCCAAATTGCAAATAAGTTCTATAGAAACTATGAATACAGAATCAATATCTTTAGAAATCTATACATGTACCAAATGATTCATTGATTAAACATTAAGTTCACTTGGATTAAATAATAGACAAATGTGTTAAACTGAACGAGAACAGATGCAAATGAAAAGTTCGACAGTAAGAGCATTGTGAAAGGCAGTTACTGTGAATGAAACATTTATATAAATGAAACACTTATTTTGTGTAGTGAAAAGGATACTTTCTGATTTTGTGTTTTGTACTAACACAACTGTACTAAGAGTTTTGAAAATATACACCTTACTTGTGAAAATGGTACCAAAGCGAATAAAAAAACTGTAAGAGTTGAGAGAAATGACCCACATGGACTGCATAAGTCTGAGAAAAATATTGTTGGGGGTGGAGAGATGGTAGTGGACTGTGTGAAGATTGAAATTACAAAATGGCCTTAAACAAGTATTAAAATGGTAAAATTTGCTTTTTCAAAACCATCTATTTCATGCATGGTTAGCACTGAACAAGCTAGTAGTGCCATCTAGTGGCTGTGCACGGGACACCATTATCATCTCAGTAAGACTTCACAATTAACACCACATGCTAAATGGCGGTTATATGAAACAATGTCATGTACCGGTTGACTGGCAATTAATTTTTATGAATTCTTGGAATACATGTTTAAGGCCATGGGATATTGCTTAGGCAAGTCAAATTTATTTATATTGCACATTTCATACACAATGGTAATTCAAAGTGCTTCACATTAAAAAGAAACAAATACATAAGGACAGAAATGGAATGCATAGAAAATAAAAGTAACAATAAAGCGGAGAATACCCCTATCTGACGATTTTCACTCAAAATATTAGGTCTACGTATTTTTAATTTGTCTCTTCCCGATATTGGCTGTCATCCTCTATGGTTTTCTCTCGGCGCCTGAAATAATCTATTTGACGTCTCCAATAGATCTGATTTTTCACCTAAAATTGGCCAGGAAGAGCTCTAGGACTGACCCTCCAGTCTGCACTCACTTGGTCCTTGACCTTGGGTTCACTGAAACCCACTGCTCTCACCACGTGGTTTCAATTTTGTTTTAATCAAAAAAATCTCTTAACCATGCTGGCTTACCACAGAGTGGTCTCAACCACTATGGTTTATCCATTTTTCTCAAATCATTAGTATAATTTTCTATGTAATATTTTAGATTTTTCACCTAAAATGGCCCAGGAAGAGCTCTACGACTGCCTTGGTCCCTAACCTCGGGTTCACTCAAACCCACTACTCTTTGTAGTCCCCGCCTACAATGTCCCACATTAGTCCCCACAGAGTTTCAACCATTATGGATCACTTCCCACTCTAACTCTTACCAGAGAAATTTGAAGATTTTCAAATGCATTAAAACAGTCAGGAATCAAAAGAGGATGCATGAAAAATTTTATGTAAAATGCATTTAAAACATTTAAAAAATAAAAATATAATATAAACAAGATTGATAAATAAAAGAGTACATATAAAATAAAGTGCAATCAGTTCAGACGTAGCACAGCTAAACAGATGTGTTTTGAGTCTGGATTTGAATGTGGCTACTGTTGGATCACATCTGATCTCTTCTGGAAGCTGGTTCCAGCTGCGTCTGGCATAATAGCTAAAAGCAGCCTGTCCTTGTTTAGAGCGAACCCTTGGTATTTCTAATGGATGTGATCCTATTGATCTGAGTGATCTGTTAGGTTTATATTCTATGAGCATATTTGCAATGCATTGAAGTTCTTGGCCATTAAGTGATTTATCAACAAGTAACAGTACTTTAAAATCAACTCTAAATGCAACTGGAAGCCAGTGCAATGATCTGATATGTTCATATTTTCTGGTTCTGCTCAGAATCCTGGCAGCAGCGTTCTGTATGAGTTGCAGCTGTCTTATGGTCTTTTTGGGAAGGCCAGTGAGGCATCCATTACAATAATCCACCCTGCTGGTGATGAAAGCAGTGAAATGAAAGTCTTTTCCTGGAACAACATGTCTTACCTGGAAACAAAGCATCTAATTCTTGCAACATTTTTGAGATGATAATATGTTTTTCTAATTGCTTTCACATGACAACTGAAACTAAGGTCTGACTCAAATCACATCAAATTTCCTGGCTTGACGTTTTGTTGTTTGACCCCTGGAGTGGAGGTATGCGTTCACCTTGAGAACTTCATCTTTGTTTCCAAATTCAATTACTTCAGTTTTGTCTTTGTTTAAAGTTTTGGCACATTCAATTTTTAATTTCATCAATGCATTGGCACAGGGAGTCAATGGGGCTGTAGTTGATAAGGTGACAGGGCTAGGTAAAACTGGGTATCATCTGCATATCTATGATATGCAATTTGGTTCATTCTCATTGTTTGGTTCAGTGGCTGCATATATAGGTTGAACAGGAGAGGTGCTAGAATTGAAAATGTCATGAATGTCCACTCAGACTTACGTTCACCAATACTCACATAATAAGCTCTCCCTTCTAAGTATGACCTGAACCATTTGAGGACCATCCCAGAAAGCCTAACCCAGTTGTCTCTGTGCTGTGATGCAGTTGGAAACCAGATTGAAAGTTATCAATGTATCCATTCTAGCTTAAGGATTTGTTCAGCTGATTGAAAACAACTTTTTCAATGATCTTGTTAGGTGGGGTCAGATAAACAGAGGACTCAAATGCAGTGGAAAACTGTGAAAGTTTATTGGCAGGTTCGGAACACAGGTGAACAGACAAAGTGATCTCAGTGAAGACGTGAAGATCCTCAGGTGTGCTCTCGTGTTATGCTCAGCTATTATCTCCTCGTCTTCGGGTCCTGAGTATAACAGTCAACAGGCACGTAAATAACAAGTCACACAACACAAGAACTGGGAGCACAAACAAGCAACATCCACGCGACACAAAATAGTGATCAACTGACAACAAGGGGTAGACACAGCTGGGAATAAATAGGGAAAAAGGGAACGAGTGACAGGTGTGGGAGATCAGCTCATGATTGAGCACACAGTGCTGTGAGGTAACTCTGATTGCCCAGATCACGAGCTGTAGAAAATGACAGGACCAAAACAAACAACAGAGAAGCACCGATGACACAACCTGACCCGTGACAGAATCCCCCCCCCTCAGGGGCGCCTCCTGGTGTCCCCAGAGGACTCACCATGACGCCGATGGAACTGGTCAATGAGAGCATGGTCCAGCACGTCGCGAGCTAGAATCCAGCATCTCTCCTCCGGACCATAACCCTCCCAGTGTAATGGTCTGGTCCTCGAGCACTACTTTCATCCTGGCCACCAGGGGTCGCTGTCCGTGAGCTCTCCGTCATTCTCCTCCGGAACTATGGATGGCGCTTGCAGCAGGAACTCTAGCCTCTCCACTCCTGTAGATGGCGCCATTGCCCCAACTATGTTCATTGCTCGTTTGCCCTGATTTCCCACACCTGAAGTTGACCCTTCATAAGTTTGATTGTTCCCTGCTATTGTGTTCAGTCTTGAGCCTGTCTTCCGGAGATTCCTGCTGCCCGTCTTTAAAGTTAAGAGTATCTCTGTTAACTGTTTTGGACCATTGTGTCTGTTTTTGTTTTCTCTGTTTTATGGAAGCTCGGCTCTCCTATTCATTTGTATTTTGGTACCTTTATTTTACCAGTAAAGATTTATTTTATTTTCTAACGACTGAAGTCTCCTGGCTCTTCTCTATTCTGCAATTGGGCTACACCGTGGGGACTTAGCTCAGTGAGTTAACACTGACCTCTAGTGCACCAGCGACCCGGGTTCTATCCCCACCAACGGGCAAACCTAACACCCAGTCTACCAGATATTGATGACCTCTACCCCTCCGCCTCACATCAAGAAGTTGTTGCACCGTATAGGCAGGCAACCCCTCGATGAGTCTGGGAGGCGGTGGAGCAGAGGTCTGAGGCTGAAGGGGGGAGCGAAAAATGGGTTTGATCTTGGAAACATGAAACACCGGGTGAATCCTTTTAAACTGAGGGGGTAATTTGAGTCGAACTGTCACCGGGTTAAGCACCTTGGTTATAATATACGGTCCAATGAATTTGGGTCCCAGTTTACGTGCGAGAAGTTTGAGGGGAATGTCTTGGGCAGAAAACCAAACCTTTTGACCACACACGTAAAGTGGGGGCTTAGAACGGTGACGGTCCGCCAATGCCTTGCTCCTCTCGCCAGTCCGGGAAAAGGCTTCTCTGGCGAGCCTCCAAGTACGAAGGAACCATGCTCGACCATGGTTAATCTGGAACTCCAAGTCGACTGTCTACAGAAGCCACACAGCGCAAGACCTGGACCAAAACAAACAACAGAGAAGCACCGATGACACACCCTGACCCATGACAGATCTTCCCTATGACAGGAAGATTTGAGATTGGCCTGTAGTTGCTCAATATGGTGCTATCCAGATTCATCTTCTTCAGGAGGGGCTTAACTACTGCTGTTTTCAGGGAGTTTGGAAAATTCTCAGAAAGTGTTTACCACTTCTAGGAGGAGGGGCTGTTTCATTGACGACTGTTGCACTTCAGCTATGTTCTAGCCATGTTTCCTTTAGAGGCATAAAATCTAGATTGTTTGAGGTTATGTCGTTGACTAGAAGTGATTTATTTTTAAGTGAGCGGATATTTAAAAGTGTTTCAATGTTTAAAATCATTCTGCCTACTCAGTCACATAAAACAATGTATTGATTTTAAATTTCTAAGACACTTTTGTTTCGAAGGGCCATATGTGAGGAGATGTGAATCTTGCTGTGATTCACACCTGAGGAGATTAAGACCCTAACCCTAATGAGCCGCATAATGAGCCATTCACTCAGGAATGTGACTGAGTGAACTAAGAAAGAATGCAATGACAAAAGAAATATATATATATATATATATATATATATATATTTATGTTTGTAGTTTATTTAGAATATAGTTAACTATATAAATGAGAGTCAAAGACCGTTTGAGTACACAGTTATACCTGGAAAAAACTGTGGACAAAGATTTTTTTCTTCCACTGGTGGCTCCTGACGACCGACCCTATTGACGACGGGGACGACCCCGACCCCGACCTCTGGGGGCAGGTTGGCTGGGATGGTCCTGGTGGAATTGAGTGAGTAGCATCGGATCAAGGATGTCGTCTCGAGGAACCCATGATCTTTCCTCGGTTTCATACCCTTCCCAGTCGACGAGATATTCCAAGTTCGGTCCCCGCCGTCGAGAGTCCAGAATGGTTCGCACCTGGTAGATGGTTTCATCCTCGGTAAGGGTTGGAGGAGGAGGCAATCCATCATCACCAAGTCCTGTGGGGGCAGACAGGGGTTCAGTGAAGGGTTTAAGTAGTGAAACATGGAATGAAGGTGCTATTCGATACATGGAGGGTAGTAGAAGATGGTAGGTGACATCGTTCAGCTGCCTCTGTACCATAAAGGGACCTATGAAGAGGGGACTCAGCTTTCGACAGGGCAGGCGAAGACGGATATCTCTGGTGGATAGCCACACTTTTTGGCCTGGGAGGTAAGTGGGTGTTTTTGAGCGGCGTTTATCTGCTTGGATCTTGTGTCTTCGCTCTGCCCGTTGTAGATGGATGTAGTCCCACACCCTCTCGCTCAGGTGGAACCAATCTTGAACAGCTGGAACCTCCGACGGCTCCCCGGACCAAGGGAACAATGGTGGCTGATACCCTAGGATGCACTGGAATGGGGTTAGGCCTGTGGTGGATTGTCTTAGGGAGTTTTGTGCGTATTCTGCCCAGGGTAGGAATCAGCTCCAGCTGTTCTGGTTCTGGTGGCAGTACACCCTCAGGTATCTCCTGATCTCTTGGATCTTCCGCTCAGTCTGGTCGTTGGTTTGCGGGTGATAACCAGAAGATAGGCTGACCGAAACTCCCAGGAGTTTGAAGAACACTTGCCACACTCGGGAGATGAATTGGGGACCTTGGTCGGAGTCTATGACCTCGGGCAAACCAAAGTGACGTAAGACTTGCTGGAAGAGAGTCTAGGAAGGGACGTTGAGGTATAGGTAGTGGTACCAGCTTGCCTGCAGGAAGTTGTCTTGGGGTGTTTGGTGATGGCACAGACTGAGCAGCTCTTGACATATCGAGAGACATCCTGAGGCATTGAGGGCTACCAGTAACGTTGACGAAGGAACGAGAGGGTTCGCTTGCTACCTGGGTGTCCAGAGCCCGGGGAGGTATGTGCTGAGTCCATGAGGGGCTGACGATAGCTGGTAGGAACAAAGAGTACCCCCTCAGGACCTCCCGGCAGAGCAGGTTTGATGGTGGTAGCCAGAACTTGACAGTTTGGGAGGTGAGAGTCTGGTATTCGATGCACGGCCGCAAGCCTCTGTCCTTCTTGGAAGAAGAAGCTCGACGCGGCAGGGGACGTCGATGGTCAGATAAACTCCTGTTGAAGTGCCTCCGTGATGTAATCTTCCATGGCCTTCTGATCAATCCTTTGATGGATCAAGACCATGTTTTCTGTGACTCCTTCATCTGTGTGCTTCCCTAGTTCACGTTCCGAGTTACAGATCATTTTCTGAGGACTATCAGAATGGACTTCATTCAGTGAGAGACGACCGATCACGCATCATTTTAGTTATCTTTATTTTGCAAAAAGTAAAACATTTTGTTTTTACTTTTAGTGTGCACAAATAAAAGAACACATTTAACATATTAGAAAGGTGTATGACTCTTAATTATATGCCCAAAATTGACAGTGTATTTGAGTCTCTTTCACACTGGTAAGAAAAAAAATGGGGTGGTATCGCAGCACGACAGCCGATCCCTGATTGTTGTTAAGTCACCGAAGTTACTATATAAGTTTTTTTGGTAACACTTTATTTTACAATGTCATTGTTACAAATGTTACATATTGTTACTATAGTAGTAACTATAAATTTTGCATAATTACATGCACTTAATCCTAAACCAAGACAAACCCTAGTCTTAACCCTATAGTAAGTATATGTAGTTAATTAACATTACTCAGTACTTAAATGTATAATTACAGCGTAACAAAGACACCTTAACATAAGGTTTAACCGTTTTTTTTTTACACAGTTACAAATAAATACTTAATTAATGGCTAAAATATGCATAAATTAAAATCATGTGAACTGCTGGTGTGTGTCTGTAGGTTGTCTGGCTGTATGGTGACAGAGGAAGGCTGTCATTATGTGTCTTCAGCTTTGAGTTTAAACCCTTCACACCTGAGAGAGCTGGATCTGAGCAACAATTACCCAGGAGATTCAGGAGTGAAGCTGCTTTCTGAAAAACTGGAGGATCCAAACTGCACCCTGGACAAACTCAAGTATGTGAAGCAGGAGGAGTTTCGATTAAACGATTCCAAAAACATTACTATGTTTAATTATTACAGAACAGTTTGACTTTATTTCTTAAATATATATACATATATATCAAAAGTTAAATTGATAATTTAGAGAGGTTTGGCTTTTGTTATGCAATTGAATGCTTTTTTTCTGATTGCTAAGGTGTGTAATTATTTTCCAGTAAACCCACAGCTACAGTTTCATATCACTTTGTCAGATGACTTATTTAAGCCTTTGCCTTCCAACAGCAAAAAAAAAAAAAAAAACAGAACACTCACAAACACATACACAAAGACACTGACCCAACAAACAATAAGATAAAAATGGCAAACTATTTGCATGATTTTCCCACAAAGTTACATTATCTATGAAAAGTATGCTCTTTTCACACAGGATCTGATCAGCTTCACACAATGGTGGCTTGTTTATTTTTAACAGAATGGTAACTTTTATCTAGATCTAGATTGTACACAACACAGCTGTACATGGACTTTACAGGTTACTCTATTCAACATAGGTGCATGTCCAGGTATATGTATGGAGTTTGTGTGAGTGTGTGGAACTACAATAAAAAGAGAATAAATATATAAATTAACTCATAAGTATCAAGTAGTATCCAAAGACGTTATCTACATGAACAGTTTACATCCTCTTTGAAAAAATACTCTGGTTAAATGTTACAAAAGAATGGAAAATGTTAGTACCCAGTGTTCTGAAAATTTACTATAATTACATTGAATAATTTAGGTGGTGTGCTGATCAACAAACTGTATATAAAATCATCATTAAATATGACTAAATTATAAAAAGCCAGATGTGGTGCACTCGTCAGTCAATGATTACAACATTTCTCAATTTACTTGAACACTGAATTGAGGAAACAGTTCAGACTCTTGACATGGCTGCTGAGAACCGATTAGCTGCTGATATAAACATGTGAACAAAGCAGTTGACTTGAAAGAGGAGGTGAAATGACATTGTTTGTGGTGTCTCATGGTTTATGTTAAAAGCTGAGATAATTAAGGCTAGTTTATTAGGCTTAGTTTGGCCAAACAAAGGAGAACTGGCCCCCCGACTAAGCCTGGTTTCTCCCAAGGTGTTTTTCCTCCATTTTGTTGGAGTTTTGGTTCCTTACCGCTGTTGCCTTTGGCTTGCTTAAGTTGGGGACACTTGCTTGATATTCAGCAGTGTTTTTGATATGCCTGCATTGGTGCCGTTGTATGTGAACTGAGCTGAGCCAGACGATTACATCACTGTTTTCTCCAGTGCTGATATGAAAATGGATTGGCCAAATCAGATCAAAATCGAATTGTAACTGGTGGTTTATTAGGACCCGAGCGAAAACTTGGTCCATTTATCAAACACGCTTGCACAAGTTAGTATGAAACTCGGTACACATGAAGACCTCATCGGGCCTGACAACTTTCGTGCTCTAAGTTGTACGCCGCCTCAACAAGGAAGTGAGCTATTATGGGTTGTTTGAAAAACGCATGCTCTAGAATTTGATATACTCCTCCTAGGCGCTTAATCCGATCAAAGTGTGTTATAACTTCTGCAGGAATGGGTGGGGCAAAATGGCTCGATAGCGCCACCTATAAAAATTCAACAGTGTGCACCTCCGGTTCCGTTTGACGTACGTCTATGAAATTCGATACATACTTGTAAGGTCCCATGACCTACAGAAAAGTCTCTTGGACCGAAGTCCTAAACGCAACAGGAAGTCAGCCATTTTGAATTTCCTGCGCAATTTTTGTGCAGTTTTTGCCATTTTCAGACCTCGTACTTTAACGAACTCCTCCTACAGTTTTAATCTGATCATCTTCAAATTTCAGCAGGCCTTTGCAACGCTAAATTGCGAAGATGTAGAGTTTTTGTCGAAGGGCGTGTCCCTGGTGGCCTGACAAAATTCGATGTTTCGCCCCAAACTTCACACGCTTGATAAGAGTCCTGTTCTGAACACAAGTCCATGACCATATTCAGCTGTAGTCATAGCGCCACCTGTTGGCAACAGGAAGTGACATGTTTAACACTGTTATGGACTCCTAATAGCATATTAAAATGGTCCAGCAAGTAGTAAACAGGCTAGCAACACGCCTAAAGCATGCTATTCATTCAATGAAACAGGAAGTTGCTGTAACTCAGGCATGCAAAGTCCAATCTACCCCAAACTTCACACGCTTGATAAGAGTCCTGCCCTCAACACATCTACATGACCATATTCAGTTATAGTAATAGCACCACCTACTGGCAACAAGAAATGAAATTTTTAACAATGTGATGTACTACTAACAGCATACTAAAATATGCATATTTTTTTACAAATCATGCTAGCAACACTTAGCTGAGTGCTAAAGTATGCTAATGTCGTCGTGAAACAGGAAGTTGTTGTGACTCAAGCATACAATGTTCGATCTGCCCCAAACTTCACATGTTTGATAAGAGTCTTGGCCTGAAGACATCTACATGCCAATATTCAATTAATCATAGCGCTACCTGTTGCCAGCAGGAAGTGTGGCACTTTGAAATGACTTTGTCATCGTTCTCCTGTATTTGCTCGCTTACATCGCCCACCGTTCGCTGTTTTCCTAAGGCCAACGGGTGGCGGTGAGCCCGGGTGCGAGGACCCTTTCATCGCTGCTTGCAGCTCTAATTTCTGAAATTCTCTTTCCTCCTGTCATCTGTGAAGTGGAGCAGGATAACGTCCCACCAGTCCTTGTTTTATACTCTTATCCACAGACAACTGGTTTTGGGTGCAGGAAGGGGTGATTTTACTGCTTGATAAAGACGTGCGGCACGACTCAGCAGTTCATGTGCTCGTCGTCGCCTAATTAGGACCCAAAATATAAAGTCTGCTTTTTAAAACAAAGAAAAGGAGGATGGTTAGTAATGCAACAACGGCGGTAAACTCTGTATATTTGTGCAGTGTGCGCATGTCAAAAGATTAAATCCGATCAGGAGCTTGTGACTTACACATCAACCCGATCTCTTTATTTAGCGTTCATGTAAACACTACGTTCAGATTTAGAAACTGTAATGGATAATTTGATTAATCGCCTGCAGCCACTGCACTGCTGTGTGTCTGTGGATCAAAATGTGCCCAAAAACATGGAGATATCCCAAATCCTTGTAGGGACATTGATGATCTCCATGAGGAAACCAGCTTATAAATCATACAGAGTTATGTTTTTTGAAAATGTGAAATTGAATGTTTTGTGTGATGAGTAGATTTAGGGGTAGATTTAGTGTAAAAGGAGAGAATATACAGTTTGTACAATTTAAAAAACATTATTATCTATGATTGATTGTGTCTGTGTGTGTTTTCTAGTGTGGATCATGGAGGAGAGATCAGGATTACACCAGGAGTACGGAAATGTACGTATACACACATTCTCTCACACACACACACACACACACACACACACACAGTCTCTCTCTCTCTCTCTCTCTCAGACAAACACTACAGTAAGATTATAATGTTATGTTTTCTGTTTAGTAACCATGGCGATTTCAGTCTGAACTTCATTTAGGACAAAATCTATTACAGAATGACATTTCTTAAGTGTATTATTATCACTGGTTGCTTGGCAACAGACCTGGGGTTGAGTACCGAACTCAAGATTTCTGAACTACAGATGAGATTCTGTAAGACAGGATAAGAATCCTGAATCAACTTGTCAGATCTGAACTAAAGATTTAAGATAGAAAAAATCTCCAATACTGACACCTCTGATGTGTTTTATCTCCATCAGATTCCCTTCAGCTCACTCCAGATCTGAACACAGTGAGTAAAGGCCTCCGTCTGTCTGAGGGGAACACAGTGATTACTGGCACTGACACACCGCAGTCGTATCCTGATCATCCAGACAGATTTCTTCATTATAAGCAGGTGTTGTGTAGAGAGAGTGTGAGTGATCGATGCTGTTACTGGGAGATTGAGAAGAGTGGACATGTGTCTATATCAGTGTCATATAAGAGCATCAGCAGGAAGGAATATGGTAGAGAGCATGTGCTTGGAGGTAATGATCAGTCCTGGAGTTTGTTCTCCTCTCCTGACAGTTACTCATTCTGGCACAATAACTCACAGACTGATCTCTCTGTAAAGTCCATCAGCAGGAGAATAGGAGTGTTTGTGGATCACAGTGCAGGAACTCTGTCCTTCTACAGCGTCTCTGACACAATGATCCTCATCCACACAGTCCAGACCACATTCACTCAACCGCTCTATCCTGCGTTTGTTGTTTGGTCTGAATCATCAGTGAAACTGTGTTGATGAATCAGGACAGACTGTAGAGATTCTACCCACAATGCTTTGAGCTCATGATGAATCAGTGACTAGATGATCCAAGAGAAGAGAAAGACGATGAACACTTACAGTATATTTACAGTTTTCTCAACACGTCTCAAAAGCGAACATTTGTCTACGTTGCAAACACTTTTGTCATAATATTGTATTTTTGGATATATCACACACACAGTTATTCAAAACCTAAAGCTCTTCTTTCATGAGCTCCTCTGAACATTTCTGTACAAGACTGAAAGTCATTAGATGTTGAAAAATTCACAGTAAACACGAAAGCAAGATTGAAACTGAACTATTTAATTTTACTGTAAGCATTTGTGGTTGTGAACACAGTGTTACACAGAACGAAAGAACAGAAACACATCAACCGTGTGTAGTTGGACAGAAACAATAGATGTGTTTGAAAAAGGAAATCAGGTTTTTGTGTGTTAAAGTAAAAATTGTGTGTTGTGTTTTGCAAAAAGTGTTTTATGAAATTGAAAACTGATTTAAAGTTTGAGAATTAGTGTAAGATTCGCAGATTTGGTGTGTGTTTCTGGTGTTTGAGTGTCAGGTTTCAGAGACTGTGTGACAAGTAATGATTTTGTGTGTGAGCCGCTGAACAAACCTGTAATAAACATGAACACAAGATGACTGAGGGTTTAAACACACCAGATAAAGTATAATAATAGTCAAAGTCCAGGGAATAAGATTGAAGAGAATGAATCTATCGACAGTTTGTTGATCAATTCCTGTGTAAATGAAGGATCTCAGTGTGTTTATTCAACCATTTGTTCTTTTTTAATTCAGTCATGTATGTAGTTGTTATTTGATTTACAGCATTATCATGTTATTATTGTCAGGGTTGTTTAGTTTGGTTGTGTTTTTGCATCACATGGTTTGAACCCTGAATACTGTTTCGCCATGAGGGGGCGTTGTAGGGTTAGAACAAATGCAAGGCCAATGAAGGATTCACAGGTGTTTGTGTGCTATTTACTCACGATATAAACTAGAGAACACAACATGGTAAGGAGCGTGACACTTCCTGAACACGCTTTGAGCTGTTCGTCAATCACAACACACTGAGAGAGCTAACCAATCACAGCACATTTCATATTATGTTTTTTTTTTAATAATCAAGCAGGAAAACCTAATCCAGAACAGCCTAAAAACATAATCAAGAGTTTGAAAAAGGGCATACGATCCTTCAAGAACATTCACATGATATATTATGGGTCTTTTATTTTGAAGCTCATCTTCAGACAGTCCTGACTCTGTGTGAGAGACTCTCTGAGGTGATGAACTGTCATTCTGAACTGAAACTAGATTCCTTTAAATTACATCTGAATTTATAGAAGAACAACTGCATATAAATGATTTCAGAAGGCTTTCATTTTGAAGATAAATCTGACATTAATGAGTGAAATGTGTTGTTTGGCTTCATTAATGTGGGTAAAAATACTGTGAAAGAGTTTTACTCTATTATTACTCTGTTATGTTCTAATATATTTGTTCTTTCATTTTATTTTGAGAAACAGCCTTATTTCAAACACTATATTTCCTTTCAGCGATGAATAAACGCATAAATATCAATAAATACATTTACAACGAATGATGTTCATGTTTTCTTGACATGTGTAAATGTTAGAGTTAGTCATTTATAGTAATATAAAGTGATTCGCTGCGGAAGTGACGTTGTCCGGGCGGAAGTGAAGAGCCGCTATGAGCCGCTGCTGCTGTTGTGACGCTCATCTCATGAATCAAAGCTCATTCAGAGGATTGACAGCTGTGACTGTGAGTACAATCCGCCGTGTTTTATTGATCACATGATCCGCAGTCTGTCAGTTTATAATGAAACACACGAGCAGATCATCGTGTTCAATGAGAATCTGTTTGAGACACACAAATCTTCCTCTAAACTCACATCAACATCTGCTCGATTATCAAACACACACTGAATGATCATGTGACTCATGATTAATGTGTGAGAGCTTGTTTTAATGACAAACAAAGTGTAATAATAGAAATAATAACTTCTAAGTGTTGGTCACACAATGAACAGTTCTTCTGAAGCATTTATTCATCTTAGTTCATGTTATTTTTGACATTTACTAATGCATTATTCACATGAAAAGTTAGCATTGTTTAGCGGCTGACATGAACTGTATTTGTAATTGATGAAAAGTAAGAAACTGTTGTGAAATCAGTGGAACACAGTGAATAATCCCACAGTGATGGACCTGCTGCTGCTCTTCATGAATGTTCTCGTGGTTCGGCGTCTCTGAGACGGAAGTGACGTGTGTTTCTCAGGAGTGTGTGTGCGATGGCTGGGAAGGTGAAGTGGGTGACGGACATCGAGAAATCGGTGCTGATCAATAACTTTGAGAAGAGAGGATGGATCCAGGTGACGGACAGCGACGACTGGAACTTCTACTGGCAAGAGCTCATTTCATTTGTTCCTGAACACAGCTGAACTAGATCCTGAAACACTGATTTGATCGGATCACACTGTCACACACTTTATGTTGTTCCGTCCGCAGGACAAGGTGGAGTGAGGTCAGTTCAGCTGCTGAATTTTGTTTCCTGTGTTCCATGTATACACTAATTGTAACGATCGTCAGCCCAAGTGCCCGCTATAACCAGCAGAGGGCACTCCACCATGGACTCACTCACTCACTCTCTCACCCACTCACTCTCTCTCTCACTCTCTCACTCACTCACTCTCTCACCCACTCACTCACTCACTCACTCTCTCACTCACTCACTCACTCTCTCACCCACTCACTTACTCTCTCACTCACTCACTCACTAACTCTCTCACTCACTCACTCTCTCACTCACTCACTCACTCACTCTCTCTCTCACCCACTCACTCACTCACTCACTCTCTCACCCACTCACTCACTCACTCTCTCACTCTCTCACCCACCCACTCACTCTCTCACCCACTCACTCTCTCACCCACTCACTCACTCTCTCACTCACTCACTCACTCTCTCACCCACTCACTCACTCACTCACTCTCTCACTCACTCACTCTCTCACCCACTCACTCACTCTCTCACTCACTCACTCACTCACTAACTCTCTCACTCACTCACTCTCTCACTCACTCACTCACTCACTCACTCACTCTCTCACCCACTCACTCACTCACTCTCTCACCCACTCACTCACTCACTCTCTCACCCACTCACTCACTCTCTCACTCTCTCACTCACTCACTCACTCTCTCACCCACTCACTCACTCACTCACTCTCTCACCCACTCACTCACTCACTCTCTCACCCACTCACTCACTCACTCTCTCACCCACCCACTCACTCACTCTCTCACCCACTCACTCACTCACTCACTCACTCTCTCACCCACTCACTCACTCACTCACTCTCTCACCCACCCACTCACTCACTCTCTCACCCACTCACTCACTCACTCACTCACTCATCCACCAAGGCAGACTACATTTCCCAGAAGCCCCGCACCCGTCACTGATCACTCCACCAGCTGCAACACATTACCCCATCTCTTGATTACATCACCCAGCCCATCTGTTCAGTTTCTTGATTGTTTGCTGCCTACCTTATTGGATTTACTGCTCTGGATTACTGGACTATTGCTTGCCTGCCGCCTGCCTACGTCCTCCCCGCCTGTGTACTGTTTACGTCTCTGCCTTATCTCCTACATCTCTGTTTGATACCTGTTGACCCCGCCTGTTACACCATTCTATGCTTTAATAAAGCCTGCATTTGGATCTCATCCGCTGACTCACCCAGTCATTACACTAATGCGGATAATAGTAATATTAATATTCAAGACAAATATGCTTTAATCATTCATAACAGACATTCAAAATAATTAATCTACAGTATTACAGAAGATAGAAATGCAAATTAACTTAATATATTAAAAAATTAATATGAGTAACTTAAATTCCCAAGTTAAGCATCTCTTTACAGAAGTGACTCTACCAGATCCTTGCATGTTCAGCATTGAGGACAAGCCACTTGTTACCACCATGAACATGACACCTGAAAAGTGCATTTGGGTCGGTCCAGGAAGGAAGTGTGTTGTCTTAACAGGAGACTGCATGATGCTCCACCGACTCCACCTTTGCCTCTGGAAGGATATGATCTTGCTCCAACTGAATGTACATTTGTTTGCACCGAGGAGCTCTTAAACCTTTATAGTCTCAACACAGGCTTGGATAGGCTCAGAAAATTGAGGAGGCAACTCGTGACCAAAGCTCTTGAACTGACCGGCATGAAAACCCAAGGTAACAGTCTCCAGATGTCAGAGTCCCTCGTCGAGCGAATCATCAGAAATGAGAAGAGGTGCAGAAATGGAGTCAGAGGCAACAGTCGAGTACAGCAAGATGATGAATGTTAACTACCCACCTAAGACCAAATCGTTCATCCTAACGCCCCCTGGATTGGTGCGTCGCCTGATGGTGTAGTGTTCGATCCCACTGAATATCCTCAATCTGGGCTTGCTGAAATTAAATGCCGTAATATCAAAAACTTTGTCACTGCAAATGGGTTCATCGCTCTAATAAAGAACCATACATACTTTTGGCAAGTGCAGGAATACAGTGGTGTGACTTTGTGTTTATTTTGCCCAGAGCATGTACAGTGTCACAGCTGTGCATAAAGTTATTTGAGAGAAGGTAGATAATTTTTTTTTTACTTTTACACATACATGTATAAATACCTGACGATGAAACTCATGGAGTCTCAACCATCACAACAACACACAGCCCATCGTCACCAGATCAGCAGCTCCACACACTCCTTCACTCTCCTGGAGTTCTGATCACCTGCACTTCATCACCAGCATTCACTATAAGAGACACTTCTGCTCTCCCTTGTCTGGTCTCGTCCCTACGAACCTCACAGATTCCTTACCTGCTGCTTACCAGAGCCATTGGACTACTTACCCGTCTTCTGTCTGCCATCATCTGCCTTCCGTCTGCTTCAGCTCCATCCACCTTGTAACAAGTGGAATTAGGTACTGCTCCTTTAAGGTGGAACGCACTCTCTCTCACTCGCTGATGAGCGGGCAGTTACAGACGGAGCGCGAACTGTGAGCATTGCATGTGTGCATCGTTTAATTCTGTTGCTCTTGCCGTTTCTTTTGTTTTATTTAGTAACGCAGTTGTCAGTGAAGTGTTGCAAACTGCCCATGTGTTCGTGGGAACGGTGCTGATAATAAACCCCATGTGAAACGTCAGTTGGCCTACGTGAGTTTTGCTTGCACTTAGCTACAGCCATTCGGTCCAGCTATCCGGACTCTCTATAAAGCGTTACGATCTGCAATAGAGACACTACCATTACACTACAGCCGAGTCTTCATATCACCCTTCATTGTTGTGTCATCTCACCAGACTGCATTCCTGCTCAGCTCTGTGCCTCTTCTAAATAATCTGTTTTTACATACTCGCTTGTCTGCATCTTTCTGTTGTGACAGAAACATTCATTCTGATTAAAACATGTTTATTGTACATGTACAAAAAGTTGTGATCTTATTTCAAGGCAGATTGTTTGTTGTTGAGTTTTTCATGTACTGAACACCACAAGAGTTTAGAATTAATGTTGAATGGATTGTCCACAAAAATAAAAAATTTAAATTATTTACAACTAGTGTTGGTTGATTGAAGAGTCAAGATTACATTACCTTATTTGAACAGTGTCTTAAATGGCTTGTTTTAATAATTTTATAACCGGCTTGCAGCGGCACAGATCTCAGGACGTGTCAGGATGTGTCATCCACCTGATCACACATTCCCAAAAAAATAAACAAACTTGTAGATTGACTGTATCTAGTGTGTGTTCCAGAATAGATGTGAGACACACCTGGGTATAACACTAGAACCACCACGGGGTAAAATTTGCCCATGGCTGTTTTTCAAATGTCTCCGAGTCATTGACTTTTACTAAAATTGTTATTTACAATGCCCTGTTAAAAACTGTTCAGACAAAACCAGAAAAAACGGGGCTAAAGCTGCCAACAGGTCAAAATTACCCCTATATAATAATTATAATAATTATATTATATAATATAATTTTCGCTCTGTGTTTGAGCAAAGTGTAGGCTTACTGTAAACGGTCACACAAGTTCAATAAAGATGTTTTAGCCTACTCAAATGTTCAAACTTTTAATTATTTTTGTTTTGCTACTTTTGCTGTGTGTTGTTTGCTACTGTGTTGCTATTTATTCAAGTCTGCCTGCTTCCTGAAAAAAAAATTCATGTTTTTATGATTAGCTACCAAGTTTATTGGTGTTCTTCTCTTATTCAAATTATAAATCACATGACTAAACAAATTAATAATTAATTGGGTGAAACCTGAATTTATCGTTGGCTCACACATCCTATGCAGTGCAGTCAATTATTATTGCTCTTTATTGTCTATTTAGGGTATTAAATATGACTAGCAACAATTTAGTCATTTAAATAATATGGGTGTGAATATGGGAATCATGGAACTTGTCGTCAAGCCGATGGATCTAATAATATTTATGGGGAAATAATGTTTATGGATGAGTGAATGCATGTTTTTATCATGACTGTGATGTGAAGCTGGAAGTGGACGAGAATCACAGACGCGATTACTAATGAGAGACAGATATCAGTGACACACGCGAGTCCCAGCGGATACAAAGAAACAAGGACATTTCATTCTACCGAACTACTCATAAGTGCTGAAACTCTACTCCTACAGGTCAGTTTATTTGATGAATTAAACTGAGGAAACGCAGCGCTGTTTCACTTGCTCTAACGTTACACTATCATACTAAACCAATTATTAATGTAAAGCTGCTTTGCCACAATTTGCATTGTAAAAAGCGCTATATAAATAAAGGTGACTTGACTTGACTTGACTAAACTGTGTTTGAGTGTGTTGAAATTTGTAATGTTTAGTATTAGTTTGTTGTCTGTATGAGACTAACAGTAATCTAGAATCATACTGATGATATTCTAAGATTTCATCATGTTGAGCGATGTAACATTGATTCATCTCATGTACATTTGCTCCCATGTCTAATAATGAGCAAGAGCAGCGTTTCTATCCAGTCGAAGTTTGTCACAAAGCTCTCGCCATATCGAAAACACCACACCAACATTGATCCTCATTTTATTTCCCCTTTTGTCCCAAAGTTTGCTTGCCGTGGTCCATAATGTTTGAATTAAACAACAACAGTGTGCCGCTAGACTGTTGCCATGGTTACTATGCAGTACAAGCAGAAACCAGGGATAATGCAGATATTATATCATTGACAGGCAACAAGTGACAAGGGCACTAGTGACATTATTTAAAATGGTGAATTTCAAAGTGTATAGCACTGTGGAAGTGCTTATTGGTTATTTTAATATAAAAATCTTGCTAACACTTCACAATAAGGTTAATGTATTAACTAACATGAACTAACCATGAGCAGTAGATTTATTACTGCATTTACTAATCTTCGTTAACGTCAGTTAATGAAAATCCAGTTGTTCATTGTTTATTGATGTTATTTCACAGTGGATTAACTAATGTTAACAAGATTTAATAAATAATAATGTATTAGTAAATGTTGAAATTAACATTAACAAAGATTAATAAATGCTGTAGAAGTGCAGTTCATTATTAGTTCATGTTAACTGATGAACCTTATTGTAGAGTTTTACCAAAATCTTACATATTGTACCTTTAATTATATCAGCATTTCAGTGCTGTATGTCTTTCTCTGTTCATCTGTCTTTTTCAGAGTTGTTTGTCTCTTTTTACCTGTAATTTTAGTCATGTCGTGTGGGTCTTTTGATGACAGACAGGGATTGTCCGTATAGTTTCAAACTTGTCACAATTTGGAAAAACTGGTTGTATTAGTTTTCTGAAAAGGTTCTGGTATAACAGGTTTACGTACTGAGGAAAACTTCCGCGTCCACATAAAAATTGAACGTAGTTTCAAAGTAACTTCAGCTCAAGACAGTTCAAGTTCAGTGGAGGAACAAGAAACATCTACACCATCATTATTCATGGTTAGTAAATACTACTTCATAAAATACTGACATATATAGATTTAACAGTGTCATGTATCCATTCACTTTGATTCTAGACTTATCAAACAGCATTGACACATTGTGTATAATTTTTTTTGATTGCTAAAAAACTCAAAGCAATTATTTGATCTTTTAAAGTAATTTTAGCAGATTTCAGCAACACAGTTTTTTGATGCCTCGTGTCTCTCGACTCTTGGCTGAATCTACGTTCTCTTCATAAATACACGCATTCATCTTACAAACTTTAATTCAAATCTTTCATTTAGATCAAGTGAGTGTATATTATTCATAATTCAGTCTATCCACAGTAGCTTTCTTTATCAAATCCCTGCTTGTATAACTGACTACTTCACTTTGAGCATTTTGACGTGTGTCTGCCTGCTTTTGTGTGTCAGTGTTTGTGTGACTCATGTGAGGAACCGCTGACTGTTTGAAGAACATGTTATGTTTTTTCAAATATTCAACTTTATTTATGTGTAATATTGCTGTCTGAGCATGAAAAAGCTCTGCAAGGTTACAAAGCACTTTTCTATATCAGTGCACACTGTTTCTGAACTCCCTGAAACGCCTCCATTGTATTCTTTAGTTTTCTTCCGGGAACAAACATGTCGCAATATTCCTCTGTGTTAAAGGGTTAGTAACGAGTCGGCGCTTGGACGTAAACATGGAGGTTTTGCAATACGTTCACTGCACCAACTGCACAACAGACTGACAGGAAAGAGGGAACGACATATCAGAAGCTTAAATTAACAAGGCTTCTTAAACGAATGGAAAAAACAAACAATTTATCATGACCACGACAGAGATGATAATCAAACCAGCCAAACAGATGTTTTATTTATTGCTGGCAGAGTAAGCTGTAAAGGCTCTGCCCACTTCTGGAAAAGTGTTGGGGAGCAGCATTTCATTTCTATTTAACAGATTAGTTTAGTTAGCTTTATATGAACGTATAACAACACACCTGTCCTCAGGTTCTTGCACTGGCTTCCAGTTGCATTTAGAATTGATTTTTAAGTACTGTTACTTGTTTATAAATCACTTAATGCCTTGGACCTCAATACATTGCAAATATGATCATATAATATAAACTTTATAAACAAATCACAAAAGATCACTTAGAAATACCAAGGGTTCACTCAAAGCAAGGACAGTCTGCTTTTAACTGTTATTCCAGCCGCAGCTGAACCAGCTTCCAGAAGAGATCAGATGCGCTCCAACAGTAGTCACAAAATCCAGACTCAAAACATATATCAAGCTTTTATGCATCATCTTGTTTATTTCTGACTGTTTTAATGCATTTTAAATCTGGCTGTTTGGTTGAAAGAGCTGGGAGACTTAGTAAGCATTTGTTATCCCAGCTACCTGGGATATCTATCCATCATAAACATATTCCACATGGCTGCGGGGGGTTAATAAAGGTCTTCTGAAGCGAAGCGATATTTAACAAGTTATGAAGTAAAATATCTAGCTTCCGCCAGACCACCTTCAGTGTAAAATTCTCACAGTTCATAAAGCTTACGCTACGTCTTACACCTTGCCTATTCAACTTTCGTAAAAAAAGCTTAACTGACGCGAAACCAGCTCCGTTTTTTCCGTAATTCAAATACGGACGACAGTCTGGCGGAAGTTAGATATTTTACTTCATCACTTGTTTTTTTACAGAAACACATCATTTTGTTTCAGAAGGCCTTTATGAATCCCCCCGAGGCGTGTGGAGTATGTTTATGATGAATGGATGTAGATGAAGGCACTTTCTTGAGCTTCATACTCGTTGATCTTGTTCACTGTCATTATAAAGCTAGGATGCTTCAGGATATTTATTAATATATCTCTGAGTGTATTAATCAGAAAGAGGAAAATCATTTACACCTAGGATGGCTTGAGGGTGAGAAAAGCTTGGGGTAGCTTTCATTTGAAAGTGAACTAATCCTTTAAGGAGACACACACAAAAACATCATGTTTTTGCTTCCACTCATAAAACGGCATTTACAGAATAGCATAATAATTGATCTGTGGGGTGTTTTGAGCTGAAACTTCACACACACATTCTATTGGAGACCTGAGACTCATATCATCTTGAATTATTATATTTGGAAGAGTTGACTGAGTGTCCTGATCTGATCACTGCTTCGTTTCATAATCCAAATTACATTTGAGTGCCAAATATTAGGAGTTAAACTACTTCAGATCTTTTTCTTTTTGTCCTGCAGCTGTGAATCGGTGAAGGGCGATGGCATTAAAGAGCTGATCAAGAAATCACTGTGTGAACTGAAAGAAGATGATCTAAAGGAGTTTCAGTGGCACTTAGAGAATGATCATGAGTGTATATCACAGTCTGACATGGAGAATGCAGATAGGTTAAAAACAGTGAATAAGATGGTGGACTGTTTTGGACCAGACAAAGCTGTGGAGATCACGGTGGAGATCCTGAGGAAGATAAACCAGAATAATCTGGCTGAGCAGCTGGAGAACAAACACAAGCAAGGTAATGTTTCATTTGTTGTGACTGCAATATAATTGACAGATATTATAAAGACAAGTGCCGCTGTTGGAGCTCATTCAAAAGAGATACGGGGTAAATAACAATCACTGCCTTTACATGGAAACAAGAATATATAACATCAAGTTACAATTATAGGGACAAGAAGAACATCATCAGATCTTATACAAGTACATTTAATAGAACAGTGTGATTTTACAAACGGTTAAATCATCTACAGTGGTCTTAGTTAAAAACCTTAAATTAACCCTAATACATTTACCCTTATTTCTAGGTTGGTGAACTAGATATCAATGTTTAATCAAAAATCTTTTAATAATGTCAGTCAACATGACCTGAAGTTGATCTGAGTCCAATAGCGTCAATCCAATAAATCTTCTGGAAGGAATGGAAAAAAAAAAAGTTAAAACCGAAACCAACTGTATTCTAGTCAGCATTAGTCAAGGTGTTTCCATCACCATATATGTTGTCAGCTTTAGAATAATCAGTATAAGATGTGCATGTTGCAGTGCGATAAATGTGATTCATTTGGATATAGCAGAAGTGCAGTTTTTATCAGATGTGCTGTAGTTATGTTTGTAATGGGAACTGCAAACCAGGTTACAAATTACATATATGTTTATTTGGAATTTATGAAAAATTTGATCACTTGTTTTTGCTGTCTTTTCCCCTGTTTTTTAAAGGCTCAACTGCAGATGACAGAAAAGATACTCTTCATGATTATAAAGAGACCAGCATCAAGCTAAAGAACAAATTAAAAGAGGACTACAAGCGGATATTGGTTGGTAATTCACTGATGGGTCATCAGAAAAACCTGAACGATATTTACACTGATTTATATGTGGTGGAGAATGAGACTGGAGGAAGAGTAAATGACCACGAGGTGAGACAGATCGAATTGAATCATAAACAATATGATGCCAAGGACACACCAATCCAATGCAGTAATATTTTTAAAGTCAATGAAACCAAAAAGGTACTGATGATGGGGATTGCAGGGGTAGGAAAAACTGTCTCTGTCAATAAGTTCATCCTTGACTGGGTTGAAGGAAGAGAAAATCAGGAAATAGCCTTCATTTTTCCTCTGCCGTTCCGTCAGCTAAACCTGATTACAGAGAACTGCAGTCTCATGGGACTGATTCACGAATACTTCTTTAGTGATCCTAAAGAACTGCCCTCTCTTCCTAAAGGAGATGGAAAGGTCTTGTTCATTTTTGATGGGCTGGATGAATGTCGCTTTCCTTTGAACTTTAAAGAGGGTGGCAGATTTACAGATGTTCACAAAATAACAACAGTGAGTAAGATAGTTACAAGCCTGATCAAGAGACATCTGGTTCCCTCTGCACTCATCTGGATCACATCCAGACCAGCAGCAGCCAGTCTGATACCCCGAAACTACATTGATCAGGTGACTGAAGTGCGTGGATTTAATGATGAGCAGAAAGAGCAATACTTCATCAAAAACAGCACTTCTGAGGTTTCTGAAAACATCATCAGTCACATCAAGAAATCCAGGAGCCTGTACATCATGTGCCACATCCCCGTCTTCTGCTGGATCTCTCTTATAGTTCTTCAGCCTTTACTGGCTCGAGAGAGCATTAACAAAAATAAAACACCAACAACTCTCACAGAGATGTACACAAACTTCTTAAACTCTCAGCAGCAACAAATGAAAGAAAAATACTGTGATGACCCTGAACCTAAAGCCAATGCAATATCTTTTGATCAGATTATTCTGAAGCTTGGGAAACTGGCCTTTCAGCAGCTGCAGAAAGGTCAACTGATTTTCTACAAAGAAGATCTTGAGGAATGTGGACTAGATGTCAGTGAAGGGTCTGTCTACTCTGGGTTATGCACTCAGATCTTTCAGAAGGGAAAGGTTTCAGCAAGAAACGTTTACAGCTTTGTTCATCTCAGTGTACAGGAATTCCTTGCTGCTCTTCATGTGTTTTTGATTAGCAAAGACAAGAAAGAAAACCCACTTCTTGAATCATGGACAGAAAAACTGAAATGGAAACTCTCCAAAAAGTCACTGTTTCAGCTTCATAAGGCTGCAATCAACAAGGCTTTAGAAAGCAAGAACGGACACCTGGATCTTTTCCTCCGGTTCCTTCTGGGTCTTTCACTGGAGTCCAATCAGAGTGACCTGAAGGAACTGCTGCCAGGACTGGAACTCAAAACAGAGAATGTTAAAGACACTGCTGACTTTATCAAAAAGAAGATAGAGAAGGAGAAATCAGTAGAGAGGACCATCAATTTCTTCTACTGTCTGAGTGAACTGGAAGATGACTTTGTGGAGGAAATCCAGAAGAATCTGAGCTCAGGAAATCTTTCAGCACAGAATCTCTCCTCTGCTCAGTGGTCTGGTCTGGTGTTTGTGCTCCAGATGTCAGAAGAGACTCAAGAGACCTTTGAACTGCAAAAATACAGAAGATCTGATGAAGCAGTGGAAAGACTGCTGCCAGTGATCAAAAACACCAGAAGAGCATTGTAAGAGTCTTCTTTACAATCATTTACATGCACTGTTAGTAATTTTAATTGGGCCTTAATCTTACACAGGTGATTTGATGGTCAAGACTGTTCAGATTAATAAATGTAAATGTATCAGTGTGTGATGTTATTAAATGCCAACGTATCTCCATCATCAGGCAAGCTGGGTCAGGCTTTAGGCAAAACTCAAGTACCTGAGTTTTACCCATTTTATTATTCAAAATAATGGTTATTTTATTAAGAGGATGTTTTTTAGCTTCGCTTACGTCACTTCAGTCAAAAGTTTTTCCAAATGATCTATGCTCCAGTTTATGAACCCTACCTAATAAGCATTACTATTGCATTACTCTCTACACAGACTCCACTGTTGTAATCTCACTGCTCAGTGTTGTGAGAGTTTGTCTTCAGCTCTACAATCCTCAAACACTGTCCTGAGAGAGCTGGACCTGAGTAACAATGACCTGAAGAATACTGGAGTGAAGCTTCTCTCTGATGGACTGAAGAGCCCAAACTGCTATCTGGAAATATTGAGGTAAATGGTTTTAAAATAATTAATGAAATACTATTAGAATAAATGATTTTTTAACAGAGTGTGGCATCTACTCTCAAAAGAAAGCCAGAACAAGAGACAAAACAACATGCAACAATAAGGAGTCTGATATTTTTAAATATCTATACAGATGTCTGTATTTTCAGAGTTGAGAGGTATGATCCACATAGACTGCATAAAACTGAGAAAAATATTGTTATGGCTGGAGGGATGGTAGTGGACTGTGTGAAGATTGAAATTACATTTACATTTACAATTAATCATTTAGCAGACGCTTTTATCAAAAGCGACTTACAAGTGAGGCAATTAGGGGTTAGATGCCTTGCTCAAGGGCACCTTAGTCATGGTATCGAAGGTGGAGAGAGTGCTGTTTATTCACAATCCCCACTTTCAAATCCTGCCGACGTGAGAATCGAACCAGTAACCTTCCATTAGGCCACAACTACCCCCTGTATTTTTTAAATTACAAAATGGCCTTAAACAAGTACTAAAACTGAAATGTTGCTTTTTCAAAACCATCTATTTCATGAATGGTTTGCTTCTGATAGCACTGAACAAGCTAGTGGTGTCATCTAATTGCTATGTACAGAACTCCATTAATCTTTTTGATGCCTCCAATAGATCCGATTTTTCACCTGAAATTGGCCAGGAAAGCTCTTCTAGGATTGAACCTCCAGTCCGCACTCACTTGGTCCTCGACCTCGGCTTCACTTAAACCCACTGCTCTCATCACATGGTTTCAATTTTGTTTTTATCAAAGAAATCTCTTAACCACGCCGTCTTTCCATAGAGCTGTCTCAACCACTATTGTTTATCCATTTTTCCCTAAATCATTAGTATAATTTTCTATTTTGGCACCTAAATAATCTTTTGGATGTCTCCTACAGATCCGATTTTTCATCTAAAATCGCCCAGGTAGAGATCTACGACTGCCCTCAGTCCGCACTCATTAAATTTGGTCCCCGACCTCGGGTTCACTCAAACCCACTACTCTCTGTAGTCCACGCCTACAATGGATTACTAATGTCCCACATTAGTCACCACAGAGTTTCAACCATCATAGATCACCCTACAATCTAACTCTTACCAGAGAAATTTGAAGGTTTTAAAATGCATTAAAACAGTCAGGAATCAAAAGAGGATGCTTAAAAATTGATATAAAATGCATTTAAAAACATTTAAAAAAAAAATAAATAAATAAAAACAAAAAAATCATTAAAAGAGTACAGATAAAATAAAGTTCAATCAGTTCAGACGTAGCACAGTGCACATTCAGTAAATGCAGAGCTAAACAGATGTGTTTTGAGTCTGGATTTGAATGTGGCTACTGTTGGAGCACATCTGATCTCTTCTGGAAGCTGGTTTCAGCTGCGGCTGCCATAATAGCTAAAAGCAGACTGTCCTTGTTTAGAGCGAACCCTGGGTATTTCTAACTGATGTGATCCTATTGATCTGAGTGATCTGTTAGGTTCATATTCTATGAGCATATCTGCAATGTATTGAGGTCCTTGGCCATTGAGTGATTTATAAACAAGTAACAGTACTTTAAAATCAACTCTAAATGCAACTGGAAGTCAGTGCAATGACCTGATATGTTCATATTTTCTGGTTCTGCTCAGAATCCTGGCAGCAGCGTTCTGTATGAGTTGCAGTGTCTTATGGTCTTTTTGGGAATGCCAGTGAGGAGGAAGCAAACTCACAGCATTTGCTATCTGAGAGCATTTCACTGGGAATCTGACTTGGGGGGTTTGTTAGTCTCTCTACAGTAGCAAAAAGAGTGCAGGTGTTTCAGTTGTATTTGAATAGAAAATTGAAAATATTATATTTGAATTGCTATTTGAATAGAATTGTCTAGCTTTGCCTAGTTCCACATTGAAAGCATGATTGTTATCTTTATAGATATTATAGTGTATTTTAAGTTTTGTCTTTCGCCACATGCGCTCAGCTTTTCTGCATTGTCTCTTCATATTTTGCACTGCTGTTGAGTTTCTCCAAAGTGCTTTTTGTCTGCCACTCTCCTTCCTCAGTTTCACAGTTAAACGAATCAAGGAGAAAATAAAAAAAAGTCATTTAAGCATCGCTTTATCAAAGAAAATACAGAAATGATTGAGACAGAATGGGCGCTATGTATTCAATAACAATGGATGAAATATTTAGACACTTAATAATAAATAAATATAGAGTGTGTCCACGATTGTGTGTGGGTCCATGTACACGAGTCAGATCAAAATGATTCAAAATAGTTATGATTTCTTTTGCCGAGGGCATCTATGATGAAGATCTGCTGTGTGTACATTCTTACATGCTCTGTGTTTTAGAGTGAAACAGAGCACCTCGATTCACAGTAAATCAGTGGTCTCAAACTTCTGGAGAGCCATTGTCCTGCAACTCACCTACCTAAGTCTCCTAATCCTGAAGAATATGCAGCACATACCAAATATTTTCCTGATTTTGTAATGAGACTTATTTATAAATAATAACTTATAGAATAATAATAATAATAATTTCTCAACAACTAGCGATTTTGTTATTTTATAATTAAAGTACTTTAATGAATTATTTAAAGGTATTTGAGGGAAATGAAGAATTTATTATCAAATAGACCACAATCCAAAGTAATGCATTTCAACTAATAATATTTTACAAATAATATTTTATTTTAAAATATGAACGTTCACTCTTATTTGTATGTCTAGTATGCTGAAAATGACTGTTAATATTTCTTGTCTCTTCATATTTAATTGCAAATGATACAAATAACATAAATTATACATCTTAAATTCAAAACAAAACAAAATAATAAATTTTTAACACTCTGGGGTCTGAGGCTAATTTGGGAACCTGGAGTAGTTTTGACATATCCTCATATTTGTGCTTTTTTCAGTTGCTTATAAACATATTATTGAATATTAATGAGTCTCATTACACCGTATTCAGCACAAACTAGGCTACAATAATATGTGAGGTACATGTTTGTATTTTTGAGAGAATTACATATACAGGGAGTGCAGAATTATTAGGCAAATGAGTATTTTGACCACATCATCCTCGTTATGCATGTTGTCTTACTCCAAGCTGTATAGGCTGGAAAGCCTACTACCAATTAAGCATATTAGGTGATGTGCATCTCTGTAATGAGAAGGGGTGTGGTCTAATAACATCAACACCCTATATCAGGTGTGCATAATTATTAGGCAACTTCCTTTCCTTTGGCAAAATGGGTCAAAAGAAGGACTTGACAGGCTCAGAAAAGTCAAAAATAGTGAGATATATTGCAGAGGGATGCAGAAGTCTTAAAATAGCCAAGCTTCTGAAGCGTGATCATCGAACAATCAAGCGTTTCATTCAAAATAGTCAACAGGGTCGCAAGAAGCGTGTGGAAAAACCAAGGCGCAAAATAACTGCCCGTGAACTGAGTAAAAGTCAAGCATGCAGCTGCCAAGATGCCACTTGCCACCAGTTTGGCCATATTTCAGAGCTGCAACATCACTGGAGTGCCCAAAAGCACAAGGTGTGCAATACTCAGAGACATGGCCAAGGTAAGAAAGGCAGAAAGTCGACCACCACTGAACAAGACACACAAGCTGAAACGTCAAGACTGGGCCAAGAAATATCTCAAGACTGATTTTTCTAAGGTTTTATGGACTGATGAAATGAGAGTGAGTCTTGATGGGCCAGATGGATGGGCCCGTGGCTGGATTGGTAAAGGGCAGAGAGCTCCAGTCCGACTCAGACGCCAGCAAGGTGGAGGTGGAGTACTGGTTTGGGCTGGTATCATCAAAGATGAGCTTGTGGGGCCTTTTCGGGTTGAGGATGGAGTCAAGCTCAACTCCCAGTCCTACTGCCAGTTTCTGGAAGACACCTTCTTCAAGCAGTGGTACAGGAAGAAGTCTACATCCTTCAAGAAAAACATGATTTTCATGCAGGACAATGCTCCATCACACGCGTCCAAGTACTCCACAGTGTGGCTGGCAAGAAAGGGTATAAAAGAAGAAAATCTAATGATATGGCCTCCTTGTTCACCTGATCTGAACCCCATTGAGAACCTGTGGTCCATCATCAAATGTGCGATTTACAAGGAGGGAAAACAGTACACCTCTCTGAACAGTGTCTGGGAGGCTGTGGTTGCTGCTGCACGCAATGTTGATGGTGAACAGATCAAAACACTGACAGAATCCATGGATGGCAGGCTTTTGAGTGTCCTTGCAAAGAAAGGTGGCTATATTGGTCACTGATTTGTTTTTGTTTGGTTTTTGAATGTCAGAAATGTATATTTGTGAATGTTGAGATGTTATATTGGTTTCACTGGTAAAAAATAAATAATTGAAATGGGTATAAATTTGTTTTTTGTTAAGGTGCCTAATAATTATGCACAGTAATAGTCACCTGCACACACAGATATCCCCCTAAAATAGCTAAAACTAAAAACTAAAAACTAAAACTTCCAAAAATATTCAGCTTTGATATTAATGAGTTTTTTGTGTTCATTGAGAACATGGTTGTTGTTCAATAATAAAATTAATCCTCAAAAATACAACTTGCCTAATAATTCTGCACTCCCTGTATGCATGGTTTTTGAAAAAAAAAAAAAAAAAAAATAAGTCATTGAAACAAGTCCTCAAAACACATACTACGCATTTTTTTTCAGAAGACTTTTGGAAACTGTATACTTTAGTCTAGAATTTTTGCTTCAAATCATTGTTAAAATCATTCTGTCCCATAAAACAATGTATTGATTTTAAATTTCTAAGACACTTTTGTTTTTGAAGGGCCATATGCGGGGAGGCGTGAATCTTGCTGTGATTCACACCTGAGGAGATTAAGACCCTACCCCTAATGAGCAGCATAATGAGCCATTCAGTCAGGAATGTGACTGAGTGAACTAAGAAAGAATCCAATACGGCTGACCCTTGAGTGTTAATTAGTCGCTGAAGTTACTATTTAAGTTTTTTTACACAGTTACAAATAAATAATACCCAATGAATGGCATAAATGTGTATAAATTAAACTCATGTGGACTTTTGATGTGTGTCTGTAGGTTGTCTGGCTATATGGTGACAGAGAAAGGCTGTCATTATGTGTCTTCAGCTCTGAGTTTGAACCCTTCACACCTGAGAGAGCTGGATCTGAGCTACAATCACCCAGGAGATTCAGGAGTCAAGCTGCTTTCTGAAAAACTGGAGGATCCAAACTGCACACTGGACAAACTCAAGTATGTGAAGCAGGAGGAGTTTTGATTAAACTCCTAAAACAGCATAATGATCTTATTACGAACCAGTTTCACTTTATTACTTATACATTTATATAATCAAAACCTCAATTTTTAAAAGAACGTGCTCCTCGCTGCAGTTAGTTTCAAAGTTCGAGTATTTGAAGTGTCATAAGTGCCACGAACACAAACAAGTTTGTTTCAGGTGTCAGTTTTTCAGTTTCAGTTCTTCCTGCTTAACACAGTCACCAGTCCAGTTTTAAAAAAATGAAAAAAGAAAGTAAAAATTGGTACGGGCGCCAAAATGTAAAGTGACATCCGAATGAATGCTGAATAGTGTCGATCTCACCCATCAACACAGCAGAGAAATATAATGTTGTGGTTTATGGTGGAGAGACAATCAACACTGTGGTAACAGCAGTTTTGCAGTGCCTCCGAGGACAATTTAAATTCCATGAAGTTGATCAGGATCCTGAAAAAACTAAAGCAGTACATGACATCCCAACTCCTCAGGAAAACAAGCACTGAGACTCACGACGAGACTGAAACAGGCTTTGGAAAAAACCCCAGTGCTGCAGTATTTCGAATTGTTTGGTTCTGTACACACTGTGTAGAATTTCTGTAAATGTGGTTGTATTTTACTGAACTGTGTGTACAGAATGCGATTTAAGCATTAAAAAGTGAACTGACCACCGAATTCAGCTGCCAATGGGATTTTTATGATTTTTAATCTTAACTTTTTGGAAAACCAATCAATTAGAAAAGATATAGAAAACTATATTAGAACAAATACAATTTGCACTAGTACATATGTTGAATTAGCTTTATTTATGAATGTATTAGTATATGTGTGCTGTGATTTATTGAGGGCTAATGGTGTTTAAACTACTGTAATGGTCAGATTTTGTCCGTTTGTCTGAACAGCTGCTACAAACCAGCAGGTAAAGACAGTTCTTGTCTCGCTGTCTTGTTGACTGTGTGCAGTTTTAGTTCAGTGTGAGATGGGCTGTTGAATGAATGACATGCTTATGGTTTATATTTTACTGTCATTAGCTGCGTTTACATGGACACTAATAATCCGACTGTGATCGACTAGAACAATCAGAATGAAAAAGTCACATGTAACACGTCAATCAGAATGGATTGGCCAAATCTGATTAAATATCATTCGGATTGTAAGGGATGGTTTAGTCCTTTTTTAATCAGAATGAGAGGACATTTAAACACTTCATCGGGTTGAAAACCGAAACTGGAGAGTACTGCGCATGTGCAATGACATAGAAGTAGAGTAATGACGTAGAAATAGCGTAATGACGTAGAAATAGCGTAATGACGTATGGCGCACGGAACGAGCAGTTCTTCCCGTTGATAAAGTGTCATAAATGTGTGTCCTGTCATTCTGAAATTCTCTTTCCTCTCGTCGTCTGTGAATTGGAGCAGGATAACGTTCCACCAGTCCTTGTTTTATACTCTCATCCACAGACGACTGGTTTGTGGTTTTTTACTGCTTGATAAAGACGAGCAGCACGACTCAACGGTTCATGTGCTCGCCGTCGCCTAATTAGGACCCAAAATATAAAGTCTGCTTTTTAAAACCAAAAGAAAAGGAGGATGGTTAGTAATGCAACAACGAGGGGAAATTGTATATTTGTGCAGTGTGCGCATGTCAAAAGATTAAATCCGATCAGGAGCTTGTGACTTACACATCAACCCGATCTCTTTATTTAGCGTTCATGTAAACACTACGTTCAGATTTAGAAACTGTAATGGATAATTTGATTAATCACCTGCAGCCACTGCACTGCTGTGTGTCTGTGGATCAAAATGTGCCCAAAAACATGGAGATATCCCAATTCCTTGTAGGGACATTGATGATCCCCATGAGGAAACCAGCTTATAAATCATACAGAGTTATGTTTTATGAAAATGTGAAATTGAAAGTTTTGTGTGATGAGTAGATTTAGGGGTAGATTTAGTGTAAGAGGAGAGAATATACAGTTTGTACAGTATAAAAAACATTATTATCTATGATTGATTGTGTCTGTGTGTGTTTTCTAGTGTGGATCATGGAGGAGAGATCAGGATTACACCAGGAGTACTGAAATGTACGTCTACACACACACACACTTACATGAACGCACACACACACACACACACACACTGCAAGCTTTATTAACTGACAGGATGGTCAAACAAATAAAGGGGTCGAATACCGTTAAACAGGAATGGCCGAGACAGAGCAGAAACGTGGTCACAGAACAGACAGAGATCAGGTCAGGCAGATATCAATCGTATAATCCAAAATCCAGGCAAACAGGTCAAAAGGGGCAGGCAGCAATGGGTCAGAAACGATATATATCCAGCAGGTCAGTAACAGGTGGGCAAACACAGGAAATAACGCTCAGAGATGTACTGATAAGGAAACAAGACTTTGCATTGTCTCTGAGTCTAAGAGTCTCTTAAATAGTCTGTGCTGATGGGTGACAGCTGGCGCCGCAATCAGCGCCAAGGTACGGGGATTCTGGGAAATGTAGTGAAAGTGTGTGCAATGTGTATGCAAGTGTCAATATTCAGGTGATGGTGCCCTCTGCTGGTCAGAGGAGGGGATCGCGGAGTTCATCTCTGTGACACACACACACACACACACACACACACACTACAGAAGGATTATAATGCTATTTTATCTATTTAGTAACCATGGCGATTTCAGTCAGAACTTCATTTAGGACAAAATCTATTACAGAATGACATTTCTTAAGTGTATTATTATCACTGGTTGCTTGGCAACAGATCTGAGAGTTGAGTACCGAACTCAAGATTTCTGAACTACAGGTGAGATTCTGTAAGACAGGATAAGAATCCTTAATCAACTTGTCAGATCTGAACTAAAGATTTAAGATAGAAAAAATCTCCAATACTGACACCTCTGATGTGTTTTATCTCCATCAGATTCCCTTCAGCTCACTCTGGATCTGAACACAGTGAATAAACTCCTCCGTCTGTCTGAGAGGAACACAGTGATTACTGACACTGACACACTCCAGTCGTATCCTGATAATCCAGACAGATTTGATGATGTGTGTCAGGTGTTGTGTAGAGAGAGTGTGAGTGATCGACGCTGTTACTGGGAGATTGAGTGGAGTGGATATGTGGATATATCAGTGTCATATAAGAGCATCAGCAGGAAGGGATGGGGTGATGAGTGTTCGTTTGGATATAATGATCAGTCCTGGAGTTTGTTCTGCACTTCCTCCAGTTACTCATTCAGACACAATAACAAATGGACTCATCTCCCAGTAAAGTCCATCAGCAGGAGAATAGGAGTGTTTGTGGATCACAGTGCAGGAACTCTGTCCTTCTACAGCGTCTCTGACACAATGAACCTCATCCACACAGTCCAGACCACATTCACTCAACCGCTCTATCCTGGGTTTGGGGTTTATCATGAATCATCAATGAAACTGTGTTGATGAATCAGAACAGACTGTAGAGATTCTACCCATAATGCTTTGAGCTCACGATGAATCAGTGACTAGATGATCCAAGAGAAGAGAAAGACGATGAACACTTACAGTATATTTACAGTTTTCTCAACACGTCTCAAAAGCAAACATTTGTCTACGTTGCAAACCCTTTTGTCATAATATTGTATTTTTGGATACATCACACACACAGTTATTCAAAACCTAAAGCTCTTTTTTCATGAGCTCCTCTGAACATTTCTGTACAAGACTGAAAGTCATTATATGTTGAAAAACTCACAGTAAACACGAAAGTAAGATTGAAACCGAACTATTTAATTTTACTGTAAGCATTTGTGGTTGTGAACACAGTGTTACACAGAACGTATAGCATGAACTTTTCTGAATCGGGCTGGAATTAGTATGACAAACTTGACTGAGTCGTTAATATTCACACCTGAGCAGATGAAACTCACAGTTATGGAGCGTGACACTTCCTGAACACGCTTTGAGCTGTCTGTCAATCACAACACACTGGGCCAGCTAACCAATCACAGCACATTTCATAATTTGTAAGGAGGGGCTTCATCAAAACAGGAAGTAAACAGGCCGTTGGAGCCAGACAGGGAAGAGAGTGCAATAAAAATGTAAAATATGTGATTTTTTGAACAATCGAGCATAAATACCTGTTCTAGTACACCCTAAAAACATAAACAAGAGATCGTAACCCCTTTATGATATATATTATGGGGCTTTTATTTTGAAGCTCATCTTCAGACAGTCCTGACTCTGTGTGAGAGACTCTCTGAGGTGATGAACTGTCATTCTGAACTGAAACTAGATTCCTTTAAATTACATCTGAATTTATAGAAGAACAACTGCATATAAATGATTTCAGAAGGCTTTTATTTTGAAGTTAAATCTGACATTATGTGAGTGAAATGTGTTGTTTGGCTTCATTAATGTGGGTAAAAATACTGTGAAAGAGTTTTACTCTATTATTACTCTGTTATGTTCTAATATATTTGTTCTTTCATTTTATTTTGAGAAACAGCCTTATTTCAAACACTGTATTTCCTTTCAGCGATGAACAAACACATAAATATCAATAAATACATTTACAACGAATGATGTTCATGTTTTCTTGACATGTGTAAATGTTAGAGTTAGTCATTGATAGTAATATAAAGTGATTCGCTGCGGAAGTGACGTTGTCCGGGCGGAAGTGAAGAGCCGCTATGAGCCGCTGCTGCGATTGACAGCTGTGACTGTGAGTACAATCCGCCGTGTTTTATTGATCACATGATCCGCAGTCTGTCAGTTTATAATGAAACACACGAGCAGATCATCGTGTTCAATGAGAATCTGTTTGAGACACACAAATCTTCCTCTAAACTCACATCAACATCTGCTCGATTATCAAACACACACTGAATGATCATGTGACTCATGATTAATGTGTGAGAGGATGTTTTAATGACAAACAAAGTGTAATAATAGAAATAATAACTTATAAGTGTTGGTCACACAATGAACAGTTCTTCTGAAGCATTTATTCATCTTAGTTCATGTTATTTTTGACATTTACTAATGCATTATTCAAATGAAAAGTTAACATTGTTTAGCGGCTGACATGAACTGTATTTGTAATTGATGAAAAGTAAGAAACTGTTGTGAAATCAGTGGAACACAGTGAATAATCCCACAGTGATGGACCTGCTGCTGCTCTTCATGAATGTTCTCGTGGTTCGGCGTCTCTGAGACGGAAGTGACGTGTGTTTCTCAGGAGTGTGTGTGCGATGGCTGGGAAGGTGAAGTGGGTGACGGACATCGAGAAATCGGTGCTGATCAATAACTTTGAGAAGAGAGGATGGATCCAGGTGACGGACAGCGACGACTGGAACTTCTACTGGCAAGAGCTCGTTTCATTTGTTCCTGAACACAGCTGAACTAGATCCTGAAACACTGATTTGATCGGATCACACTGTCACACACTTTATGTTGTTCCGTCCGCAGGATGAGCATCCAGACCATCCGCAGCGTGTTCAGCGTGGACACCGGCTACCGGCTGACCGACGACCAGATGGTCAACCACTTCCCCAACCACTACGAGCTGACCAGGAAGGACCTGATGATCAAGAACATCAAGCGCTACCGCAAAGACCTGGAGAAGGAGTCCAGTCCCTTAGCCGAGAAGGACGAGAGCGGGAAATACCTGTACCTGGGTAAAACGAGCGGCCGCTTTCTTCCTCTCATCTCCGTCTCTCTCGCGTTTGTGCCGTCGCTCACTCTCCGACTCTGACCGTAGATTTCGTGCCGGTGACGTTCATGCTGCCGGCCGACTATAATCTGTTCGTGGAGGAGTTCCGGAAGAGCCCGTCCAGCACGTGGATCATGAAGCCGTGCGGGAAGGCGCAGGGAAAACGCATCTTCCTCATCAACAAGCTCTCTCAGATCAAGAAGTGTCATGTTCATGGTGGTAACAAGTGGCTTGTCCTCAATGCTGAACATGCAAGAATCTGGTAGAGTCACTTCTGTAAAGAGATGTTTAACTTGGGAATTTAAGTTGCTCATGTTAATTTTTTAATAATGTCCATAATGTTTGAATTAAACAACAACAGTGTGCCGCTAGACTGTTGCCATGGTTACTATGCAGTACAAGCGTGAACCAGGGATATTACGTCATTGACAGGCAACAAGGGCACTAGTGACACTACTTAAAATGGTGAATTTCTCTGAATTTATTAAAATTCTGAATTACAAAATATAACACCGTGCAAGAGGTTTTTGGATATTTTAATATAAAAATCTTACATATTGTGCCTTTAACTATCAGTATTTCAGTGCTGTATGTCTTTCTCTGTTCATCTGTCTTTTTCAGAGTTATTTATCTTCATGTCGTGTGGGTCTTTTGATGACAGACAGTGATTGTCAACATAGTTTCAAACTTATATCATGAGTCAATTTGAAAAACTGGTTGTATTAGTTTTCTGAAAAAGTTCTGGTATAACAGGTTTAAGTTCTGAAGAAAACTTCCCCGGCCACATAAAAACACAGAATTGAAAGGAGTTTCAAAGTAAATTCTACTCAAGACGGTTCAAGTTCAGTGGAGGAAAAAGAAACATCTACAACGTCATTATTCACGGTTAGTAAACACTACTTCATAAAATAGTGGCATATATAGAGCCAGTAATATATATATATGGCATATATAAATTATATGTGTATAATTTTTTTTGATTGCTAACAAAACTCAAAGCAATTATTTGATCTTTTAAAGTAATTTTAGCAGCTTTTTGATGCCTCGTGTCTCTCGACTCTTGGCTGAATCTACGTTCTCTTCATAAATACACGCATTCATCTTACAAACTTTAATTCAAATCTTTCATTTAGATCATGTGAGTGTATATTATTCATAATTCAGACTATCCACAGTAGCTTTCTTTATCAAATCCCGGCTTGTATAACTGACTACCTCACTTTGAGCTTGTTGACGTGTGTCTGCCTGCTTTTGTGTGTCAGTGTTGGTGTGACTCATGTGAGGAACCGCTGACTGTTTGAAGAACATGTTATGTTTATTCAAATATTCAACTTTATTTATGTGTAATATTGACCATGGAAAAGCTCTGCAAGGTTAGTGCACTCTGTTCCTGTTTCTGAACTCCCTAAAACGCCTCCATTGTATTCTTCTCGTTCTCCTCCGGGAGTGAACATGTCACAATATTCCTCTGTGTTAAAGGGTTAATAATGAGTCGGCGCTTGGACATAATCATGGAAGGTCTGCAATGCGTTCACTGCACAACAGACTGACAGGGAAGAGGAAACATTGTTCAATAAAATCAATTAAATTAATTTTTTTGTTTTGTTTTTGTGCACAAAAAGTATTCTCGTCGCTTCAAATTGATTTAAGGTCATGTTGTCTTTTTTAACAATGTCTTTAATATTTCTGGACCTTGAAAGTGGTGATTATATTGCTGTCAATATTCCTCTCAAATTTCATCAAAAATATCTTAATTTGTGTTCCAAAGATAAAAGAAGGTCTTACGGGTGTGGAATGACATGAGGGTGATTAATTAATAACAGAAATTTCATTTTTGAGGGAACTAATTCATTTTCATTTTTGGCTGAGAGCTGTGGGAACGGAGCAAGATGGTAATGAGCTCTAGCACGAGTAAATGAACACTAGCGCTTGTGTTAATGAGCGTCACCTGCGTGTCACACTGATCTCGAGTCCCACACAGGAGCTCTAGCAGAATAAAAGTAGGAGTGAAGAGAGAGACCAGGCCAGAGACATTAACATTGTGTTTTGTGTATGTTTATATGCAGCAGTTGTCTGTGAGGGGCAGCCGCTTTACTTTGGTTTTATTTTTATGTTTATTTTTGTAACATCGTTCGTAAATACGGGAAGAAGGAGGTGGGAACCGGCGAATATTCAATGTAACTTTAATAATAAAATAAACAAACAACAAAAACGAATGTAAAACAAAATAAAACACAACATAAAATCCAGGCCTGGTCCTCTCTCCTCCTTCACTGTTGTCGCTCCTCCGTGAGAGACACGAGACCGGTGTAGCGTGCAGCTGACACTCATTAGCAATCCTGTCACCGGCCTTGCGCCGTTCCCTCACGGCTCTCGCCCGCCCTGCTCATCACAATTTTGTTATTTAAATGATTAAAATAACCGCATTACATCCTCATTTAAATAATTTCTGTCCAAGGTATACAGGGCCTGGTTGAGTTGCATTACTAATGTGTTGTTGTATGTTCAGAGACATAACCATTTGTGTTTTTGCTCAGAAATTATATATCAGAAGCTTAAATTGGCAAAGCTTCCTAAACGAATGCAAAACACAATTTATTATGACCACGACAGAGATGATAATCGAAGTTTTATTTATTGCTGACAGAGTAACTGAAGCACAAGCTGGAAAGGCTCTACCCACTTTTGGAAAGGTTTTTGGGAGCATTGGCTCATTTCTTTTTAACGGATTAGTGCACTTTCAAATGAAAATTACCCCAAGCTTTATATGAACATATCACAGCAGTCCTCAGGTCCTTGTACTGGCTTCCATAAATTGATTTTAAAGTACTGTTACTTGTTCATAAATCACTCAATGGCCAAGGACCTCAATACATTGCAGATATGCTCATAGAATATGAACCTAACAGATCACTCAGATCAATAGGATCACATCAGTTAGAATTACCAGGGGTTCGCTCTAAACAAGGACAGTCTGCAACAGTAGCCACATTCAATCTTTCATGCATCATCTTTTTTATTTCTGACTGTTTTAATGCATTTTGAATCTCGCTGTCTAGTTGAAAGAGCTGGGAGACTTAGAAAGTAAACATTTGTTATTGCAGCTACCAGACAAATATAAATATTTTTGGAGTTATCCCTCCACGTGAGGAAGATCCGTTTTCTGATGGATAGATCCATTTAGATCCGCTCTGACGGAAAACAAAGTTGAGTTAACAGTGGTGGCAACAAATATTCTGACTCTTCCATCCAGACTGGGAATGTTATTTTTATTTCATTCAGTTTTTTATTCTTATGTATTGGTTTCCTCTTTGTCAAGCACTTTGAATTACCATTGTGTATGTGCTATATAAAAAAAATTGCCTCGTCAACCTTTATTCACCCTCAAGCCATCCTAGGTGTATATGACTTTCTTTTTCTGATGAACACAATGGGAGAAATATTAATAAATATGTTGATGCATCTGAGCTTTATAATCACAGCGAACGGGGCCAACATGTATGAGCTGAAGAAAGTGCTTCCATCTACATCCATCCATCATAAACATATTCCACACTGCTCCGGGGGGTTAATAAAGGCCTTCTGAAGCAAAACAATGCGTTTTTGTATAATAAAAAAAATATCTATATTTAACAAGTTATGAGGTAAAATATCTAGCTTCTGCCAGACTGCCTTCCGTATTCTGCTTACAAAGAAAGTGTAAAAATCTCACAGTTCATAAAGCTTACGCTACGTTCTACGCCTTCCCTATTCAACTTTTGGAAAAAAACTTGACTGACGTGAAACCAGCTCTTCCAATTCACCAATTTTTTTCATAATTTGAATATGGAAGGTGGTCTGGCGGACACAAACACATCATTTCCCTTCAGAAGGCCTTTATTAATCCCACCGAGGCGTGTGGAGTATAGTATGTTTATGATGAATGGATGTAGATGAAGGCACTTTCTTGAGCTTCATACTCGTTGATCTTGTTCACTGCCACTATAAAGCTTGGATGCGTCAGGATATTTATTAATATATCTCTGAGTGTATAAATCAGAAAGAAGAAAGTCATTTACACCTAGTTTTCATTTGAAAGTGAACTAATCCTTTAAGGAGACGCACACAAAAACATCATGTTTTTGCTTTTTTTTGCGGCATTTACAGAATAGCATAATAATTGATCTGTGGGGTGTTTTGAGCTGAAACTTCACACACACATTCTATTGGAGACCTGAGACTCATATCATCTTGAATTATTATATTTGGAAGAGTTGACTGAGTGTCCTGATCTGATCACTGCTTCGTTTCATAATCCAAATTACATTTGAGTGCCAAATATTAAAGGGAATTAAAGTACTTCAGATCTTTTCTTTTTGTCCTGCAGCTGTGAATCAGTAAAGGGTGATGGAATCTGTTAAAGAACTGATCAAGAAATCACTGTGTGAACTGAAAAGATGATCTAAAGGAGTTTCAGTGGCACTTAGAGAATGATCATGAGTGTATATCACAGTCTGACATGGAGAATGCAGATAGGTTAAAAACAGTGGATAAGATGGTGGACTGTTTTGGACCAGAAGAAGCTGTGAAGATCACGGTGGAGATCCTGAGGAAGATAAACCAGAATAATCTGGCTGAGCAGCTGGAGAACAAACACAAGCAAGGTAATGTTTCATTTGTTGTGACTATAATGTAATTCACAGATATTATAAAGACAAGTGCCGCTGTTGGAGCTCATTCAGAAGAGATACGGGGTAAATAACAATCACTGCCTCTACATGGAAACAAGAAAATATAACATCAAGTTACAATTATAGGGAAACTTGTACATTCAAAGTCTCATTTCAATAACCCTAACCTAACCCTAATACAGTCTCATGTCTAGGCTTGTGTACTAGATATCAATATTGAATCAAAAAGCTTTTAATAATGTTCGTCAGCATGACCTCAAGTTGATCTGAGTCCAATGGTGTCAATGCAATAAATATTCTGGAATGAATTAGAAAAAATAAAGTTATTCAGAAATTTTAAAACTAAAACCAACTGCATTCAAGTCAGCATTAGTCAAGGTGTTTCCATTACCACATATGTTGTCAACTTCAGTAAAATCAGCGTAAGATGTGCATGTAAATACAATTGTAGTGCAAGTGTGATTAAATTGAATATAGTAAAAGTGCAATTTCTATCACATGTGCTGCAGGTATGTTTGTACTGTGAACTGCAGACCAGGTTACAAATTACATATAGGTTATAAGAAAAACATGATCACTTAGTCTTTACTTTCTTTTCCTCTCTTTTTTAAAGGCTCAACTGCAGATGACAGACAAGCTACTCTTCATGATTACAAACAGACCAGCCTCAAGCTGAAGAACAAATTAAAAGAGGACTACAAGCGGATATTGGTTGGTAATTCACAGACGGGTCATCAGGAAAACCTGAACAATATTTACACTGATTTATATGTGGTGGACAATGAGACTGGAGGAAGAGTAAATGACCACGAGGTGAGACAGATCGAATTGAATCATAAACAATATGATGCCAAGGACACACTATTCCTATGCAGTAATATTTTTAAAGTCAATGAAACCAAAAAGGTACTGACAATGGGGATTGCAGGGGTAGGAAAAACTGTCTCTGTCAATAAGTTCATCCTTGACTGGGTTGAAGGAAAAGAAAATCAGGAAATAGCCTTCATTTTTCCTCTGCCGTTCCGTCAGCTAAACCTGATTACAGAGAACTGCAGTCTCATGGGACTGATTCACAAATACTTCTTTAGTGATCCTAAAGAACTGCCCTCTCTTCCTGAAGGAGATGGAAAGGTCTTGTTCATTTTTGATGGGCTGGATGAATGTCGCTTTCCTTTGAGCTTTAAAGAGGGTGGCAGATTTACAGATGTCCACAAAATAACAACAGTAAGTAAGATAGTTACAAGCCTGATCAAGAGAGATCTGGTTCCCTCTGCTCTCATCTGGATCACATCCAGACCAGCAGCAGCCAGTCTGATACCCCGAAACTACATTGATCAGGTGACTGAAGTGCGAGGATTTAATGATGAGCAGAAAGAGCAATACTTCATCAAAAACAGCACTTCTGAGGTTTCTGAAAACATCATCAGTCACATCAAGAAATCCAGGAGCCTGTACATCATGTGCCACATCCCCGTCTTCTGCTGGATCTCTCTTACAGTTCTTCAGCCTCTACTGGCTCGAAAGAGCAATAACAAAAATAAAACACCAACAACTCTCACAGAGATGTACACAAACTTCTTAAATTCTCAGCAGCAACAAATGAAAGAAAAATACTGTGATGACCCTGAACCTAAAGCCAATGCAATATCTTTTGATCAGATTATTCTGAAGCTTGGGAAACTGGCCTTTCTGCAGCTGCAGAAAGGTCAACTGATTTTCTACAAAGAAGATCTTGAGGAATGTGGACTAGATGTCAGTGAAGGGTCTGTCTACTCTGGGTTATGCACTCAGATCTTTCAGGAGGGAAAGATTGCAGCCAGAAACGTTTACAGCTTTGTTCATCTCAGTGTACAGGAATTCCTTGCTGCTCTTCATGTGTTAATGATTAGCAAAGACAAGAAAGTAAACCCATTTCTGGAATCATGGACAGAAAAACTGGAATGGAAACTCTCCAGAAAGCCACTGTTTCAGCTTCATAAGGCTGCAATCAACAAGGCTTTAGAAAGCAAGAACGGACACCTGGATCTTTTCCTCCGGTTCCTTCTGGGTCTTTCACTGGAGTCCAATCAGAGTGACCTGAAGGAACTACTGCCAGGACTGGAACTCAAAACAGAGAACCTGAAAAACACTGCTGACTTAATCAAAATGAAGATAGAGAAGGAGAAATCAGTAGAGAGGACCATCAATCTCTTCTACTGTCTGAGTGAACTGGAAGATGACTTTGTGGAGGAAATCCAGAAGAATCTAAGCTCAGGAAATCTATCAGCACAGAAGCTTTCCTCTGCTCAGTGGTCTGGTCTGGTGTTTGTGCTCCAGATGTCAGAAGAGACTCAAGAGACCTTTGAACTGCAGAAATATAGAAGATCGGATGAAGCAGTGGGAAGACTGCTGCCAGTGATCAAAAACACCAGAAGAGCACTGTAAGAGTCTTCTTTACAATCATTTACATACACTGTTAGTAATTTTAATTGGGCCTTAATCTTACACAGGTGATTTGATGGTCAAGACTGTTCAGATTAATAAATGTAAATGTTTCAGTGTGTGATGATATTAAATGCCAATGTATCTTTAACATCAGGCAAGCTGGGTCAAGCTTTAGGCAAAACTCAAGTACCTGAGTTTGAGTTAATTAAGGAAATCTGAAAATAATGGTTATTTTATAAAGAGAACGTTTTTTTTTTTAGCTTTGCTTACATCACTTCAGTCAAAAGTTTTTCCAAATGATCTATGCTCCAGATTATAAACTCTATCTAATAAGCATTACTATTGCATTACTTTCTACACAGGCTCCATAGTTGTAATCTCACTGCTCAGTGTTGTGAGAGTTTGTCTTCAGTTCTACAATTCTCAAACTCTGTCCTGAGAGAGCTGGACCTGAGTAACAATAACCTGAAGGATTCTGGAGTGAAGCTTCTCTCTGATGGACTGAAGAGCCCAAACTGTCTCCTGGAGATGCTGAGGTTTGAGTTCAAATATTTTCTTTTTTTGCATTGTTCATTTTTTTTTAGTCACACTAAGATTTGTTATGTATGCAATTACATAGTTTTTTTGTTTGTTTTTTGTTCAGATTTCTCTCATGTAATCTCACTGCTCAGTGTTGTGAGAGTTTGTCTTCAGTTCTACAATCCTCAAACTCTGTCCTGAGAGAGCTGGACCTGAGTAACAATGATCTGAAGGATTATGGAGTGAAGCTTCTTTCTGATGGACTGAAGAGCCTAAACTGCCATCTGGCAATATTGAGGTAAATGGTTTAAAATAATAACAAAATACTATGAGAATAAATGATTTTGTAACAGAATGTGGGATCTGAAGGAGTGTGATATTTTTTCATATATTTTTACAGATGTTTGCATTTTCAGAGTTGACAGATATGACTCACATGGACTGCATAAATCTGAGAAAAATATTGTTAGGGCTGGAGGGATGGTAGTGGACTGTGTGAAGATTGAAATTACAAAATGGCTTTAAACAAGTACTAAAACTGTAAATATTGCTTTTTCAAAACCATCTATATTGTGCATGGTTTCTGATAGCACTGAATAAGCTTGTACTGCCATCTAGTGGCTGTGTATGGGACACCATTATCATCTCAGTAAGACTTGGAGGACTCCAAGGATAACTAATGTCCCACATTAGTCACCACAGAGTTTCAACCATCATGGATCACTCCTCACTCTAACTCTTACCAGAGAAATTTGAAGATTTTAAAAGGCATTAAAACAGGAATAAAAAGAGGATGCATAAAAGATTTGAATGTATAAAAATATTTTAAAATAAAAAATACAATAAAAACAAGAAAAATTGTTAAAAGAGTACATATAAAATAATGTTGGTATGATCCCTGGTCTAGGGCAGAGAATGACACAACAATTAATTACTTTTTTTTATTTTCTTGGTTCTTTTGTTCGTTTCTTCTTTTTTAATGAAGTAGGATTTTCTCGTTGGTAATATAAAAACAATTAACAATTTCAGAAAGATAGGAACAAGAACTCTGGAGCAAAATTGTCAGGGGTGAGCTTATGCCAAAAAAACAAACATCTTCAAACAAAAATCTTCCAGTTAAAAAGTTTCTTGTAAAAGAGATAGAGGAAAGCTCGGAGCGTAAGCAGGAGTGTCTGAATAGTAGCAAAGCAGAAAAGCAGGAATTTTAATAATTTTAATTATAGTATGAATTTTAATTTTTTTATGAGTTTTGGAGGTTGTGGTGTAATTATATATATATGTATTCTTACATGGCCTGTATTTTAGAGTATGCATCTGCACGTCATCATCAAGCATCACTTTTTAAGCTCACCGTTTCCTCACTTCCACATCTGCTCTCGTCTCTAATGGACTATACAGACTCACCTTTTACTCCTTACCTATTACTTACCTGCCTTCCCATCCTGATCCTGTCATCATCTTCCTCCTGCCTGCCTGGTCTTCATCATCCGGAACAACACATCAGTGTTCATCTCTGCAACATACCAGTACCTCAATTACCTTCAATTAAGTCTTTCTTCAAGTTACCAGTGACTGTTCAACTCACCTGCATCGCTCTGCTTACTCCGCTGTACTGCCAACCTGCAATAAAACTGTTACTTTGTTACTTACTTTATCTGTCCTTGTCTGTGCTGTGTTGCAAATTCAATATTTCTTCAGTTCAGATCTCAAGAAAAAATATCAGGGTCAAAGTTCCAGGTCCCAGGAGTTTAACTTTATTGACAAGCAACAGAGTGAGATGCCAGCTTCACATCTGAATCTCTTCTATCCAGGGCACAGTTTTTATACTTTTTTCTTAAAAATCTGTTAAAACACAACAAAGATCCACCCCTACAGTTCTTTTCCATGATCTCATTTACAGGTGCTCGCCTCCCTTTCTCTTCTTGGAGCCTCGCAAGTACTCCCTAGCATTTTCACCAAGGTCGCTTCACCAATTAAACTGCAGGTGTTGCTTATGCAAGAGATAATTCTCTTTGTAAGGTTGGTCGACTGCCAACTAGTCTACATCTTTTGACTTAACGTCTCATGGTGGAATTCTGACAATTGATGGTCAGCCCTTTCTCATAGGCAAAATGAAACATTGTATCAAAAACAACCATCACTCCCCGGAGGCAAGCGGCCTTCATGTGACATCCTTAATAATAATCTTATTCATTATACAGCCACCTGTTGTCTAGTGGAAAACTACCATCAAAATATGCTTAGTGGCCAAACTAACTTCTCAGTTATGTAACTTTTCAGTTACGTAGGCCATGAGGCCTCAAAACACATCTGGCTTTTATAGTAAGCAAAGTAATTCTAATACTAATACTAATTATTTTCTATAGGAAAGATAAAATACTTCATCAACAGACACTATTCTATATTGTGATTAGAATTTAGGAATAAAAAACTTACCATTCACAGTCCTCGGCTTGATCAAGTTGATCCTCGAAATGAAAGTGAAACCAGTCATGCTCTTCCTCTGAGGTAAATCCTTTTAGAATTAATCCTCCCCACATCTCAAAACAATGAAAATAACATAAATCTGACTAAGCTTGATACATTTCTCTGATGCGAGCGTTCACTCTGTTGCATGAATCTCCTCAGAATTTACATTTGAATAGAGCACATGCTCCATGGGGGTGGCCACAGTAGTGGATAATGAGATGGCTCATGAATGACTAGCATCTCTCTTTTCAAACAGATTACATAATCAGAGACTATTTGTTATCGTTTCTCTAGACATAAATCTCCATGTTTGTGTGATTAGTACTCACTAAGTTACATTTCATGTTCTAAGGACTATCAGAATGGACTTCATTCAGAGAGAGACGACAGATCACGTTAATTTACTTTATTTTGCAAAAAGCACATTTTGTGCTTTTGTGAGTGTACACAAATAAAAGAAGACATTTCACAGATTAGAATGGTGTATAACTCTTAATTGTATGTCCAAAATTGACAGAGTATTTTGAGTCTCTTTCACACTGATCAGAAAAAAAATGAAGTGGTATCGTTGGCACAACGGCCGACCCCTGAGTGTTACTTAGTCACTGAAATTACTATTTAAGTTTTTTTTTTTTTACACAGTTACAAATAAATAATATCTAATGAATGGCTAAAATATGTATAAATTAAAGTCATGTGGACTGTTGGTGTGTGTCTGTAGGTTGTCTTGCTGTATGGTGACAGAGGAAGGCTGTCATTATGTGTCTTCAGCTCTGAGTTTGAACCCTTCACACCTGAGAGAGCTGGATCTGAGCTACAATCACCCAGGAGATTCAGGAGTCAAGCTGCTTTCCGAAAAACTGGAGGATCCAAACTTCACACTGAACAAACTCAAGTATGTGAAGCAGTAAGAGTTTTGATTAAACAACTCCAAAAACAGTATTACCATCTTTTCTTATTACAAACCAGTTTAACTTTATTACTTAATAATTTCACACACTGACCAAACAAATAAATATAACAAACAATAAGATAAAAATGATTAACTATTTACATGATTTTCCCATGAAATTGCATTATCTATGGAAAGTATGCTCTTTTCACACAGGATGTGATCAGCTTCACACAATGGAGGCCTATTTATTCTTAACAAAATGATAACTTTCATCTAGGTTGTACATGACACAGCTGTACATGGAGTTTACAGGTTACTCTATTCATCATAGGTGCCTGTATACTGTAATGATGAGTCAGTGGAGTGAAATCCAAATGCAGGCTTTTATTAACAGAGGTGGTCAAACAGGCAAAGGTAAAATCAACAGCAAACAGGATTGGCAGAGGATAAGCAGAATCGTGGTTGTTGCACAGGCAGAAAAGTCGAGGCAGGCAGCAAGTTAGTACAGTCCAGTAAAACAAAGCAATAAGTCCAAAGGGAGGCAGAGAAACAATCACAAATGGCAGAAAACAGACAGTATCTCGACCGGGAGACAAGAAGGGTATACACGCTCAGAAATGATCACAAATGCAAATTAAGACCTCACACTGATGTGTCTGTGCAGTGTGCCTAAATAGTCCAGGTAATGTGCTACAGCTGGCTGGGGTGATCAGTGACAAGGTACGGGGCTTCTGGGAAGTGTAGTGTGTACATGTGTGTGAGTGAGTGTGTGATAGTTCCTGTTTGGTGATTTGTGGGAAATGGAATCCGATGGTGAAATGATAGTTTAAAGTAAAGTGCCCTCTAGTGGCTGGTAAAGGGTACTCCAGTGGATACCCCTGACATATTTACATTTTACATTTAGTCATTTAGCAGACGCTTTTATCCAAAGCGACTTACAAGTGAGGAAAACAAACAAGCGATTCTTCATGAATTGGCAAATAACACAGGAAGTGCTCACAATACAAGTTTCATACATTGCTCAGTACCATAAGCTAGAGTAGGAGGGAAAAAGGGGGAAGGATAGGGTTTTTTTTTTTTTTTTTTTTATGAGGGGATTAAGTGTTCACGGAAGAGGTGAGTTTTCAGCTGTCTCTTGAATATTGCCAGGGAATCTGCGTTCCTGATGAAAGTAGGGAGATCATTCCACCAGCAGGGAGCAGTGAAGGAGAATGTTCTGGAGAGTGATTTTGTGCCTCTCTGTGACGGTACCACAAGTCTTTGTTCCTTTAGCGATCGCAGGCTTCTGGTGGGGACGTAGCGTTGTAGCAGTGTGTGGAGGTAGGAGGTGCAGAGCCTGTGGTGGATCTGTAAGCAAGCATCAGCGCCTTGAACTTGATGCGAGCAGCAAGGGGTAGCCAGTGCAAAGAGATGAAGAGGGGCGTGACGTGGGCTCTCTTAGGCTCGTTGCAGACAAGACGTGCAGCAGCATTCTGGATCATTTGAAGAGGTTTGATTGCACTTGACGGCAGACCAGCCAGAAGAGCATTGCAGTAATCAAGCCTTGAAATGACCAGGGCCTGGACAAGCAGTTGTGTTGCGTGCTCAGTCAGGAAGGGACGGATTTTCCTGATGTTGCAAAGTGCAAATCTGCACGACCGCGCCGTCTTTGAGATGTGGTCACTGAAGGTCAGTTGGTCATCGAAGATAACTCCAAGATTTCTGGCCGATTTTGATGGGGTAATGGTGGTTGTACCAAGCTGTATGTTGATGTCATGTTGAAGAGTAGGAGTGGCAGGGAAGACTAAAAGCTCAGTCTTTGCCAGGTTGAGCTGCAGGTGACAAGGTATACTGTACATATCCAGGTATATGAATGGAGTTTGTTTGTGTGTGTGTGTGTGTGTGTGTGTGGAACTACAATAAAAAGAGAAAATAGATATAAATGAACTCCCATGTATCAAGTAGTATCCAAAGACATTATCTACAAGAACAATTTACATCATCTTTGAAGATATACTCCGGTTAAATGTTACAAAAAAATGAAAAATATTGGGACCCGGTGTTCTGAAAGTATATTTTTTTACTATAATTATATTGAATAATTTAGGTGATGTGCTGATAAACAATCTGTATATCAAACCATCATTAAATATGAGTAAATTTAAAAAGCCAGATGTTACACTCGTCAGTCAATGATTACAACAGTTTTCAATTTACTTGAACACTGAATTGAGGAACCAGATTCTTGACATGCCTGCTGAGAACCGATGAGCTGCTGATATAAACATATGAACCAAAAAAACAAACAAGCGATTCTTCATGAAGAGGCAAATAGACACAGGAAGTGCTCAAAATACAAGTTTCATTCAGAACTGAACCCTGAGGAACCCCAGTGATCGGTTGATGAGGTTTGGATACCTCCCCTCCCCAGGCGACTCTGAAAGACCTACCTGTGAGATAGGACTCAAACCACTGAAGCGCAGTACTTGAGATGCCAAGTGACGAGAGGGTGGACAGAAGAATTTGATGGTTTACGGTGTCGAAGTCAGCAGATAGATCCAGTAGAATGAGAACAGATGATTTGGAACCAGCCTTTGCAATCCGCAGGGATTTGTTGACCGACAGTAGTGCAGTCTCGGTGGAATGGCCGCTCTTGAATCCAGATTGGTTGACGTCCAGATGGTTGTTCTGTGTGAGGAAGGATGACACCTGGTTGAACACAACTCGTTCAAGTGTTTTCGATATGAATGGTAGGAGAGAGACAGGTCTGTAGTTGTCTAAAAGTGATGTGTTTAACGTGGGGTTTTTTTTAGCAGTGGGGTTACCCGAGCCTGCTTGAATGTGGTAGGGAAAGTGCCTGTGTGGCATCAAAACAGGACATCAAAAGAGGAAAAAATCTAGTAAAAACTCACATGTACGCACAAACTGACAACCAATCACTCCTTTCAGATGTAATTAGAAACTGTAATTGATAATTTGATTAATCGCCTGCAGCCACTGCACTGCTGTGTGTCTGTGGATCAAAATGTGCCCAAAAACATGGAGATATCCCAAATCCTTGTAGGGACACCAGGAAGGAAACCAGCTTATAAATCATAGAGAGTTATGTTTTATGTGAAATAGCAGAAAGTTTTGTGTGATGAGTAGATTTAGAGGTTTGTGTGATGAGTAGATTTAGGGGTAGAGTTAGTGTAAGAGGAGAGAAGATACAGTTTGTAAAAAACATTATTATCTATGATTGATTGTGTCTGTGTGTGTTTTCTAGTGTGGATCATGGAGGAGAGATCAGGATTACACCAGGAGTACGGAAATGTATGTCTACACACATTCTCACACACACACACACACACATTACAGAAAAATTAGAATTTTATCTGTTTGCTAACCATGGAGATTTCAGTCAGAACTTCATTTAGGACAAAATCCATTACAGAATGACATGTCTTAAGTGTATTATTATCACTGGTTGCTTGGCAACAGACCTGAGAGTTGAGTACCGAACTCAAGATTTCTGAACTACAGGTGAGATTCTGTAAGATAGGATAAGAATCCTGAATCAACTTGTCAGATCTGAACTAAAGATTTAAGATAGAAAAAATCTCTAATACTGACACCTCTGATGTGTTTTATCTCCATCAGATTCCCTTCAGCTCACTCTGGATCTGAACACAGTGAATAAATGGATCCGTCTGTCTGAGGCGAAAACAGTGATTACTGAAACTGACACAGAGCTTCAGTCGTATCCTGATCATCCAGACAGATTTGATATTCCTCAGGTGTTGTGTAGCGAGAGTGTGAGTGATCGACGCTGTTACTGGGAGACTGAATGGAGTGGAGTTGATGTGTCTTTATCAGTGTCATATAAGAGCATCAGCAGGAAGGGACGTCGTGATGAGTGTGAGTTTGGACGTAATGATCAGTCCTGGAGTTTGTACTGCTCTCCTGACAGTTACTCATTCAGACATAATGACATAAAGACTGAACTCACTGTAAAGTCCATCATCAGGAGAATAGGAGTGTTTGTGGATCACAGTGCAGGAACTCTGTCCTTCTACAGCGTCTCTGGAGACACAATGATCCTCATCCACACAGTCCAGACCACATTCACTCAACCGCTCTATCCTGGGTTTGGGGTTTGGTCTGGATCAGTGAATCTATTTTGATGAATCAGAACAGACTGTAGAGATTCTACCCATAATGCTTTGAGATCATGATGAATCAGTGACTAGATGATCCAAGAGAAGAGAAAGACGATGAACACTTACAGTATATTTACAGTTTTTTCAACACGTCTCAAAAGCAAACATTTGTCTACGTTGCAAACACTTTTGTCATAATATTGTATTTTTGGATATATTACACACACAGTTATTCAAAACCTAAAGCTCTTCTTTCATGAGCTCCTCTGAACATTTCTGTACAAGACTGAAAGTCATTATATGTTGAAAAATTCACAGTAAACACGAAAGCAAGATTGAAACTGAACTATTTAATTTGAAATTAATTACTTACTGTAAGCAGTGCCCTGCCAACACTGTTTACAGTGGGGGTGGGAATCTGCTGACTTCAACTGGGGACATCGTTGGGCGGTGGAAGGAATACTTTGAGGATCTCCTCAATCCCACAGACACGTCTTCCACTGAGGAAGCAGAGGCCGAGGGCTCAGAGGTGGGCTCACCCATCACCCAAGCTGAAGTCACTGAGGTAGTTGGAAAGCTCCTTGGTGGCAAGGCAGCGGGGGTGGATGAGATACGCCCTGAGTACCTCAAGTCTCTGGATGTTGTGGGGCTGTCTTGGCTGACACGTCTCTGCAGCGTCGCGTGGCGGTTGGGAACAGTGCCTCTGGACTGGCAGACCGGGTGGTGGTCCCTCTTTTTAAGAAGGGGGACCGGAGGGAGTGTTCCAACTACAGAGGGATCACACTCCTCAGCCTCCCCGGGAAAGTCTATGCCAGGGTACTGGAGAGGAGAATAAGGCCCATAGTCGAACCTCAGATTCAGGAGGAAAAATGCGGTTTTCATCCCGGTCGTGGAATACTGTACCAGCTCTATACCCTTTCTAGGGTGCTGGAGGGTTTATGGGAGTTTGCCCAACCAGTCCACATGTGTTCTGTGGATCTGGAGAAGGCATTCGACCGTGTCCCTCGTGGCGCCCTGTGGGGGGTGCTCCGGGAGTATGAAGTCTGGGGCCCTTTGCTAAGGTCTGTCTGGTCCCTGTATGACCGGAGCAGGAGCTTAGTTTGCATTGCCGGCAGTAAGTCAAACCTGTTCCCAGTGCATGTTGGACTCCGGCAGGGCTGCCCTTTATCACCAGTCCTGTTCATAGTCTTTATGGACAGGATTTCTAGGCGCAGTCAGGGGCCGGAGGGAGTCTGGTTTGGGGACCACAGGATCTCATCCCTGCTTTTTGCGGATGATGTTGTCCTGTTGGCTCCATCGGGCCAGGACCTCCAGTGTGCACTGGGACGGTTTGCAGCCGAGTGTGAGGCGGCTGGGATGAGGATCAGCACCTCTAAGTCTGAGACCATGGTTCTCAGTCGGAAAAGGGTGGCTTGTCCTCTTCAGGTTGGTGGAGAGCTCCTGCCTCAAGTGGAGGAGTTCAAGTATCTTGGGGTTTTGTTCACGAGTGAGGGAAGGAAGGAGCGTGAGGTTGATAGACGGATCAGTGCAGCTTCTGCAGTAATGCGGTCGATGTACCAGTCTGTCGTGGTGAAGAAGGAGCTGAGCTGCAAGGCGAAGCTCTCGATTTACCGGTCAATCTACGTTCCTACTCTCACCTATGGTCATGAGCTTTGGGTCATGACCGAAAGAATGAGATCCCGGATACAGGCGGCCGAAATGAGCTTTCTCCGCAGGGTGGCAGGGCGCTCCCTTAGAGATAGGGTGAGGAGCTCGGTCACTCGGGAGGAGCTCAAAGTAGATCCGTTGCTCCTTCACATCGAGAGGAGTCATCTGTTTCGGATGCCTCCTGGATGCCTCCCTAGGGAGGTGTTCCGGGCATGTCCCACCGGGAGAAGGCCCCGGGGAAGACCTAGGACATGCTGGAGAGACTACGTCTCTCGGCTAGCCTGGGAACGCCTCGGTGTCCCCCCGGAAGAGCTGGAGGAAGTGTCTGGGGAGAGGGAAGTCTGGGAATCTCTGCTCAGACTGCTGCCCCCGCGACCCTTTTTTTGCAAAAAGTGTTTTATGAAATTGAAAACTGATTTAAAGTTTGAGAATTAGTGTAAGATTCGCAGATTTGGTGTGTGTTTCTGGTGTTTGAGTGTCAGGTTTCAGAGACTGTGTGACAAGTAATTATTTTGTGTGTGAGCCGCTGAACAAACCTGTAATAAACATGAACACAAGATGACTGAGGGTTTAAATACATCAGATAAAGTATAATAATAGTCAAAGTCCAGGGAATAAGATTGAAGAGAATGAATCTATCGACAGTTTGTTGATCAATTCCTGTGTAAATGAAGGAACCTCAGTGTGTTACTTCAACTATTTGTTCTTTTTTAATTCAGTCATGTATGTAGTTGTCATTTGATTTACAGCATTATCATGTTATTATTGTCAGGGTTGTTTAGTTTGGTTGTTTTTGCATTACATGGTTTGAACCCTGAATACTGTTTCCAGCCATGAGGGGGCGTTGTAGGGTTAGAATAAATGCAAGGCCAATGAAGGATTCACAGGTGTTTGTGTGCTATTTACTCACGATATAAACTAGAGAACACAACATGGTAAGGAGCGTGACACTTCCTGAACACGCTTTGAGCTGTCTGTCAATCACAACACACTGGGAGAGCTAACCAATCACAGCACATTTCATATTTTATAAGGAGCGGCTTCATCCTCCTTACATCTTCTGACTAGAAGATCAGCTGTACTGCTGTTGAGTTTAACTGGAAATGAAACTGAAATGTATCAGTATAAAATCAGTATAAGAAATGTCATGATGTCATGACTGGAGAAAAATCTTTTAGTTACTCACAGACTTGTAAAACAGAAACTAGAAACCTCCAGATAAGAGTTCACACTGGAGAGAGCTTTGACATGTCAACAGTGTGGAAAGAGTTTCAATAGAAAAATCATTTGACAATCCACAGTGGAGAGAAACTCTTCATATGAGAAACTCTCAGTGTGGAAAGAGATTTACACAGAAAACATACCTAAATGCCCACGTGAGAGATCATACTGGATAGAATCCTTTCACCTGCAAACTGTCTGGGAAGAGTTTCTCACTGAAAGGAAATCTTATGACTCACATGAGAGTCACACCGGGGAAAGCCATTCACCTGCCCTCAGTGTGGACAGCTTAATACACAGATAATAAAAAGAATTATATATAACATACATTATTAATAGACCACATTTCTGTCAAAATACCAGATTTGCAGTTAGTGTTACTACAGTAAATCTAATAAACAGTAAATCTAGGTTATTTATCGATAAAATAAAATAAAAAACACATTGTAACTGTCGTTAAAAAAAAACACATTGTAACTGTTGTTCATGAACTAATCGTTCATTGGTTGCACGTTTTTCCACTTTTTTTTTTTTTGCGTAGAAGCTGTTGGGAATATTACGCTCTTTCATCTTACAATATCTTAGATTTTAGCGAATCCAAACGCTTCTCACTGGATCTCGCAGCTCTGTTGTGGTTCAGTATGATCGAGGTCGTAGCTGTGTAGGCCGAGCTGATGAACGGTCCGTGCGGCACGGCTCAAAAAACGGTACAAAAAATACAAATCTGAAGCTCAAATTTAGATGTCGTATTATGAAAGATTATCACAAAGACCGTAAAACATGCGTAATGTGATTGCTGAGACGTAGTCTTAGTTTATCGATATACATTTCACAAGACAATAATGTTATTCATATGAAAAGGTAAGCCATTTAAATAAGTTACAACTTTTTTTTTGTTTTTTAAAAGTTTACTTTACTGAAAATATTTAATTTTTCTGCTTTATTGTAACACAGAGGAAGGAGTGGATGAAAGTTTTATGTTGCTGGATGACAGTGGTTCTTGTCTGTGGTCCTGGAGTATCTCCAGCAATACACAGTTTGGATGTGTTCCTTATCCGACACCCTTTTCTGGCCTTCGAGTCTCTACTAACAAGCTGGTAAGTTGAATCAGGATTAGAGAGACAGTGCTAGTGTGACAATTTAACCCTTTTTATACTCCGTTACACTAGGGCTACTACAGAACTAGGAAACACTGGGGTGCAGTTCATTACTTTTTTATCAGTTGTCTTGCTTCATTTTAATACATTGTTTTGATTTAAACAGAATCCAAGCTGTTTGATGACTGACAACAATTTAGTATTAAAAGATCACAAGAAGTCCTCACAGCCAAGCTAAGGAGTTCATTAGATGTACAACACCTCAACAAACTTGCTTTTGAAGAAATGGAACGGTGAGTTTAATGATGTTCAGAATAATGAAGGTTTTATTTAGGGAAAAAATGTATTGGTCGTGTCTAAGTGCATATGACATTTGTCCACACACACGTGGTATAAATTAAACATTTTAAACTTGTCTTTCAAAGATTGTCATGGAGAAACTGCCTTCTAAACCCTTCCCGCTGTCCTGCTATCATCGCCATGCCTCACAAATGGGAAAATGGTGCTGAAATAAATGAGCTTTTATTTATTAAAATTAGCTTTGTTAAGTTACACTGCTCTGTGTACATATGGGTCCATTTCTCCTTTCCTTTAGTGATTGTGCTTGTTAACAGGTTAGTTCACCCAAAAATCAAAGTTCTGTTATAATGTCTCACCCTAATGTCGTTCTACACCTATAAGACCTTCACTCATCTTTGGAATGTAAATCAAATTCTTTTTAAAGATCTTAGAGAAATTTCTGTCCCTTCATTGACAGTCCACGCAACTACAATTTTTAAGGCCCAGAAAGGTAGGAAAGACATTGCTAAAGTACTCCATGTGACTCCAGAGATTTAACCTCACACCGTCTACACCAGACGGGACTTTTGTTGCGCCGCAACAGCTAAAAGCTGTCTACACGACAAACTGACCGTTGAAAACCATTCGGACTACATCAGAAATCGAACAGGGAATCTGTTTACCTGGGAATTTATCACGTCGCGCCACATCCATTATGATCATGTCCACATATGACTGATTATACTGGGTTCTATTGTCTTTCGATGCGTCGCATTGCTCGCGTCCGGTGTAGACACGGTGTCAGTTTATGAAGCGACACGAGTGCTTTGTTTGTGCAATAAAACATCATTTTTGTATTTACACAACAACATCTGCTCTTGCATCAACACAACATGTGTTGAGGTGCTCTTGTGAACATGCGTTGGAGATTAATATTTTGAAAATAAAGTGGAAAGTTATGGTTAGGGAATAAAATATAGAATATACTTCCTAAAACTGAGGTTAAACCACTAGAGTCACTGGATTACTTTAATGCCTGTACTACCTTTTGTGGGCCTTAAAAGTGGTAGTTGCGTTGACTCAACAGAGGGACGGAAATCTGTCAGATTTCATTAAAAAGATCTTAATTTCTGAAGATGGTCTTTGAGGTTTAGAACGACATGAGGGTGAGTTATTAATGACTTTATTTGTTTTTTTTGTTTTTTGGTGAACTAACCCTTTAACAGCAGGTGGAATTCAGTGACCATATTTTAATTGAGTACAGCACTTTCTTCCGTTTAACTTTTACGTAGTTTAACACTGCTTATGTTGTCACAGTGCACGCCAACTGAACTTTATTTATTCTTTGAAGGTTGGAGCTAATATGGTGCATCACCTGAGCAGTGAGACGAGCCAGAATCCACATGACTTGATGCTTCAGGACAAACAGAACTCGCTTTTTTTTTTTATTTTCTTTTTATCATTTTCGTTGTGGAGTTGAACAGAAAATCTTATTTTAATCTATGCATGTATATTACTTTTTTTTTTTTACATCTATGAATTATTGTTCAAAGATTTCTGCTCCCATTCATTTCAAACATGGACTAGTGTATTAAGAGGGTATTATCTTCAATGCATTGCTGCACATTTTTGTACTGAAAACTTTTGTGTAGGTTTAAATATAGTGTTCATTTTGAATTTTTGTGTTCTGTTTACATTTTATGTTTTGTTTACTCTGCACAGGGTTTATTTCTTTTGTTTTATTTAGTAACACAGTTGTCAATGAAGTGTTGCAAACTGCCCATGTGTTCGTGGGAACGGTGCTGATAATAAACCCCATGTGAAACGTCAGTTGACCTACGTGAGTTTTGCTTGCACTTAGCTACAGCCATTCGGTCCAGCTATCCGGACTCTCTATAAAGCGTTACGACCTGCAATAGAGACACTACCATTACACTACAGCCGAGTCTTCATATCACCCTTCATTGTTGTGTCATCTCACCAGACTGCATTCCTGCTCAGCTCTGTGCCTCTTCTAAATAATCTGTTTTTACATACTCGCTTGTCTGCATCTTTCTGTTGTGACAGAAACATTCATTCTGATTAAAACATGTTTATTGTACATGTACAAAAAGTTGTGATCTTATTTCAAGGCAGATTGTTTGTTGTTGAGTTTTTCATGTACTGAACACCACAAGAGTTTAGAATTAATGTTGAATGGATTGTCCACAAAAATAAAAAATGTAAATTATTTACAACTAGTGTTGGTTGATTGAAGAGTCAAGATTACATTACCTTATTTGAACAGTGTCTTAAATGCCTTGTTTTAATAATTTTATAACCGGCTTACAGCGGCACAGATCTCAGAATGTGTCAGGATGTGTCATCCACCTGATCACACATTCCCAGAAAAATAAACAAACTTGTAGATTGACTGTTTCTAGTGTGTGTTCCAGAATAGATGTGAGACACACCTGGGTATAACACTAGAACCACCACGGGGTAAAATTTGCCCATGGCTGTTTCCCTTTCTAGGGAACTTCGAGCTGCGTCGAAAGTTTGACGCAATGGGAACGCTTCGCGTGAGTGCGTCATGAAGCACATGTGAAATCCGTCCAATGGTGTGACTCGACGTCAGAGGCGGATGACGTCACGAACCAGGAACTATAAAGCACGCTGAAAAACAGCGATCGCCAGCTTCTGTGTCTTCAGTCGCGCTATTTGTGAAACGTGTGTCTATTTGGTGTTGTCTGTGATTTATATTCTCTCTATCTTTCTGGGAAATATGGCGAAACAGCAGCAGTTTAGAGTGTGTGTTCCTCCCTGCCCCCGTTTCATTACGGGTGGGGATACACACACTCTATGTGTTGTTTGTTTGGGTGTGGAGCATGCACAGTCGGCATTTGAGGGTGCTGGCTGTGCACATTGTGAGCAGTTGCCGCTGCGCACGCTCCGCACTCGCCTGGCAGTTTTTGAGGAAACTGCCCAGGCTCGCGGTCCTCTTGGTGCGGGTCCCGCTGCTGCTGAGGCTCAGCGGCGATCCAAATCTTGGGGATCGCAAATGGATCTGACAGAGGGGGTTGAGACGGGCCCAGCCTTATCTCACCCCTCCCCTGGCAGATCTAGCGATTCATCCTTGAGTTCGGAAGCACGCTTTGCGGTTCCTTCCGCTCAGGGTGAACCGCCGGTGCTTAATATATCCAGCTCTGAGGAGTTGGATGTAGAGAGCATCGATGCAGGAGATGACTCGCCATCATCTCCTGCATGTGAGGAGCTTATGGAGGTTGTGACTCGAGCTGTCGCCAAATTGAGTATAAACTGGCCAGCTGAGAGGCAGGAGGTTCGTCCTAGAAGCAAACTAGACGAACGCTTTCTCCCCTCACGAGCACAACCTCCGCGTCGGGGCCTTCCATTCTTTCCTGATCTCCACACCGAGGTGTCGAGATCATGGAAAAAACCGGCCTCCTACAGAGTGCATAGTCCCCAGTTGTCACACTATGCATCTATAGTGGGTCTTAAACAGCACGGTTATGGGGCGATGCCTAAGGTGGAAGAGACGCTCGCGGGCTATCTCTCTCCCCAGTCAGCATCGTCCCTGAAGGCTCCGACATTGCCCACCAAGCCCACGAGGCTGACATCATCACTGGTGGGCAAGGCTTATGTAGCGTCGGGTCAGGCTGCAGCATGTCTCCACACTATGGGCGTGCTGCAGGCCTACCAGGCTGAGCTGCTTGGAGAGCTTGACGAAGGCGGGGGTATTGGGCCTGAGGCGGTCAGCGAGCTTCGGCGAGCCACGGATTTGTCTCTTCGGGCCACCAGGGAGACGGCCAGATCTATCGGTCGCTCTATGGCAGCCCTGGTGGCCACGGAGAGGCATCTGTGGCTCAATTTATCTGAGATAAATGAGAGGGAAAAGAATTTCCTTATGGACGCCCCAGTCTCGTATCCTGGCCTCTTCGGCGACGCCGTCAATAGCGTCGTCGAGAGGTTTCAGGAGACTTCTAAGCAGGCTGCGGCGTTCCAGAAGCTCCTTCCCCGCCGCCCTCAGTTCTCCGGGCAGCAAGCCAAACAACCTGCTACAAAAGCCAGGTCCTCACACCGTGCTGCACAAAAACAGAGCGTGGCTTCTCGGGCTCCCCCAGAGAGAGTAAGGGGACCTGGGAAGCGCGCTCAGCCCCAGCCTCCTAAGAGTAAGACAGACCTGAGGGCCGTCATTACTGCTAGGAAGGCTGCGGGGAAGAGGTCCTGACGCCATCAATGTCAGGCCTCTGAGGGCAGGTCCCTCTGGAGAAAAGCGGTGTTCACCTCTGCTCACGGTGCCCGCTTCTCTTCGGTGCCCTCAGAGGGCTGTTCTGCCAACCCTGCCACCTCTGGTGCTTCAGGGCGCAGCAGTCCTCAGCAGGCGTGTAGCTCAGTGTCCGCCCGGCAACGTAGCAGCACTGGGCTGCGCGCCCCCTCTAAGGAGGGTCTCAAAGCAGTCAGTTCGGGTGTTCCCTGCCGGTTCCTCGTTACAGGGCACCGAACTGGTTGTGCAAGAAATACCAGAGGCCAGTCTCGAGAGGCTGGTTCCCTTAGTAGAGTATTTGGCAGCGTGGAAACTACTGCCAAACATTTCTCAATGGGTCCTGCGTACGATCGAAAAGGGTTATGCCATTCAGTTCGGGTCTCGCCCGCCCAGATTTATGGGGGTCCTACCCACACTGGTGGGCCCCGAGCAGGCTCTGGTAATGGAACAGGAAGTAAAGACTCTGCTGGGAAAGGGAGCCATAGAACATGTACTCCCTCCAGACAGAGACAGCGGTTTCTACAGCCGTTACTTCATCGTTCCGAAGAAGGATGGGGGGTTGCGTCCCATTTTGGACCTGCGGCATCTGAACATGTCAGTAATGAGGCTCAGGTTCAAAATGCTTACGTTGAGACAGATCGTGTCACAAATCAGGTCCGAGGACTGGTTTGTCACGATAGACCTCAAGGACGCATACTTCCATATTTCCATCCTTCCTCAACACAGGAAGTTCCTGAGGTTCGCTTTTGGGGGCGAAGCTTACCAGTATCGGGTTCTTCCGTTCGGTCTAGCATTATCACCCCGCACTTTCACCAAATGTGTGGATGCAGCATTGGCACCGTTGCGTCTACAGGGTATCCGCGTACTGAACTACATCGACGACTGGTTGATTTTAGCTCAGTCGCGGCAGGTGGCGGTTCGGCATCGAGATGTCGTTCTCGCCCACCTGAAAGTGTTGGGGTTAAGGTTAAACGCAAAGAAAAGTGTGTTGTCTCCAGCTCAGAGCACCACTTTTCTGGGCGTGGTTTGGGATTCTGTTGTGATGCAGGCGCGTCTGTCTCCTGCTCGCATAGAATCAATCCTTTCCACCGTAAACCGGATAAAGCTAGGCCAGTCACTCACTGTGAAACAGTTTCAGAGACTGTTAGGTCTGATGGCAGCAGCGTCCAACGTGATACCTTTTGGCCTGCTGTACATGAGACCTTTGCAGTGGTGGCTCAGGACCAAGGGGTTTTCCCCAAGGGGAAATCCTTTTCGCATGATCAAAGTCACGCGGCGATGCTTACGGGCTCTGATTATGTGGAAGAAACCTTGGTTCCTGTCCCAAGGGCCCGTGCTGGGAGCTCCGTGCCGTCGCAAGTTGCTAACGACGGATGCTTCCCTCACGGGTTGGGGAGCGGTCCTGGAGGGCCGCTCAACTCAGGGTCTGTGGAGGGGACACCATCTATCCTGGCATATCAATCGCCTAGAGATGTTGGCGGTCCTTCTTGCTCTCAAGAATTTCCTCTCAGACCTCAGGGGCCACCATGTGCTTGTCCAGTCAGACAACACATCGGTGGTTGCCTATATAAATCATCAGGGGGGTCTGCGCTCGCGACCACTCTGCAGACTGGCGCACCAGATCCTCCTGTGGGCCCAAGGGAAACTGCTCTCGCTCAGGGCAGCTTACATCCCTGGGGCCCAAAATTTGGGAGCAGACATCCTGTCGAGGCAGGGGCTGAGGCCCGGGGAATGGAGGCTCCACCCCGAGGCGGTGGAGCAGATATGGAGGGAATTCGGCCAGGCACAAGTGGATCTGTTTGCGTCTCGAGAGACGTCTCACTGTCCACTCTGGTTTTCCCTCACGCATCAGGCTCCTCTGGGGCTGGATGCTATGGTACAGACGTGGCCGAGGCTTCGTCTGTACGCCTTCCCCCCGATTGCTCTGCTCCCTGGAGTTCTGGAGAGAGTTCGCCGGGACCGAGTTCGGCTCATACTAGTCGCCCCGCGCTGGCCGGGCAGAGTATGGTTCTCCGACATCGTGGCTCTCCTGGACGGCTCTCCTTGGGAGATTCCCGTCAGGAGGGACCTTCTGTCCCAGGCGGGGGGCTCGATCTTTCACCCCCGCCCAGAACTGTGGAAACTGTGGGCTTGGCCTCTGAGGGGGACCAGCTCATAGGCGTTGGTCTCTCGACTGAGGTCGTGAATACCATCCTCCACTCCAGAGCTCCCTCCACAAGGAAACTGTACGCTTTGAAGTGGAGACTCTTCACTTCTTGGTGCAGTGACCGCCAGCTTGACCCAGTTAACTGCCCGATTGGTACAGTACTGGAGTTCCTGCAGGATCGGTTCACTGCAGGGTTATCCCCGTCCACATTAAAGGTCTATGTGGCGGCCATAGCTGCTTACCACATTCCTTTGGGTGGTTTATCTGTGGGAAGAGACCCATTAGTTACACGTTTCCTTCGTGGCACATTGAGGCTGAGGCCTGCAGTCCGATCATGAGTGCCGGCCTGGGACCTGTCCTTGGTCCTCCAAGGCTTGACCCTGGCCCCATTCGAGCCCATTGAGGAGGTGCCGATCAAGTTTTTAACACTTAAAACTTTATTTCTCTTGGCTGTTACGTCTCTTAAGAGAATAGGAGATTTACAAGCTTTGTCGGTGGCCCCGTCATGCTTGGAGTTTGCGCCCGGGATGGTGAAAGCTTTTCTCCACCCGAGGCCAGGCTATGTTCCTAAGGTGCCTACTAATGTGGCCAGATCTATAGTGCTGCAGGCTTTCTGTCCTCCTCCCTTCCGGAATTCTGACCAGGAACGCAACAACCTGCTTTGCCCAGTCCGGGCGTTGGATGCGTATGTCCACAGAGCTGCCCTGTGGCGGAAGACGGAACAATTGTTCGTTTGTTTTGGAGCCCCTAACACAGGGTCCCCAGCATCTAAGCAGAAGATGAGTAAGTGGATAGTCGAGGCTATTTCACTCTCATATGAATCGGCCGGACTTCCTTCCCCTTTGGCAGTTCGAGCCCATTCGACCCGAAGTATGGCTGCCTCTAAAGCTCTGCTCTCCGGAGTATCTTTGCGTGACGTTTGTGATGCGGCCGGCTGGTCCTCGCCGCACACATTCGTAGGTTCTATGATCTTGACCTGGGCTCCACTGGGGCTCAGGTTCTCTCTTCCTAGTGTTCACGTTTCACTAGCTAGTCATTGGTCATTATGGCGACGTGGGTATTAGCGTTCCCATTGCGTCAAACTTTCGACGCAGCTCGAAGTTCCCTAGAAAGGGAACGTCTCGGTTACGACTGTAACCTGGGTTCCCTGAGAGGGAACGAGACGCTGCGTCGCCCTGCCATACTTCCTGCATGCCTATCAGCAGCGACTTCAGACTTTGAGAAGCTGGCGATCGCTGTTTTTCAGCGTGCTTTATAGTTCCTGGTTCGTGACGTCATCCGCCTCTGACGTCGAGTCACACCATTGGACGGATTTCACATGTGCTTCATGACGCACTCACGCGAAGCGTTCCCATTCCGTCAAACTTTCGACGCAGCGTCTCGTTCCCTCTCAGGGAACCCAGGTTACAGTCGTAACCGAGACGTTTTCAAATGTCTCCGAGTCATTGACTTTTACTAAAATTGTTATTTACAATGCCCTGTTAAAAACTGTTCAGACAAAACCAGAAAAAACGGGGCTAAAGCTGCCAACAGGTCAAAATTACCCCTATATAATAATTATAATAATTATATTATATAATATAATTTTCGCTCTGTGTTTGAGCAAAGTGTAGGCTTACTGTAAACGGTCACACAAGTTCAATAAAGATGTTTTAGCTTACTCAAATGTTCAAACTTTTAATTATTTTTGTTTTTGAAACTTTTACTGTGTGTTGTTTGCTACTGTGTTGCTATTTATTCAAGTCTGCCTGCTTCCTGAAAAAAAAAATCATGTTTTTATGATTAGCTACCAAGTTTATTGGTGTTCTTCTCTTATTCAAATTATAAATCACATGACTAAACAAATTAATAATTAATTGGGTGAAACCTGAATTTATCGTTGGCTCACACATCCTATGCAGTGCAGTCAATTATTATTGCTCTTTATTGTCTATTTAGGGTATTAAATATGACTAGCAACAATTTAGTCATTTAAATAATATGGGTGTGAATATGGGAATCATGGAACTTGTCGTCAAGCCGATGGATCTAATAATATTTATGGGGAAATAATGTTAATGGATGAGTGAATGCATGTTTTTATCATGACTGTGGTGTGAAGCTGGAAGTGGACGAGAATCACAGACGTGATTACTAATGAGAGACAGATATCAGTGACACACGCGAGTCCTGAGGATATAAAGAAACAAGGACATTTCATTCCACCGAACTACTCATAAGTGCTGAAACTCTACTCCTACAGGTCAGTTTATTTGATGAATTAAACTGTGAGGAAACGCAGCGCTGTTTCACTTGCTCTAACGTTACACTATCATACTAAACTGTGTTTGAGTGTGTTGAAAGTTTTAATGTTTAGTATGTTGTCTGTATGAGACTAACAGTAATCTAGAATCATACTGATGATATTCTAAGATTTCATCATGTTGAGCGATGTAACATTGATTCATCTCATGTACGTTTGCTCCCCTGTCTAATAATGAGCAAGAGCAGCGTTTCTATCCAGTCGAAGTTTGTCGCAAAGCTCTCGCCATCTTGAAAACACCACACCGAAATTGAACCTCATTTTATTTCCCCTTTTGTCCCAAAGTTTGCTTGCCATGGTCCATAATGTTTGAACAAGTGACAAGGGCACTAGTGACATTATTTAAAATGGTGACTTTCAAAATATATAACACTGTGGAAGTGCTTATTGGTTATTTTAATATAAAAATCTTCACAATAAGGTTAATGTATTAACTAACATGAACTAACCATGAGCAGTAGATTTATTACTGCATTTACTAATCTTCGTTAACGTCAGTTAATGAAAATCCAGTTGTTCATTGTTTGTTGATGTTAGTTCACAGTGCATTAACTAATGTTAACAAGATTTTAATAATGTATTAGTAAATGTTGAAATTAACATTAACAAAGATTAATAAATGCTGTAGAAGTGCAGTTCATTATTAGTTCATGTTAACTGATGAACCTTATTGTAAAGTTTTACCAAAATCTTACATATTGTACCTTTAACTATATCAGCATTTCAGTGCTGTATGTCTTTCTCTGTTCATCTGTCTTTTTCAGAGTTGTTTGTCTCTTTTTACCTGTAATTTTAGTTATGTCGTTTTGATGACAGACAGGGATTGTCCGTATAGTTTCAAACTTAAGTCACAAGTTGGACAAACTGGTTGTATTAGTTTTCTGAAAATGTTCTGGTATAACAGGTTTAAGTTCTGAAGAAAACTTCTGCGTCCACATAAAAATTGAACGTAGTTTCAAAGTAACTTCAGCTCAAGACAGTTTAAGTTCAGTGGAGGAACAAGAAACATCTACACCATCATTACTCATGGTTAGTAAATACTACTTCATAAAATACTGACATATATAGATTTATTAGTGTTATGTATCCATTAACATTGATTTTACATTGACTTATCAAACAGCATTGGCATATTGTGTATAATTTTTTTTGATTGCTAAAAAACTCAAAGCAATTATTTGATCTTTTAAAGTAATTTTAGCAGATTTTTGATGCCTCGTGTCTCTCGACTCTTGGCTGAATCTACGTTCTCGTCATAAATACACACATTCATCTTACAAACTTTAATTCAAATCTTTAATTTAGATCATGTGAGTGTATATTATTCATAATTCAGTCTATCCACAGTAGCATTCTTTATCAAATCCCGGCTTGTATAACTGACTACCTCACTTTGAGCTTGTTGACGTGTGTCTGCCTGCTTTTGTGTGTCAGTGTTGGTGTGACTCATGTGAGGAACCGCTGACTGTTTGAAGAACATGTTATGTTTTTTCAAATATTCAACTTTATTTATGTGTAATATTGCTGTCTGAGCACGAAAAAGCTCTGCAAGGTTACAAAGCACTTTTCTATATCAGTGCACATTGTTTCTGAACTCCCTGAAACGCCTCCATTGAATTCTTTAGTTTTCTTCCGGGAACGAACATGTCGCAATATTCCTCTGTGTTAAAGGGTTAGTAACGAGTGGGCGCTTGGACATAATCATGGAGGTTTTGCGATGCGTTCACTGTGCCAACTGCACAACAGACTGACAGGAAAGAGGGAACGACATATCAGAAGCTTAAATTGACAAGGCTTCTTAAACAAATGGAAAAAAACAAACAATTTATTATGACCACGACAGAGATGATAATCAAACCAGCCAAACAGATGTTTTATTTATTGCTGGCAGAGTAAGCTGTAAAGGCTCTGCCCACTTCTGGAAAAGTGTTGGGGAGCAGCATTTCATTTCTATTTAACAGATTAGTTTAGTTAGCTTTATATGAACGTATAACAACACACCTGTCCTCAGGCTCTTGCACTGGCTTCCAGTTGCATTTAGAATTGATTTTAAAGTACTGTTACTTGTTTATAAATCACTTAATGCCTAGGACCTCAATACATTGTAAATATGATCATATAATATAAACTTAACAGATCACAAAAGATCACTTAGAAATACCAAGGGTTCACTCAAAGCAAGGACAGTCTGCTTTTAACTGTTATTCCAGCCGCAGCTGAACCAGCTTCCAGAAGAGATCAGATGTGCTCCAACAGTAGTCACAAAATCCAGACTCAAAACATATATCAATCTTTTATGCATCATCTTGTTTATTTCTGACTGTTTTAATGCATTTTAAATCTTGCTGTTTGGTTGAAAGAGCTGGGAGACTTAGTAAGCATTTGTTATCCCAGCTACCTGGGATATCTATCCATCATAAACATATTCCACATGGCTCCGGGGGGTTAATAAAGGCCTTCTGAAGCGAAGCGATAATTAACAAGTTATGAAGTAAAATATCTAGTTTCTGCCAGACCACCTTCTGTATTCTACTTACAAAGAAAGTGTAAAATTCTCACAGTTCATAAAGCTTACGCTACGTCCTACACCTTGCCTATTCAACTTTCGGAAAAAAGCTTAACTGACGCGAAACCAGCTCCGTTTTTTTCGTAATTCAAATATGAACGGCAGTCTGGTGGAAGCTAGATATTTTACTTCATCACTTGTTTTTTTTTTTTTTACAGAAACACATCATTTTGCTTCAGAAGGACTTTATTAATCCCCCGGAGCCGTGTGGAGTATGTTTATGATGAATGGATGTGGATGAAGGCACTTTCTTGAGCTTCATACTCGTTGATCTTGTTCACTGCCACTATAAACCTCAGATGTGTAAGGATATTTATTAATATATCCCTGAGTGTATAAATCAGAAAGAGGAAAATCATTTATACCTACGATGGTTTGAGGCTGAGCAAAGCTTGCGGTAGTTTTCATTTTAAAGCAAACTAATCCTTTAAGGAGACACACACAAAAACATCATATTCTTGCTACCACTCATAAAGCGGTATTTACAGAATAGCAGAGTCCTGATTCGATCACAGCTTCATTTCATAATCCAAATTACATTTGAGTGTTTAGGTACAAATATTAGGAGTTAAACTACTTCAGATCTTTTCGTTTTGTTCTGCAGCTGTGAATCGGTGAATGGTGATGGCAGCTGTTAAAGAGCTGATCAAGAAATCACTGTATGAACTGAAAGGAGATGATCTAAAGGAGTTTCAGTGGCACTTAGAGAATGATCATGAGTGTATATCAAAGTCTGACATGGAGAATGCAGATAGGTTAAAAACAGTGGATAAGACGGTGGACTGTTTTGGGCCAGAAGAAGCTGTGAAGATCACGGTGGAGATCCTGAGGAAGATAAACCAGAATAATCTGGCTGAGCAGCTGGAGAACAAACACAAGAAAGGTAATGTTTAATTTGTTGTGACTGTCATGTAAATGACAGGCAATATGAAGACGTGCTGCTGTTGGAGCTCATTTGAAATATATATGGGGTAAATAACCTAGCCCTAATACAGTCTCATGTCTAGGTTGGTATGCTAGATGTCAATGTTTAATCAAAACGCTTTTAATAATGTTAGTCAGCATGACCTGAAGTTGATCCAATGGTGCCAAGCCAATAAATGTTCTGGAAGGAATTAGAACAAAGAAAGTAATTCAGAAATTTTAAAACTAAAACCAACTGCGTTCAAGTCAGTATTAGTCAAGGTGTTTCCATTACCACATATGTTGTCAACTTCACAGTTATAGGGCAATAAGTTTGACTAAATTGAATATAGTAGAAGTTTTTTATTATGTGCTGTAGGTATGTTTGTACTGTGAACTGCAGACCAGGTTACAAATTACATATACACTACCGGTCAAAAGTTTTAGAACGCCTCCATTTTTCCATTTTTTATTGAAATTTACGCAGTTTAATGTCTCAATGTACTCTGAAATTAAAGCATAGAACAAATAAACAATTGGAGATAAAAAAGAAATCATGGAATCGTTTTGTTTAACAAAATTTAATCAAAATTTTTGACTCATCAAAGTAGTCACCTTTTGCAGATATAACAGCCGAACACACTCGTGGCATTCTTTCTACAATGGAAATCAAATATTGTTCGGAAAGTTCTTCCCAACACTGTTGCAGAAGTTCCCACAAATGTGTTGCACTTGTAGGTTGCTTTGCTTTCACCCTTCTGTCCAGTTCATCCCAAACCAGCTCGATGGGGTTTAACCCTCTGGAGTCTGAGGCTGATTTGGGGTCCTGGAGTAGTTTTACATGCTCTGACATTTGTGCTTATTTCAGCTACTTATAACATACTATTGGCCAACATGTAATTTTGCTGTATTCAGCACAAACTCTGCTACAATAATATGTGAGCAAAATAGATGTACATGTTTGCATCTTTTTAAAAATAAAGATTATGCGTGGTTAGTAAGTTTTGGCAAAAAAAATGCCCTTGCAATAAGGCCATAAAACACATACTGAATAGTTGTTCACAAGACTTTTGAGTTATCAAGCTTGTAGGCTAGAATTTTTACTACACAATGATGTGGAAATCATTCTGAATGCTTCAACACAAACAACAATATAATGATTTAAATTTTGTAAATCAGTTTTTGTGTCACCACTGCTGTATGCGTGGGAGTGGTGATGGCCATGAATACATTAACAATTCACACCAGGGGAGACAAAAGACACTCCCCCAGTGGCTAACGGCCCATCCAAAGGCCAAAGCTGTGAAGCATCTTGAACTAAGAATGTTATGTGGGCGTTAACTCTCTGTTACAGTAATCGCCTCAGAATTTGTGTTTGAATAGCGCGCGCTCTCCGTGGGCGTGGTCACATTACAGATAATGAGCTGGCTCGCGAACGACTGATTTCTCTCCGTTTTCAAACAGATTACATAAACAGAGAATATTTGTTTTAGATTTGACTTACATGATTTAAAACCTGACATTTCAACGTTTATTTAGACATGCGTTTCATATCTGTGTGAATAGTATTCGCGAAGTTACCGTTCATTTTCTTATGACTATCAGAATGGATTTCATTCGGAGAGAGATCGCAGCTCACGCATCATGTTAGTTTTGTTTATTTTGCAAAAAGCACAACATTTTGTTTTTACTATGAGTAAAAGTAGACATTTCACAGATTGCAATGGTATATATCTCTTAATTGTATGTTCAAAATTGACGGAGCATTTTGAGTCTCTTTCACACTGACAAGAAAAAAGTGAGTAAATCACGCGGGCGTGACGGCCGACCTCAGAGGGTTAAGTCTGGAGACTGTGCTGGCCATTCCATGATTTGAAGCCTACCGTCTTGTTCTTTTCTTCTAAGGTAGTTCTGACATAACCTGGAGGTATGTTTTGGGTCATTATCTTGCTGTAGGATGAACCCCTGATCAACTAGGCGTGTACCAGAGGGTATTGCATGGCGCTGCAAAATGCTGTGGTGGCAGTTTTGGTTCAGGGTGCCACTCACTCTGTGCAAGTCACCGACTCTGGATCCAGCAAAAGAGCCCCAGACCATCACGCTTCCTCCTCCATGTTTGACAGTTGGTGTCATACACCGAGGAACCATCCTTTCGCCATCCTCGACGGCGTACAAAAACCCTGCGTGATGAACCGAAGATTTCAAATTTCAATTCATTAGTCCATAACACCTTCTTCCAGTCTTCAGTAGTCCACTGGCGGTGCTTCATGGCCCAGGCAAGCCTCTTTTTCTCATTTTGCCATCTTAGCAATGGCTTTCTTACTGCCACTCGACCTGTCAAACCTGCAGCTCTAAGTCTTCTCTTCACAGTTGAAACTGAGACTTGCTTACTTCGACCAGTGTTAAGCTGTGCTTGAAGCTGTTGTCCTGTGAGCCGCCTATCACGCAAGCTGTTGACTCTCAGAAACTTGTCTTCTGATTCTGTTGTGGCTTTGGGTCTGCCAGACCACTTCCTGTCAGAGTTTCCTCCAGTTTCCAAATGCCTTTTGATGGTATAGGAAACTGTACTCACTGAACCTTGGCTTTCTTTGCAATTTCTCTAATGGAAAGACCTACACTTTTAAGGGTTATAATGGTCTGTCTGTCTTCCTTTGTTAATTGCCTTTTTCTCGCCATTATGAGAGCAATATACTACTTCCTGCGGTACAATACTGTCCAAATAATGCTTAAGAGGGTGTAGAAACACAGTCTGTTCCAACACTGCTTTTATACAGACAGAGGGTTTGTAAGTAATCAACAAAAGTTGGGACACCTGTAGGAATTGTTATTATCAACTTTCAAGACTTAATTTACTTCCATTGCTGCAGAACAGCTGTAAGTTGTTAACCCATTACTTGTTCCCTGAAAAAAGTCTTTTTGTATAACTCTGAAATGTACATTATTTTTCAGTTTTTGGTAACCTAAACGTTTTTTTTTAAACCTCTGGCAGTTTACCGCTTACCTTTGTAACATTTCAGGTTATTCACTGGACTTAAACTGCTTAAATTTCAATAAAAACTGGGAAAATTGGGGTGTTCTAAAACTTTTGACCGGTATAGTAGGTTATAAGAAAAACATGATCACTTAGTCTTTGCTTTCTTTTCCTCTCTTTTTTAAAGGCTCAACTGCAGATGATAGACAAGCTACTCTTCATGATTACAAAGAGACCAGCCTCAAGCTGAAGATCAAATTAAAAGAGGACTATAAGCGGATATTGGTTGGTAATTCACAGACGGGTCATCAGGAAAACCTGAACGATATTTATACTGATTTATATGTGGTAGAGAATGAGACTGGAAGAAGAGTAAATGACCATGAGCTGGGACAGATCGAATTGAATAATAAACAATATGATGCCAAGGACACACCAATCCAATGCAGTAATATTTTTAAAGTCAATGAAACCAAAAAGGTACTGACGATGGGGATTGCAGGAGTAGGAAAAACTGTCTCTGTCAATAAGTTCATTCTTGACTGGGTTGAAGGAAAAGAAAATGAGGAAATAGCCTTCATTTTTCCTCTGCCGTTCCGTCAGCTAAACCTGATTACAGAGAACTGCAGTCTCATGGGACTGATTCACGAATACTTCTTTAGTGATCCTAAAGAACTGCCCTCTCTTCCTGAAGGAGATGGAAAGGTCTTGTTCATTTTTGATGGGCTGGATGAATGTCGCTTTCCTTTGAACTTTAAAGAGGGTGGCAGATTTACAAATGTTCACAAAAAAACAACACTGAGTAGGATAGTTTCAAGCCTGATCAAGAGAGATCTGGTTCCCTCTGCTCTCATCTGGATCACATCCAGACCAGCAGCAGCCAGTCTGATACCCCGAAACTACATTGATCAGGTGACTGAAGTGCGTGGATTTAATGATGAGCAGAAAGAGCAATACTTCATCAAAAACAGCACTTCTGAGGTTTCTGAAAACATCATCAGTCACATCAAGAAATCCAGGAGCCTGTACATCATGTGCCACATCCCCGTCTTCTGCTGGATCTGTCTTACAGTTCTTCAGCCTCTACTGGCTCAAGAGAGCAATAACAAAAATAAAACACCAACAACTCTCACAGAGATGTACACAAACTTCTTAAATTCTCAGCAGCAACAAATGAAAGAAAAATACTGTGATACCCCTAAAGCCAATACAATATCTTTTGATCAGATTATTCTGAAGCTTGGGAAACTGGCCTTTCAGCAGCTGCAGAAAGGTCAACTGATTTTCTACAAAGAAGATCTTGAGAAATGTGGAGTAGATGTCAGTGAAGGGTCTGTCTACTCTGGGTTATGCACTCAGATCTTTCAGAAGGGAAAGGTTTCAGCCAGAAACGTTTACAGCTTTGTTCATCTCAGTGTACAGGAATTCCTTGCTGCTCTTCATGTGTTTTTGATTAGCAAAGACAAAAACGCAAACCCATTTCTGGAATCATGGACAGAAAAACTGAAATGGAAACTTTCCAAAAAGCCACTGTTTCAGCTTCATAAAACTGCAATCAACAAGGCTTTAGAAAGCAAGAACGGACACCTGGATCTTTTCCTCCGGTTCCTTCTGGGTCTTTCACTGGAGTCCAATCAGAGTGACCTGAAGGAACTACTGCCAGGACTGGAACTGAAAACAGAAAACCTGAAAAACACTGCTGACTTTATCAGAATGAAGATAGAGGAGGAGAAATCAGTAGAGAGGACCATCAATCTCTTCTACTGTCTGAGTGAACTGAAAGATGACTTTGTAGAGGAAATCCAGAAGAATCTGAGCTCAGGAAATCTGTCAGAACAGAATCTCTCCTCTGCTCAGTGGTCTGGTCTGGTTTTTGTACTCCAGATGTCAGAAGAGACTCAAGAGACCTTTGAACTGCAGAAATATAGAAGATCGGATGAAGCAGTGGGAAGACTGCTGCCAGTGATCAAAAACACCAGAAGAGCACTGTAAGAGTCTTCTTTAGAATCATTTACATAAACTGTTAGTAATTTTAATTGGGTCTTACACAGGTGATTTGATGGTCAAGACTGTTCAGATTAAGAAATGTAAATGTATCAGTGTGTGAGGATATTAAACGCCAACGTATCTCCATCATCAGGCAAGCTGTGTCGGGCATCAGGCAAAACTCAGGAACCTGAGTTTTACCCATTTTATTCTTCACAATTTTATCATAAATGAAAGAAAACTGAAAATAATGGTTATTTGGTTATAATAAAGATAACTTTTTTTTAGCTTTGCTTACATCACTTCAGTCAAACGTTTTTCCAAATGATCTTTTTCCAAATGATTATAAACTCTATCTAATAAGCATTACTATTGCATTACTCTCTACACAGGCTCCATAGTTGTAATCTCACTGCTCAGTGTTGTGAGAGTTTGTCTTCAGCTCTACAATCCTCAAACTCTGTCCTGAGAGAGCTGGACCTGAGTAACAATGACCTGAAGGATTATGGAGTGAAGCTTCTTTCTGATGGACTGAAGAGTCCAAACTGTCACCTGGAGATGCTGAGGTTTGTCTTGAAATACATTCTTTTTTGCATTGTTATTTATTTATTTTTTAAAAAAGTAAAAAGATTTAATATGTATGGAATTACATTGTTTTTTTGTTTTTTTTTAGATTTCCCTCATGTAATCTCACTGCTCAGTCTTGTGAGAGTTTGTCTTCAGCGCTACAATCCTCAAACTCTGTCCTGAGAGAGCTGGACCTGAGTAACAATGACCTGAAGGATACTGGAGTGAAGCTTCTTTCTGATGGACTGAAGAGCCCAAACTGCCATCTGGCAATATTGAGGTAAATGGTTTTAAAATAATTAACAAAATACTATCAGAATAAATGATTTTGTAACAGAATGTAGCATCTGCTCACAATGGAATGCCAGAAAAAGAGACAAAACAACATTTAAAGGAGTGTGATATTTTAAAATATTTATGCAGATGTCTGTATTTTACAGGGTTTTTTTTTATTCGCTTTGGTACTATTTTCACAAGTAAGGTGTATATTTTCAAAACTCTTAGTACAAAAATCCTTTTACAATCAGTTCATTCAATAGCAAACAATGCAAGATACATGTTTCAGATCACTGTTGTTGCTGAAATACAGTAAAACAGACTATAGTTGCCACATTAGAAAATACACTTACATTACCTAAATTACATATTCGACATAAAATCCACAATTTTTGTAATAGCATCTATTCAGTCTGTTATCAAAGTTGTGATGAAGTTTGACAGTCATGAGGTTTTGTGCTACAACAGAGTTTCCTGCAAGTACAGTAAATGTTCTCACTGTACCATATGACTGAACCTATACTGTAGTTGACCTTTATAAGGGTGATGTAGCAGTCTCTACCATGGTAATGCCTCTGTTTACAGTATCACATGGCATATAATGTAAAATGATGCCATCTGTCTCCCTTCTTCTGATGCATCTCTGATCAATCTGATATTATTCAGTCATTGACTGTTTCTTTTCCCTTATACTCTGTCCTGTTCTGTGTTCACAAATTTCAATGTATATAGATCTGTCTCTGTCTCTCATACACAGACACAAACACACATTGGTTTTTCATGTCATCTGGGGACTTTCCATTGACATAATGTTTTTATAACGTATACACGGTATATGCTATCCCCCTACCCCTAAACCTACCATCATAGAAAACTTTCTGCATTTTCACATTTTATAAAAATTTCATTTTGTATGATTTATAAGCTGTTTTCCTCAAAAAAAAATATCCAAACAAGTTCTAAAATTACTTGTATTACCATCCTTGTTGGGACATTATGTTAACAACAATGTTTACTGGGACCACACACACACATACACACTTTGAAAATTGAGGTTATCATCGAAGATCAATCACTTATAATGTAAAAAGAATTCATTACATTTGGTTATCCATATCACAATTTGGTTATCCAAATTGCAAATAAGTTCTATAGAAACTATGAATACAGAATCAATATCTTTAGAAATCTATACATGTACCAAATGATTCATTGATTAAACATTAAGTTCACTTGGATTAAATAATAGACAAATGTGTTAAACTGAACGAGAACAGATGCAAATGAAAAGTTCGACAGTAAGAGCATTGTGAAAGGCAGTTACTGTGAATGAAACATTTATATAAATGAAACACTTATTTTGTGTATTGAAAAGGATACTTTCTGATTTTGTGTTTTGTACTAACACAACTGTACTAAGAGTTTTGAAAATATACACCTTACTTGTGAAAATGGTACCAAAGCGAATAAAAAAACTGTAAGAGTTGAGAGAAATGACCCACATGGACTGCATAAGTCTGAGAAAAATATTGTTGGGGGTGGAGAGATGGTAGTGGACTGTGTGAAGATTGAAATTACAAAATGGCCTTAAACAAGTATTAAAATGGTAAAATTAGCTTTTTCAAAACCATCTATTTCATGCATGGTTAGCACTGAACAAGCTAGTAGTGCCATCTAGTGGCTGTGTACGGGACACCATTATCATCTCAGTAAGACTTCACAATTAACACCACATGCTAAATGGCGGTTATATGAAACAATGTCATGTACCGGTTGACTGGCAATTAATTTTTATGAATTCTTGGAATACATGTTTAAGGCCATGGGATATTGCTTAGGCAAGTCAAATTTATTTATATTGCACATTTCATACACAATGGTAATTCAAAGTGCTTCACATTAAAAAGAAACAAATACATAAGGACAGAAATGGAATGCATAGAAAATAAAAGTAACAATAAAGCGGAGAATACCCCTATCTGACGATTTTCACTCAAAATATTAGGTCTACGTATTTTTAATTTGTCTCTTCCCGATATTGGCTGTCATCCTCTATGGTTTTCTCTCGGCGCCTGAAATAATCTATTTGACGTCTCCAATATATCTGATTTTTCACCTAAAATTGGCCAGGAAGAGCTCTAGGACTGACCCTCCAGTCTGCACTCACTTGGTCCTTGACCTTGGGTTCACTGAAACCCATTGCTCTCACCACGTGGTTTCAATTTTGTTTTAATCAAAAAAATCTCTTAACCATGCTGGCTTACCACAGAGTGGTCTCAACCACAATGGTTTATCCATTTTTCTCAAATCATTAGTATAATTTTCTATGTAATATTTTAGATTTTTCACCTAAAATGGCCCAGGAAGAGCTCTACGACTGCCTTGGTCCCTAACCTCGGGTTCACTCAAACCCACTACTCTTTGTAGTCCTACGATGTCCCACATTAGTCCCCACAGAGTTTCAACCATTATGGATCACTTCCCACTCTAACTCTTACCAGAGAAATTTGAAGATTTTCAAATGCATTAAAACAGTCAGGAATCAAAAGAGGATGCATGAAAAAATTTATGTAAAATGCATTTAAAACATTTAAAAAATAAAAATATAATATAAACAAGATTGATAAATAAAAGAGTACATATAAAATAAAGTGCAATCAGTTCAGACGTAGCACAGCTAAACAGATGTGTTTTGAGTCTGGATTTGAATGTGGCTACTGTTGGATCACATCCGATCTCTTCTGGAAGCTGGTTCCAGCTGCGTCTGGCATAATAGCTAAAAGCAGCCTGTCCTTGTTTAGAGCGAACCCTTGGTATTTCTAATGGATGTGATCCTATTGATCTGAGTGATCTGTTAGGTTTATATTCTATGAGCATATCTGCAATGCATTGAAGTTCTTGGCCATTAAGTGATTTATCAACAAGTAACAGTACTTTAAAATCAACTCTAAATGCAACTGGAAGCCAGTGCAATGATCTGATATGTTCATATTTTCTGGTTCTGCTCAGAATCCTGGCAGCAGCGTTCTGTATGAGTTGCAGCTGTCTTATGGTCTTTTTGGGAAGGCCAGTGAGGCATCCATTACAATAATCCACCCTGCTGGTGATGAAAGCAGTGAAATGAAAGTCTTTTCCTGGAACAACATGTCTTACCTGGAAACAAAGCATCTAATTCTTGCAACATTTTTGACATGATAATATGTTTTTTTAATTGCTTTCACATGACAACTGAAACTAAGGTCTGACTCAAATCACATCAAATTTCCTGGCTTGACGTTTTGTTGTTTGACCCCTAGAGTGGAGGTATGCGTTCACCTTGAGAACTTCATCTTTGTTTCCAAATTCAATTAGTTTCAAAAAGTTGTCAATGTATCCATTCTAGCTTAAGGATTTGTTCAGCTGATTGAAAACAACTTTTTCAATGATCTTGTTAGGTGGGGTCAGATGAACGGAGGACTCAAATGCAGTGGAAAACTGTGAAAGTTTATTGGCAGGTTCGGAACACAGGTGAACAGACAAAGTGATCTCAGTGAAGACGTGAAGATCCTCAGGTGTGCTCTCGTGTTATGCTCAGCTATTATCTCCTCGTCTTCGGGTCCTGAGTATAACAGTCAACAGGCACGTAAATAACAAGTCACACAGCACAAGAACTGGGAGCACAAACAAGCAACATCCATGCGACACAAAATAGTGATCAACTGACAACAAGGGGTAGACACAGCTGGGAATGAATAGGGAAAAAGGGAACGAGTGACAGGTGTGGGAGATCAGCTCGTGATTGAGCACACAGTGCTGTGAGGTAACTCTGATTGCCCAGATCACGAGCTGTAGAAAATGACAGGACCAAAACAAACAACAGAGAAGCACCGATGACACAACCTGACCCGTGACAGAATCCCCCCCCTCAGGGACGCCTCCTGGTGTCCCCAGAGGACTCACCATGACGCCGATGGAACTGGTCAATGAGAGCATGGTCCAGCACGTCGCAAGCTGGAATCCAGCATCTCTCCTCCGGACCATAACCCTCCCAGTCTACCAGATATTGATGACCTCTACCCCTCCACCTCACATCAACAAATTGTCGCACCGTATAGGCAGGCAACCCCTCGATGAGTCTGGGAGGCGGTGGAGCAGAGGTCTGAGGCTGAAGGGGGGAGTGAAAAACATGAAACACCGGGTGAATCCTTTTAAACTGAGGGGGTAATTTGAGTCGAACTGTCACCGGGTTAAGCACCTTGGTTATAATATACGGTCCAATGAATTTGGGTCCCAGTTTACGTGCGAGAAGTTTGAGGGGAATGTCTTGGGCAGAAAACCAAACCTTTTGACCACACACGTAAAGTGGGGGCTTAGAACGGTGACGGTCCGATGCCTTGCTCCTCTCGCCAGTCCGGGAAAGGGCTTCTCTGGCGAGCCTCCAAGTACGAAGGAACCATGCTCGACCATGGTTAATCTGGAACTCCAAGTCGACTGTCTACAGAAGCCACACAGCGCAAGACCTGGACCAAAACAAACAACAGAGAAGCACCGATGACACACCCTGACCCATGACAGATCTTCCCTATGACAGGAAGATTTGAGATTGGCCTGTAGTTGCTCAATATGGTGCTATCCAGATTCATCTTCTTCAGGAGGGGCTTAACTACTGCTGTTTTCAGGGAGTTTGGAAAATTCTCAGAAAGTGTTTACCACTTCTAGGAGGAGGGGCTGTTTCATTGACGACTGTTGCACTTCAGCTATGTTCTAGCCATGTTTCCTTTAGAGGCATAAAATCTAGATTGTTTGAGGTTATGTCGTTGACTAGAAGTGATTTATTTTTAAGTGAGCGGATATTTAAAAGTGTTTCAATGTTTAAAATCATTCTGCCTACTCAGTCACATAAAACAATGTATTGATTTTAAATTTCTAAGACACTTTTGTTTCGAAGGGCCATATGTGAGGAGATGTGAATCTTGCTGTGATTCACACCTGAGGAGATTAAGACCCTAACCCTAATGAGCCGCATAATGAGCCATTCACTCAGGAATGTGACTGAGTGAACTAAGAAAGAATGCAATGACAAAAGAAATATATATATATATATATATATATTTATGTTTGTAGTTTATTTAGAATATAGTTAACTATATAAAAGTACACAGTTATACCTGGAAAAAAACTGTGGACAAAGATTTTTTTCTTCCACTGGTGGCTCCTGACGACCGACCCTATTGACGACGGGGACGACCCCGACCCCGACCTCTGGGGGCAAGTTGGCTGGGATGGTCCTGGTGGAATTGAGTGAATAGCATCGGATCAAGGATGTCGTCTCGAGGAACCCATGATCTTTCCTCGGTTTCATACCCTTCCCAGTTGACGAGATATTCCAAGTTCGGTCCCCGCCGTCGAGAGTCCAGAATGGTTCGCACCTGGTAGATGGTTTCGTCCTCGGCAAGGGTTGGAGGAGGAGGCAATCCATCATCACCAAGTCCTGTGGGGGCAGACAGGGGTTCAGTGAAGGGTTTAAGTAGTGAAACATGGAATGAAGGTGCTATTCGATACATGGAGGGTAGTAGAAGATGGTAGGTGACATCGTTCAGCTGCCTCTGTACCATAAAGGGACCTATGAAGAGGGGACTCAGCTTTCGACAGGGCAGGCAAAGACGGATATCTCTGGTGGATAGCCACACTTTTTGGCCTGGGAGGTAAGTGGGTGTTTTTGAGCGGCGTTTATCTGCTTGGATCTTGTGTCTTCGCTCTGCCCGTTGTAGATGGACGTGAGCTGAGTCCCATACCCTCTCGCTCAGGTGGAACCAATCTTGAACAGCTGGAACCTCCGACGGCTCCCCGGACCAAGAGAACAATGGTGGCTGATACCCTAGGATGCACTGGAATGGGGTTAGGCCTGTGGTGGATTGTCTTAGGGAGTTTTGTGCGTATTCTGCCCAGGGTAGGAATCGGCTCCAGCTGTTCTGGTTCTGGTGGCAGTACACCCTCAGGTATCTCCCGATCTCTTGGATCTTCCGCTCAGTCTGGTCGTTGGTTTGCGGGTGATAACCAGAAGATAGGCTGACCGAAACTCCCAGGAGTTTGAAGAACACTTGCCACACTCGGGAGATGAATTGGGGACCTCGATCGGAGTCTATGACCTCGGGCAAACCAAAGTGACGTAAGACTTGCTGGAAGAGAGTCTCGGAAGGGACGTTGGGGTATAGGTAGTGGTACCAGCTTGCCTGCAGGAAGTTGTCTTGGGGTGTTTGGTGATGGCACAGACTGAGCAGCTCTTGACATATCGAGAGACATCCTGAGGCATTGAGGGCTACCAGTAACGTTGACGAAGGAGCGAGAGGGTTCGCTTGCTACCTGGGTGTCCAGAGCCCGGGGAGGTATGTGCTGAGTCCATGAGGGGTTGACGATAGCTGGTAGGGACAAAGAGTACCCCCTCAGGACCTCCCGGCGGAGCAGGTTTGATGGTGGTAGCCAGAACTTGACAGTTTGGGAGGTTAGAGTCTGGTATTCGATGCACGGCCGCAAGCCTCTGTCCTTCTTGGAAGAAGAAGCTCGACGCGGCAGGGGACGTCGATGGTCAGATAAACTCCTGTTGAAGTGCCTCCGTGATGTAATCTTCCATGGCCTTCTGATCAATCCTTTGATGGATCAAGACCATGTTTTCTGTGACTCCTTCATCTGTGTGCTTCCCTAGTTCACGTTCCGAGTTACAGATCATTTTCTGAGGACTATCAGAATGGACTTCATTCAGTGAGAGACGACCGATCACGCATCATTTTAGTTATCTTTATTTTGCAAAAAGCAAAACATTTTACATTTACATTTACATTTAGTCATTTAGCAGACGCTTTTATCCAAAGCGACTTACAAGTGAGGAAAACAAACAAGCGATTCTTCATGAATTGGCAAATAACACAGGACGTGCTCACAATACAAGTTTCATACATTGCTCAGTACCATAAGCTAGAGTAGGAAGGGAAAAAGGGGGAAGGATAGGGTTTTTTTTTTTTTTTTTTTTTTTTTTTTATTTATGAGGGGATTAAGTGTTCACGGAAGAGGTGAGTTTTCAGCTGTCTCTTGAATATTGCCAGGGAATCTGCGTTCCTGATGAAAGCAGGGAGATCATTCCACCAGCAGGGAACAGTGAAGGAGAATGTTCTGGAGAGTGATTTTGTGCCTCTCTGTGATGGTACCACAAGTCTTCGTTCCTTTAGCGATCGCAGGCTTCTGGTGGGGACGTAGCGTTGTAGCAGTGTGTGGAGGTAGGAAGGTGCAGAGCCTGTGGTGGATCTGTAAGCAAGCATCAGCGCCTTGAACTTGATGCGAGCAGCAAGGGGTAGCCAGTGCAAAGAGATGAAGAGGGGCGTGACGTGGGCTCTCTTAGGCTCGTTGCAGACAAGACGTGCAGCAGCATTCTGGATCATTTGAAGAGGTTTGATTGCACTTGACGGCAGACCAGCCAGAAGAGCATTGCAGTAGTCAAGCCTTGAAATGACCAGGGCCTGGACAAGCAGTTGTGTTGCGTGCTCAGTCAGGAAGGGACGGATTTTCCTGATGTTGCAAAGTGCAAATCTGCACGACCGCGCCGTCTTTGAGATGTGGTCACTGAAGGTCAGTTGGTCATCGAAGATAACTCCAAGATTTCTAGCCGACTTTGATGGGGTAATGGTGGTTGTACCAAGCTGTATGTTGATGTCATGTTGAAGAGTAGGAGTGGCAGGGAAGACTAAAAGCTCAGTCTTTGCCAGGTTGAGCTGCAGGTGGTGTTCTTCCATCCACGTGGAGATGTCCGCCAGACAGCTTGAGATCCGTGCAGCTACTGTGGAATCATCTGGTTGGAAGGACAGGTAGAGTTGTGTGTCATCAGCATAGCAGTGGTAGGAGAAACCATGTGCCTGTATGATGGGACCCAGTGACGTGTTTTTACTTTTAGTGTGCACAAATAAAAGAACACATTTAACATATTAGAAAGGTGTATAACTCTTAATTATATGCCCAAAATTGACAGTGTATTTGAGTCTCTTTCACACTGGTAAGAAAAAAAATGGGGTGGTATCGCTGCACGACAGCCGATCCCTGATTGTTATTTAGTCACCGAAGTTACTATATAAGTTTTTTTGGTAACACTTTATTTTACAATGTCATTGTTACAAATGTTACATATTGTTACTATAGTAGTAACTATAAATTTTGCATAATTACATGCACTTAATCCTAAACCAAGACAAACCCTAGTCTTAACCCTATAGTAAGTATATGTAGTTAATTAACATTACTCAGTACTTAAATGTATAATTACAGCGTAACAAAGACACCTTAACATAAGGTTTAACCGTTTTTTTTTTACACAGTTACAAATAAATACTTAATTAATGGCTAAAATATGCATAAATTAAAATCATGTGAACTGCTGGTGTGTGTCTGTAGGTTGTCTGGCTGTATGGTGACAGAGGAAGGCTGTCATTATGTGTCTTCAGCTTTGAGTTTAAACCCTTCACACCTGAGAGAGCTGGATCTGAGCAACAATCACCCAGGAGATTCAGGAGTGAAGCTGCTTTCTGAAAAACTGGAGGATCCAAACTGCACCCTGGACAAACTCAAGTATGTGAAGCAGGAGGAGTTTCGATTAAACGATTCCAAAAACATTACTATGTTTAATTATTACAGAACAGTTTGACTTTATTTCTTTAATATATATACATATATATCAAAAGTTAAATTGATAATTTAGAGAGGTTTGGCTTTTGTTATGCAATTGAATGCTTTTTTTCTGATTGCTAAGGTGTGTAATTATTTTCCAGTAAACCCACAGCTACAGTTTCATATCACTTTGTCAGATGACTTATTTAAGCCTTTGCCTTCCAACAGCAAAAAAAAAAAAGAACACTCACAAACACATACACAAAGACACTGACCCAACAAACAATAAGATAAAAATGGCAAACTATTTACATGATTTTCCCACAAAGTTACATTATCTATGAAAAGTATGCTCTTTTCACACAGGATCTGATCAGCTTCACACAATGGTGGCTTGTTTATTTTTAACAGAATGGTAACTTTTATCTAGATCTAGATTGTACACAACACAGCTGTACATGGACTTTACAGGTTACTCTATTCACCATAGGTGCATGTCCAGGTATATGTATGGAGTTTGTGTGAGTGTGTGGAACTACAATAAAAAGAGAATAAATATATAAATTAACTCATAAGTATCAAGTAGCATCCAAAGACGTTATCTACATGAACAGTTTACATCCTCTTTGAAAAATACTCTGGTTAAATGTTACAAAAGAATGGAAAATGTTAATACCCAGTGTTCTGAAAATTTACTATAATTACATTGAATAATTTAGGTGGTGTGCTGATCAACAAACTGTATATAAAATCATCATTACATATGACTAAATTATAAAAAGCCAGATGTGGTGCACTCGTCAGTCAATGATTACAACATTTCTCAATTTACTTGAACACTGAATTGAGGAAACAGTTCAGACTCTTGACATGGCTGCTGAGAACCGATTAGCTGCTGATATAAACATGTGAACAAAGCAGTTGACTTGAAAGAGGAGGTGAAATGACATTGTTTGTGGTGTCTCATGGTTTATGTTAAAAGCTGAGATAATTAAGGCTAGTTTATTAGGCTTAGTTTGGCCAAACAAAGGAGAACTGGCCCCCCGACTAAGCCTGGTTTCTCCCAAGGTGTTTTTCCTCCATTTTGTTGGAGTTTTGGTTCCTTACCGCTGTTGCCTTTGGCTTGCTTAAGTTGGGGACACTTGCTTGATATTCAGCAGTGTTTTTGATATGCCTGCATTGGTGCCGTTGTATGTGAACTGAGCCGAGCCGGACGATTACATCACTGTTTTCTCCAGTGCTGATATGAAAATGGATTGGCCAAATCAGATCAAAATCGAATTGTAACTGGTGGTTTATTAGGACCCGAGCGAAAACTTGGTCCATTTATCAAACACGCTAGTATGAAACTCGGTACACATGAAGACCTCATCGGGCCTGACAACTTCCGTGCTCTAAGTTGTACGCCGCCTCAACAAGGAAGTGAGCTATTATGGGTTGTTTGAAAAACGCATGCTCTAGAATTTGATATACTCCTCCTAAGTGCTTAATCCGATCAAAGTGTGTTATAACTTCTGCAGGAATGGGTGGGGCAAAATGGCTCGATAGCGCCACCTATAAAAATTCAACAGTGTGCACCTCCGGTTCCGTTTGACGTACGTCTATGAAATTCGATACATACTTGTAAGGTCCCATGACCTACAGAAAAGTCTCTTGGACCGAAGTCCTAAACGCAACAGGAAGTCAGCCATTTTGAATTTCCTGCGCAATTTTTGTGCAGTTTTTGCCATTTTCAGACCTCGTACTTTAACGAACTCCTCCTACAGTTTTAATCTGATCATCTTCAAATTTCAGCAGGCCTTTGCAACGCTAAATTGCGAAGATGTAGAGTTTTCGTCGAAGGGCGTGTCCCTGGTGGCCTGACAAAATTCGATGTTTCGCCCCAAACTTCACACGCTTGATAAGAGTCCTGTTCTGAACACAAGTCCATGACCATATTCAGCTGTAGTCATAGCGACACCTGTTGGCAACAGGAAGTGACATGTTTAACACTGTTATGGACTCCTAATAGCATATTAAAATGGTCCAGCAAGTAGTAAACAGGCTAGCAACACGCCTAAAGCATGCTATTCATTCAATGAAACAGGAAGTTGATGTAACTCAGGCATGCAAAGTCCAATCTACCCCAAACTTCACACGCTTGATAAGAGTCCTGCCCTCAACACATCTACATGACCATATTCAGTTATAGTAATAGCACCACCTACTGGCAACAAGAAATGAAATTTTTAACAATGTGATGTACTACTAACAGCATACTAAAATATGCATTTTTTTTACAAATCATGCTAGCAACACCTAGCTGAGTGCTAAAGTATGCTAATGTCGTCGTGAAAAAGGAAGTTGTTGTGACTCAAGCATACAATGTTCGATCTGCCCCAAACTTCACATGTTTGATAAGAGTCTTGGCCTGAAGACATCTACATGCCAATATTCAATTAATCATAGCGCCACCTGTTGCCAGCAGGAAGTGTGGCACTTTGAAATGACTTTGCCATCGTTCTCCTGTATTTGCTCGCTTACATCGCCCACCATTCGCTGTTTTCCTAAGGCCAACGGGTGGCGGTGAGCCCGGGTGCGAGGACCCTTTCATCGCTGCTTGCAGCTCTAATTTCTGAAATTCTCTTTCCTCCTGTCATCCGTGAAGTGGAGCAGGATAACGTCCCACCAGTCCTTGTTTTATACTCTTATCCACAGACAACTGGTTTTGGGTGCAGGAAGGGGTGATTTTACTGCTTGATAAAGACGAGCGGCACGACTCAGCAGCTCATGTGCTCATCGTTGCCTAATTAGGAACCAAAATATAAAGTCTACTTTTTAAAACAAAGAAAAGGAGGATGGTTAGTAATGCAACAACAGCGGTAAACTCTGTATATTTGTGCAGTGTGCGCATGTCAAAAGATTAAATCCGATCAGGAGCTTGTGACTTACACATCAACCCGATCTCTTTATTTAGCGTTCATGTAAACACTACGTTCAGATTTAGAAACTGTAATGGATAATTTGATTAATCGCCTGCAGCCACTGCACTGCTGTGTGTCTGTGGATCAAAATGTGCCCAAAAACATGGAGATATCCCAAATCCTTGTAGGGACATTGATGATCTCCATGAGGAAACCAGCTTATAAATCATACAGAGTTATGTTTTTTGAAAATTTGAAATTGAAAGTTTTGTGTGATGAGTAGATTTAGGGGTAGATTTAGTGTAAGAGGAGAGAATATACAGTTTGTACAATTTAAAAAACATTATTATCTATGATTGATTGTGTCTGTGTGTGTTTTCTAGTGTGGATCATGGAGGAGAGATCAGGATTACACCAGGAGTACGGAAATGTACGTATACACACATTCTCTCACACACACACACACACACACACACACACACACACAGTCTCTCTCTCTCTCTCTCAGACAAACACTACAGTAAGATTATAATGTTATGTTTTCTGTTTAGTAACCATGGCGATTTCAGTCTGAACTTCATTTAGGACAAAATCTATTACAGAATGACATTTCTTAAGTGTATTATTATCACTGGTTGCTTGGCAACAGATCTGAGAGTTGAGTACCGAACTCAAGATTTCTGAACTACAGATGAGATTCTGTAAGACAGGATAAGAATCCTGAATCAACTTGTCAGATCTGAACTAAAGATTTAAGATAGAAAAAATCTCCAATACTGACACCTCTGATGTGTTTTATCTCCATCAGATTCCCTTCAGCTCACTCCAGATCTGAACACAGTGAGTAAAGGCCTCCGTCTGTCTGAGGGGAACACAGTGATTAGTAACACTGACACACTCCAGTCGTATCCTGATCATCCAGACAGATTTCTTCATTATAAGCAGGTGTTGTGTAGAGAGAGTGTGAGTGATCGATGCTGTTACTGGGAGATTGAGTGGAGTGGGAATGGTGTGTTTATATCAGTGTCATATAAGAGCATCAGCAGGAAGGAATATGGTAGAGAGCATGTGCTTGGAGGTAATGATCAGTCCTGGAGTTTGTTCTCCTCTCCTGACAGTTACTCATTCTGGCACAATAACTCACAGACTGATCTCTCTGTAAAGTCCATCATCAGGAGAATAGGAGTGTTTGTGGATCACAGTGCAGGAACTCTGTCCTTCTACAGCGTCTCTGACACAATGATCCTCATCCACACAGTCCAGACCACATTCACTCAACCGCTCTATCCTGGGTTTGTTGTTTGGTCTAAATCATCAGTGAAACTGTGTTGATGAATCAGAAAAGACTGTAGAGATTCTACCCATAATGCTTTGAGCTCATGATGAATCAGTGACTAGATGATCCAAGAGAAGAGAAAGACAATGAACACTTACAGTATATTTACAGTTTTCTCAACACGTCTCAAAAGCAAACATTTGTCTACGTTGCAAACCCTTTTGTCATAATATTGTATTTTTGGATATATCACACACACAGTTATTCAAAACCTAAAGCTCTTCTTTCATGAGCTCCTCTGAACATTTCTGTACAAGACTGAAAGTCATTAGATGTTGAAAAATTCACAGTAAACACGAAAGCAAGATTGAAACTCAACTATTTAATTTTACTGTAATCATTTGTGGTTGTGAACACAGTGTTACACAGAACGTATAGCATGAACTTTTCTGAATCGGGCTGGAATTAGTATGACAAACTTGACTGAGTCGTTAATATTCACACCTGAGCAGATGAAACTCACAGTTATGGAGCGTGACACTTCCTGAACACGCTTTGAGCTGTCTGTCAATCACAACACACTGGGCCAGCTAACCAATCACAGCACATTTCATAATTTGTAAGGAGGGGGTTCATCAAAACAGGAATTAAACAGTCCGTTGGAGCCAGACAGGGAAGAGAGTGCTATAAAAATGTAAAATATGGGATTTTTTTGAACAATCGAGCATAAATACCTGTTCTAGTACACCATAAAAACATAAACAAGAGATCGTAACCCCTTTATGATATATATTATGGGTCTTTTGTTTTGAAGCTCATCTTCAGACAGTCCTGACTCTGTGTGAGAGACTCTCTGAGGTGATGAACTGTCATTCTGAACTGAAACTAGATTCCTTTAAATTACATCTGAATTTATAGAAGAACAACTGCATATAAATGATTTCAGAAGGCTTTTATTTTGAAGTTAAATCTGACATTATGTGAGTGAAATGTGTTGTTTGGCTTCATTAATGTGGGTAAAAATACTGTGAAAGAGTTTGATCTTATAAATCTGAACATCTTTCACACACAGTTTCTCATTTCTTCATTCATAAACCACATTTTTAAGGTGTAATTTCAACAACACTGTGTTACGATCTCTGTATCTGAAAATACAACAGTGAGGAAAACATTATTGTGAGTAAAAGTCTTATTGTGAATATGTTCTAGATTCACCATTAGCTTTTTATTACGTATTATTTTAGTAGTAGAAGTAGTAGTATTTCATTATTATAAAAGTTTTATTATTATGAATACATTGATTTTCTGGTCTAATTTTGTCCCTTCATTATTAATTATTACTCTGTTATGTTCTAATATATTTGTTCTTTCATTTTATTTTGAGAAACAGCCTTATTTCAAACACTGTATTTCCTTTCAGCGATGAACAAACGCATAAATATCAATAAATACATTTACAACAAATGATGTTCATGTTTTCTTGACATGTGTAAATGTTAGAATTAGTCATTTATAGTAATATAAAGTGATTCGCTGCGGAAGTGACGTTGTCCGGGCGGAAGTGAAGAGCCGCTATGAGCCGCTGCTGCTGTTGTGACGCTCATCTCATGAATCAAAGCTCATTCAGAGGATTGACAGCTGTGACTGTGAGTACAATCCGCCGTGTTTTATTGATCACATGATCCGCAGTCTGTCACTTTATAATGAAACACACGAGCAGATCATCGTGTTCAATGAGAATCTGTTTGAGACACACAAATCTTCCTCTAAACTCACATCAACATCTGCTCGATTATCAAACACACACTGAATGATCATGTGACTCATGATTAATGTGTGAGAGCTTGTTTTAATGACAAACAAAGTGTAATAATAGAAATAATAACTTATAAGTGTTGGTCACACAATGAACAGTTCTTCTGAAGCATTTATTCATGTTAGTTCATGTTATTTTTGACATTTACTAATGCATTATTCAAATGAAAAGTTAACATTGTTTAGCGGCTGACATGAACTGTATTTGTAACTGATGAAAAGTAAGAAACTGTTGTGAAATCAGTGGAACACAGTGAATAATCCCACAGTGATGGACCTGCTGCTGCTCTTCATGAATGTTCTCGTGGTTCGGCGTCTCTGAGACGGAAGTGACGTGTGTTTCTCAGGAGTGTGTGTGCGATGGCTGGGAAGGTGAAGTGGGTGACGGACATCGAGAAATCGGTGCTGATCAATAACTTTGAGAAGAGAGGATGGATCCAGGTGACGGACAGCGACGACTGGAACTTCTACTGGCAAGAGCTCGTTTCATTTGTTCCTGAACACAGCTGAACTAGATCCTGAAACACTGATTTGATCGGATCACACTGTCACACACTTTATGTTGTTCCGTCCGCAGGACAAGGTGGAGTGAGGTCAGTTCAGCTGCTGAATTTTGTTTCCTGTGTTACATGTATACACTAATTGTAACGATCGTCAGCCCAAGTGCCCGCTATAACCAGCAGAGGGCACTCCACCATGGACTCACTCACTCACTCTCTCACTCACTCACTCACTCTCTCACTCATCCACCAAGGCAGACTACATTTCCCAGAAGCCCCGCACCCATCTCTGATCACTCCACCAGCTGCAACACATTACCCCATCTCTTGATTACATCACCCAGCCCATTCTTATCAGTCACACTATATAAGCTTATTGCACAAACACACCCGTGCGAAGTTTTGATTTTGGTTATCCTGTCAATTCCAAGCGTTTATTCCCTGTCTTGTTTTTCCCGGTCTTGTTTTCTGCCTGTCTGTTCAGTTTCTTGATTGTTTGCTGCCTACCTTATTGGATTTACTGCTCTGGATTACTGCTCAGTGGTCTGGGCTGGTGTTTGTGCTCCAGATGTCAGAAGAGACTCAAGAGACCTTTGAACTGCAGAAATATAGATGATTGGATGAAGCAGTGGGAAGACTGCTGCCAGTGATCAAAAACACCAGAAGAGCACTGTAAGAGTCTTCTTTACAATCATTCACATACACTGTTAGTAATTTTAATTGGGCCTTAATCTTACACATGTGATTTGATGGTCAAGACTGTTCAGATTAACCCTCAAACTGTCTTTGGGGTCAATATGACCCCAAACGACGTTTAATACGTTAAAAAAGCGGGTTCCCTTCATCTCAAAGGAATAAAATTTTGCAACTTTTTTGGCATTATCTATCTATACATGCACAAAAAAACTGGGCTTGATTCGGACATTCTGAAGTTTCTTAAAAATTTTGTTACTTAATCTTGTCTTTGGGGTCAATATGACCCCAATTGAAAATGAATGGGAAATGCAAAAAAATGAATTTGTTTTTCATTTTTCCAAAAAAAAAATCAATAAATGCAACACAAATCTGAAAATTTTCTCACAGAACTTAAGGCCTGGTACTTGAGCATGAATGCAATGTGGAAAACACATGCTCACACACACACACACACACGCACGCACACACACGCACACACATGTGACTGCCACACAATGCAATTGTATATAAATTTGGAAAATATGATTTTTCAAATAAAATAAGGCACAAATACAGGAAAAAAAAGATATAAAGGGGTGAGACCTAATGCGCACACACACACAAACACACACCTACACACACACAAAGATAAAAAAAATTTCAAAATAAAAAATTTCATTTTTTTTATTAATTTATTAATATTCAAAAATTATAAAAAAAAAATTTTCATTTTTTTTTTCACATTTGAATCATTAAATTGTTCAATAATATGAAACTACAGTCTGACTCTTGAGTTTTGTTCTTTAGGTGTGCCTTTTGCCAGTTCCAAAATCCAGCAAAATGAATGGATTTCAATGCCCTCTGCTGGTCAAAAAAAATTATTGCTTAAAAACAAATCATCTTAGTTTTTTCACTCACCTCCAGATGGCAGTATTTTACACCTAACACCTAGATCAAGAACCAGAAACCATTTAAATTACACTTAAACAGTAATTTAAGTGATTTTTTCATAAATAAATGATATTTCATATGCCAAAAAATTATGTATTTGCATATTTTTGTGATAAATGTGAACAAAAGTTCTTCAAATCTCCCAAAACACAGCATTAATGCCTAGATGAGGAGTAAACGAAAAAAATGATATATTATTTTTATTATTGAAAATGTATATATTTTCTACAGTTATGATTTCAATTTTGGGGTCATATTGACCCCAAAGACAGGATTGATGAACAGTAAACAAAGACAGTTTGAGGGTTAATAAATGTAAATGTTTCAGAGTGTGATGATATTAAATGCCAATGTTTCTTTAACATCAGGCAAGCTGAGTCAGGCATCAGGCAAAATTGAAGTACTTGAGTTTGAGTTAATTAAGGAAATCTGAAAATAATGGTTATTTTATAAAGAGAATGTTTTTTTTCAGCTTTGCTTACATCACTTCAGTCAAAAGATTTTCCAAATGATCTATGCTCCAGATTATAAACTCTATCTAATAAGCATTACTATTGCATTACTTTCTACACAGGCTCCATAGTTGTAATCTCACTGCTCAGTGTTGTGAGAGTTTGTCTTCAGCTCTACAATCCTCAAACTCTGTCCTGAGAGAGCTGGACCTGAGTAACAATGACCTGAAGGATTCTGGAGTGAAGCTTCTTTCTGATGGACTGAAGAGCCCAAACTGTCACCTGGAGATGCTGAGGTTTGAGTTCAAATATTTTCTTTTTTTGCATTGTTCATTTTTTTTTTTAGTCACACTAAGATTTGTTATGTATGCAATTACATAGTTTTTTTGTTTGTTTTTTGTTCAGATTTCTCTCATGTAATCTCACTGCTCAGTGTTGTGAGAGTTTGTCTTCAGCTCTACAATCCTCAAACTCTGTCCTGAGAGAGCTGGACCTGAGTAACAATGACCTGAAGGATTCTGGAGTGAAGCTTCTTTCTGATGGACTGAAGAGCCCAAACTGTCACCTGGAGATGCTGAGGTTTGAGTTCAAATATTTTATTTTTTTGCATTGTTCATTTTTTTTTTAGTCACACTAAGATTTGTTATGTATGCAATTACATAGTTTTTTTGTTTGTTTTTTGTTCAGATTTCTCTCATGTAATCTCACTGCTCAGTGTTGTGAGAGTTTGTCTTCAGCTCTACAATCCTCAAACTCTGTCCTGAGAGAGCTGGACCTGAGTAACAATGACCTGAAGGATTCTGGAGTGAAGCTTCTTTCTGATGGACTGAAGAGCCCAAACTGTCACCTGGAGATGCTGAGGTTTGAGTTCAAATATTTTATTTTTTTGCATTGTTCATTTTTTTTTAGTCACACTAAGATTTGTTATGTATGCAATTACATAGTTTTTTTGTTTGTTTTTTGTTCAGATTTCTCTCATGTAATCTCACTGCTCAGTGTTGTGAGAGATAATATTTTGTTTTCAAATATGCATGTTCACTCTTATTTGTATGCCTAATATGCTGAAAATTACCGTTAATGTTTCTTGTCTCTTCATATTTATTTACAAATGACACAAATAACAAATCATATATCTTAAATTCAAAACAACACAACTACTAAGTTTTTTTTAATCCTCTGGGGTCCGAGGCTAATTTGGGGCCCTGAAGTAGTTTTGACATATCCTGATATTTGTGCTTTTTCAGATGCTTATAAATATATTAATGACAAAAGTCTCATTACACTGTATATATGCTACAATAATAGGTGAGGTTTATAATTTTGAGAGAATTACGTATATGAATGTTTTTTTTAAGTCACTGAAATTGTAATGAAGGGGTGCGTGACAACATGGGTGTAGATCCAAGTGCAGGCTTTATTAATAAAGACAGCGTAGTCAAACAGGCAAGGGTCAAAACAACAGCAAACAGGAGTAATGCAGGATAGGCAGATACGTGGTCAGGTTACAGGCAATGATCAGGTCAGGCAGAAAACATTCACAAACAATGTCCAGGCAGAAGGTTGAAGAGACAAGCAGCAAAGGGTTGTAAGAGGTAATCCAAAGGGTCAGTAACAGGCAGGCAAACACAGGAAATAATGCTCAGAAATGTAACCACAAGGGAAACAAGACCTTGCAATGTGTGCAGGTCATAGAGTCTCTTAAATAGTCCAGGTGATGAGCTGCAGCTGGCTGAGGTAATCAGTGCCAAGGTACGGGGCTGCTGGGGAATGTAGTGTACATGTGTGTGAGTGAGTGTGTGATGCATTGTAGGAAATGGAGTCCTGGTGGTGAGGCAATAGTTCGAAGTGGAGTGCCCTCTGGTGGCTTTTAAAAGGCACTCCAGCGGATAATCCTGATATAGCCCCCCTCCTAAGGAGTGGCTTCCAGACACTCCTAAACAAAACCAACTGACGTCCAGGAGGTAGGTGAAGCGGAGGTGGGCTAAGGGGCAGGCTGGAGGGCCAGGTCCATGGAACGGAAGAGGACATGAAGATTGGGGCTGAGCAGGCGGCCAAGACGGAACAGGTTGAGCAGGCGGCCAGGGCAGAACAGGCTGAGTAGGCTGAGCAGGCTGCTAGGGTGGAACAGGCTGAGCAGACGGTCACGGCGGAGCAGACGAGCAACACCGCAGTGCAGATGGGCTTGAGGACCCCCATGGTGGAGCAGACAACCACATTCTGGTAACCACCATGGTAGATCGGGAGAAACTGGAACTTAAAGCACAGAGAGATTAGTGTTGGCCTCTAGGGCCGTAACAGGATTGGGGAGGAGCTCAGGAATACCCTCCAAAGCTCGGACTGGGACGTTCCTTCTGGTAATGTTGCGGCAGCTAGACAGTTCAGGAACGACTTCTGCAGTGGCATCGGGGCAAGCAGGCACTTCTGAGTAGGCAGTTCAGTGCGCGGCTGGTGGGGAATGTAGTGTGCATTTGTGTGAGTGAGTGTGTGATGCATTGTGGGAAATGGAGTACCCTCTGGTGGCTGTTAAAGAGTACTCCAGCAGATAACTATGACAGAAATAAGGCCTCGAAACACATATTACACATTTTTTTCACAAGACTTTTGGGAACTGTATATTTTAGTCTAGAGTTTTTGCATCAAAGTGATGTTGAAATCATTCTGCCTACTCAGTCACATAAAACAATGTATTGATTTTAAATTTCTAAGACACTTTTTGTTTAGAAGGGTCATATGCGGGGAGGCATGAATCTTGCTGTGATTCACACCTGAGGAGATTAAGACCCTGACCCTAATGAGCCGCATAATGAGCCATTCAGTCAGGAATGTGACTGAGTGACCTAAGAAAGAATGCAATGACAAAAGAAATATGTATTTTTTTGGTTTGTAGTTTATTTAGAATATGGTTTACTATATGAATGAATAAATAATAATAAAATACAATAATATAAAATAAAAATAAAATAATACCTGGAAATAAATCCTGTTAAAAGATAGATGTGAACACCATATACCTGGCATTTGGTGTTTGGTGCAAAAAAAAAAAAAAAAAAGAAGACTTTTATGCTTCCAGTGTCAAGATTTCCTGCTGTAGTGCCCTTAACATCCACCAGAGGGCACTCCACCTCAGACTATTCCCCCACCATCAGATTACATTTCCCATAAATCATTGCCTGGACTCAATATCCCTGAACTCATTCAAATGTGTCTTGTTAGCCTGTTTCACTCACCCCGTGTCCTAGATTTCCCTTTGCCTTTGTTTTCTGCCTTGTTTTGTGTTTGTTTGTTTGGACTGCCTGCTTGTTTTGACCTTGGCCTATGGATTGGATTATGATTTTGGATTACCCCTCTCAATTAAACTGCGTTTGGATCTTTAAGCTTCAAGTCTCGGAGCAGTTCGTTACATCCAGTCAGTGATCTCAGTATCGTACGCATGCAATCCAATGTGGGCCAAAATCTGGTCACTATGATTCTCAAATCTGTGAGATAAAAAAACCCCCATCTGTGAGCATGCTGATAACAGGATCATATCAGCTATTTTATTAATGCTTTATAATATCCACTCTTAACAGAAACATGATTTTTGTGATCTCATGCATGCACGTATTATTGCACATCATTTGAAGAAAACTGTGTGTAGGCCTATTATTGTTATGGAACATTTGGTGAAGGAACACTCCAGACGATGCAGTGTAACAGAAATGCAGGCTTTAATCATACACATGTAGAATCCAGGGAAAACAACTTTAGGACACCAATGCTCTAACATAAACAATAACTGACAAGGACTGAGGGAGAACACAGGGTAGATATACACAGGAACACATGAGGAGTAATGAACGGGGTACAGGTGAAAGATATAACTAATTACAAAACACAGCTGAACGAAATGAACTAATAACGGTGACCATGGGAACTAAGCAGAAGCGGGAAACTCAAACAAAAAACACATGTGACTAAGAGACATGACAGGTAGAAAGATACACAGATTCCTGATAATTATATTTTAAATTTTAGTACTGGTCAAAAAATTTGACACATACTATTTTTAATGTTTTTGAAAGACACGCTCATCTCATGCTCATCAGGCCATTTGATCAAAAATACAGAAAACAGCAATACTGTGAAATTGTAATGATGAGTGAGTCAGTGAATAGGATCCAAGTGCGGCTTTATTTACAAACGTGGTCAGACAGGCAAAGGTCAACTCAACAGCAAACAGAATGGCAAATAACAGGCAGGCTCGTAGTGGTAATCCAGGCAAATGGTCAATAGGCAGGCAGATAGACATCAAAACAAAGAAACAGGCAGGATCAGGAAACAGGCAAACAAAACAAGGAAATAACGCTCAGAGTTGCAATACTAAGATGTACAATACTTCGCAGTGTGGGTGTGTGTGAGTTGTGCTCTTATAGTGGTGAGAGATCAAGGTAATGTGCTACACCTGGCTAGGGTGATCAGTGACTTGGTGAGGGGCTTATGGGAAATGTAGTCCGAGTGGCAGGGTCCATAGAGTGAGAGGGCGACATCTGGTGGTAAGTGGAAGACAGGTAGAGCGGATTCATTACAGAAATATTATTACAATTTAAAATAATGGTTTTCTATTTGGATATACTATACAATATAATTTATTTCTGTGATGCAAAGCTTTCATCATTTTCATCCTTCATCATTTCATCATTCAAACAAAAGCTTCACTGATGTGACACTATATAGACTATTTTACAGTTAACCCTTCATAATCTGTCCAAAATAGGCCAAAGAAATATTGTCTAAACATTCATATTGCTATGACATTTTATGCATCCTTGTAATACTATAGAGCCTATAAATGTTAATATGCAGTTTAATATGTTGCTAACACATTTTATTTCAGTATTTATTACATATTTCAGTCTGTTTTACTTATCTCAGTACTGCAACATTTTTTGGGAAAAGCCAATAAGTCATGCTTATTAATGTAAGTTATGTGTAGTAGCTAACCGATACCACGTTTCTGCCAGAATAATTCACACAGAGACAGAACATGCAGGATTCATATTTAAACAGTCTTTTTGTGACTTAATATTGACAGTGTCACAGAGCCAGTCACCACTCCCATCACATCATCAACACCAGATCCGCCCACTTGTTCACTATCTCCTGATTACTGATCACCTGCATCTGCACGTCATCATCAAGCATCACTTTTTAAGCTCACCGTTTCCTCACTTCCACGTCTGCTCTCGTCTCTAATGGACTATACAGACTCACCTTTTACTCTTTACCTATTACTTACCTGCCTTCCCATCCTGATCCTGTCATCATCTTCCTCCTGCCTGCCTGCTCTTCATCATCCGGAACAAAACATCAGTGTTCATCTCTGCAACATACCAGTACCTCAATTACCTTCAGTTAAGTCTTTCTTCAAGTTACCAGTGACTGTTCAACTCACCTGCATCGCTCTGCTTACTCCGCTGTACTGCCAACCTGCAATAAAACTGTTACTTTGTTACTTACTTTATCTGTCCTTGTCTGTGCTGTGTTGCAAATTCAATATTTCTTCAGTTCAGATCTCAAGAAAAAGTCTCAGAGTCAAAGTTCCAGGTCCCAGGAGTTTAACTTTATTGACAAGCAACAGAGTGAGATGCCAGCTTCACATCTGAATCTCTTCTACTGTAATGTAGGGCACAGTTTTTATACTTTTTTCTTATCTGTTAAAACACAACAAAGATCCACCCCTACAGTTCTTTTCCATGATCTCATTTACAGGTGCTCGCCTCCCTTTCTCTTCTTGGAGCCTCGCAAGTACTCCCTAGCATTTTCACCCAGGTCGCTTCACCAATTAAACTGCAGGTGTTGCTTATGCAAGAGATAATTCTCTTTGTAAGGTTGGTCGACTGCCAACTAGTCTACATCTTTTGACTTAACGTCTCATGGTGGAATTCTGACAATTGATGGTCAGCCCTTTCTCATAGGCAAAATGAAACATTGTATCAAAAACAATCATCACTCCCCGGAGGCAAGCGGCCTTCATGTGACATCCTTAATAATAATCTTATTCATTATACAGCCACCTGTTGTCTAGTGGAAAACTACCAGCAAAATATGCTTAGTGGCCAAACTAACTTCTCAGTTATGTAACTTTTCAGTTACGTAGGCCATGAGGCCTCAAAACACATCTGGCTTTTATAGTAAGCAAAGTAATTCTAATACTAATACTAATTATTTTCTATAGGAAAGATAAAATACTTCATCAACAGACACTATTCTATATTGTGATTAGAATTTAGGAATAAAAAACTTACCATTCACAATCCTCGACTTGATCAAGTTGATCCTCGAAATGAAAGTGAAACCAGTCATGCTCTTCTTCTGAGGTAAATCCTTTTAGAATTAATCCTCCCCACATCTCACAACAATGAAAATAACATAAATCTGACTAAGCTTGATACATTTCTCTGATGCGAGCGTTCACTCTGTTGCATGAATCTCCTCAGAATTTACATTTGAATAGAGCACATGCTCCATGGGGGTGGCCACAGTAGTGGATAATGAGATGACTCGTGAATGACTAGCATCTCTCTTTTCAAACAGATTACATAATCAGAGACTATTTGTTATCGTTTCTCTAGACATAAATCTCCATGTTTGTGTGATTAGTATTCACTAAGTTACAGTTCATGTTCTAAGGACTATCAGAATGGACTTCATTCAGAGAGAGACGACAGATCACGTTAATTTACTTTATTTTGCAAAAAGCACATTTTGTGCTTTTGTGAGTGTACACAAATAAAAGAAGACATTTCACAGATTAGAATGGTGTATAACTCTTAATTTCACAGATTAGAATGGTGTATAACTCTTAATTGTATGTCCAAAATTGACAGAGTATTTTGAGTCTCTTTCACACTGATCAGAAAAAAAATGAAGTGGTATCGTTGGCGCAACGGCCGACCCCTGAGTGTTACTTAGTCACTTAAAGTGGCCATTGTAAGATTCAGAACATCTTGTGCCTGTCTACTGATGACCATGTGTTCTGTTCTGCTGACTTGAGACTTTTTCTTGTGTCCCATTGGACAAATATCTAGACATTGTGTCATCTTGTTTTCCCCTCAGACTAACCCAGAAATCATGTGATTATTACCACACAGTCCTTATATGTATTTCCAGTTGCTGAACGGATGGTTTCACTTCTTGTTTTTCTACCTATAACTATGTACCCCTTTTGGACAATAAACTGTGTCCATGATTGAACTCTATGTGTCGGTCTCATTTCTTGGCACCCGGGATCGATCCTGCATTCGATCCTGTATTTCTTGCTGCATTGCTCAACCTCAAAAGGTTTCTTGAAATATTCAATATCCAAATTATTTTTATCCAACAGTTTGTTAATAAAGCTGCATTTGGAACCCATTTCGCTGTCTCCTCATTACAATGGTAATCCATATTTCTTAAAAAACATCGCAGCAAACATTTTTGTCAGCATTATTCTTTTGTTTTATCATATTTAATAGGAATTAAATTGATAAATAATAAAAGTAAAATCAGATGCATCTACAAGACATGAAAGTTTAAATGTAAGGTTTTTAAAACATATTTAACACTTATTGGTTTTGACAGTGTGGATATTTTGAGGACATCAGAGTCTGGTGTGAACACGTCAGGTAGGGAGAATTCATGGACACTTTTTCATTTAATCTTTGGTTTTTAAGCTCAATTAAATATTCTCAGGAGATCCACTGACCCCGGGAGTCACGTCTTCTGAAAGACCTCACGTGTGGATTCACAATGTTGACCAATGTTGTTTTGTAAATGACAACTGAAGTCAAAGACTAACACCCTCCAAAATCATTGGGGTCAAAGGGCATTCTTTTGTCAAAAATTGCTGGTTATATGTCCTCTCTGCCTCTGACTTTGTGCCAGTCTCTGGATTGATGCTCAAGAAGCACCTATAAGCAAAAAGGCAGAGAGGAAAGCTGTTAGTTTCATTCAAGTAGGATGAAAAAGGTATCAGTTCCTAGTCACCATCTATAGTGGGTCACTGCTGTTGCTGTACAGAGCAAAACATGGTTTCTGTCGGGTGTCCAGCACAGACACACGAGTTGAGTCCGTGAGGGGCAGAAGGGGGTCGTCACCGCATGGCTGCTGTGGACCTGCGTGGCTCGCTAAAACACAATACATCCAACACCAAATAAAAAACAAGCTCTCAAGTACAATATTAATGTAGGCATTACCTTTAGAAAAACTCCAGAGAGCAAGAAGCATCTTCAGCGTACTTCAAATTGAAATTATAGTAGTAAAAATGCAAAAATGGCAGCCAGACCAGTTGTGAAGTCAAGCTCCATCGACAGCATCCACACGCTTGACTTCACTGGAACAAAACCAGAGATACTCATCATGCCCTACTGATCAGAAAATGAAGCAAGAATTTTTTATCTAAGAAATTACAAAGAAAAGAGAAGTGTTGTGGCATATTCTAATTTACATGACTAATTTTAAAAGAAAATAATTGAAATCAATTCTAAATGCTGAACCTGTTGTTCATAAATGAATTTATAAAGATTGTTTTGGTGTGTATGAATGAGCATGTGTAAAGCGTGATATTCTCACTGTATGCGTCTCTTGCTCTTCCAGCGATCTGATGATGCTGTGGGAACTAACTGATCCAGGTCTAAAGCTTCAGTGGATTACAGCAGTAAATCGGGTGAATCCAGCGGGAGGAAAATGCTGTTCTGATTTGAAAACGTGCCGCTGATTGGGAGCATCGAATAGCAAATGTATAGAGTATTTATAAATATTCAGGGAAATATATACAGTGAACGGAGACTGAATGTGTGTGCTGATGTCTGACTCTCTTCTGACTCTTCTGAGATCTACAAATAGTATCTGTGGTGAGTGTTTCATCTTTCTTTAGTTGTTTATGTTTGTGTTTATGTGTGTGTGTGTGTGTGTGTGTGTGTGTGTGTTATGATGTGTCATTGATAACTGTGTGCTTCTGAGACTTTAATGCTGTGCTGAAGTCGTATTGATGATTTTATTTGAGTTCCTCATTTAACAATCGAACAGATGATCAAGTGCGTCTTGGTAAGTGAATCACAGAGAAAAACTGTTGTATTGTGTTTATTAGTATCATTAATACCGTCTTCCCACCGTCTGCTCCACCATGGTTGTGGTGCCCGTCGACTTCAGTGGGCTGCCCGCCTCCAGCTCCACGCCCTCCTCCGAAGCCTCCGCCTTTTTATTTTTTTTTCTATGGCGAGGACGCGCCTTTTCCGGGAGGGGCGTAATGTAACGTGTTCACTCCTGTCATGTTTTAGTTTATGTCATCATGTCTACACCTGTCTTCATTTGCCCCTGATTAGTTTAACTTCCTCCACCTGTGTTTATTAGTTCCCTCTGTGTATTTATACTTCCTGTTCTGTTCTTCCTTTGTCGGTGTTTGTTTGTGCCATGCACACTGTCGCATGTCTCATCTGTTCCTGTTATTCGTTTAGTAAACCTGTCAGTTTGCTACCTTCGACTCCTGTCAGTACCCCAGCGTTACACACGGAAATAGATGCTTCATTCCATGAGGGAGGTATTATTCCAGTTGTCAAGACATAATTAAAAGAGGCTTTCAAAATCGGAATCAAGAGATCTTACATCTCTTATACCATTCCGAGGGGGAGCCGTCTGGCCCTGGTGCTTTATTAGATTTAGACTTCGAAATCGCTTTTTTAATTTCCAATTCTGTTATTTCTGAGGTCAAATTTGTTCTGGTCTTCACTTACTTTGGGCAAAATTATTTTATCGGGAAAATCTGACCTAGAGTTTTCATCCACTTTGGGTTGAGCGTACAATTGGCTGTAAAATAACAAAAAGGCCTGCTGGATAGTGTCCAATTTACAAACTATATTATTTGTTTGGGGGTCTCTTATTTTATGAATGGTATTTTCTAATTCTTGTTTCTTTAATTTATAAGCCAATAGTCTGGATGCTTTGCCTCCAGCTTCGTAGTAACTCTGCCTTAAAAATGTCATTTTTTTCTGCATTTCACTTGACAAAATTTGATTAATTTCATTCTTTTTTTATTCATTTCTATTTTCAAGTTTGTATTCAAGGTAATTTTGTGTCTATCTTCCAGCACCTTCAACTGAGCCTGTAGTCTCTTTAAATGTTCATTCCTTTTCTTTTTCAAATTAGCGCTATATCCAATAATCTTCCCCCTTAAAACCGATTTTAGCGCATCCCACAGAATTATAGGAGAGACTTCCCCATTATCATTTTCATCCATATAATTTTTTATATCCTCTCTAATTTGTTCCCTCATAGGATGTAAAATACTTGTATTCAGCCTCCAAGAGGTGTCTCTTTTTTTCTTCACTTAGAATCGTTTCCAAATATACTGGGGTATGATCCGACAAGTCCATTACTCCTATTTTACAATTTAACACTCTATGAAAATCTTTTTGAAACATAAAAAAATAATCAAGTCTGGAATAACAAGAATGTGGGTGAGAGAAAAAAGTAAAGTCCCTTTTTGACGGATTCACTTCTCTCCAAACATCCTGAAGCCCCAATTCTTTCATCATTAACTTCACTTTTTGTGTTGTTCTGTTTTGTCTAAATATGCGAGGATTCGATGAATCTAAGGAGGGATTAAGTCTAATGTTCAAATCTCTCCCGGGATCAAAGTGCCTTCTGCCTCCACCGTAATCAATTCAAAGATATGTTTGTAAAATTTCCACTCCGAAACGGGTGGGGCATACACATTAATAATCGTGACCATGGTTCCCTGTAGAAATCCTTTAATCAAAACAAATCTACCCTCTCGATCTCTTATTTCTTGTATACCCTCAAAATGTAGCTTATCTGATATTAATATTACCACCGCTCTTTTAGAACATTGAGAGCATGAAGATGAGAATTACTTAAATCTCCATTTCTTAAGTTTATCATGTTCAGATTGTGACAAGTGGGTTTCTTGAAGTAGAGCTACTTCTATTTCCTCTTTTTTCAATTTAGTCATGATTTTGCTTCTTTTAATGGAGTTGCCCAAGCCATTTACATTAAAAGTCATAGCTTTAATCGGTTTAATACTCTGCATAGATTCTCTTGTGTATAATATCCTCCTGTATACTTAACATCACAAGCCGCACGCCCGTAAGAACAACAACTGAACTACTAACTAACAGAAAAATATAAAAAGAACAAAAATAGAACACAGTGGCTTCCAGGTAATAGGCCCTACTATTGGCCATGGGTAAGGGATAGAACGCTCCGTCTCCTTGTGGATGGCCGTCCTCTTCTACCTGTCGGCAATAACGAAAGTCTGTGGGATCAATATTGTCAGGTGCAAATATTCCCCCGACTACTAATGCAATAACATGCCCATGTTTTTTTTTTTTTTTTTTGAACTTTGAATCAGAGTACCATAACCAGGACGTATGTATCGTAAATTTAGTGCAAGTTTACCTCTTTTACGAACGTCATCAATATGGCAAAAGGCGCTCATACAGAGTTGTCCCTGTGTCGGAATGCCTGAAGTCTCTCTTTAAAGGCTCGCTTCTGCATAGCGTCTTTTCTCCCCTTTTCGCCGCTTGTTCGCCCAGTCTGCTGTTTTACTCTTTCCAGGATGGAGACGGGATTTTTAATTAAATTCACCTGCAACCCCCTCTTCACCATATCCTCCGTTGCCTCCTGTGCCAAGTTGTAGGCCATTGTCCCGCCGCTGTAGTGTACTCTCTACTTGGCCGGGAAGGGCGTCTGGAATCGGATGTTATTCTCTCGTAACGCCGCCTTTGCTGCTGCGAATTCTCTTCGTTTCCTCTGTACCTCTGGGGCGTAATCGTTGTCTAAGTGAACCCTTTTTCCTTGGAATTCAAACCCGTTCGCTTGCCATGCTCGTTTAATTATGTCCTCCTTTGTACGGTAACTTGCAAACTTGACCACGAATGATCTAGGCGGAGCTCCATCGTGGGGCTCAGCGATGCGCCCCTTCAATTCCCAGTGCTGTTGGCGAGGGGAGAGCCAGGCCTTCTCGAGTAAAGTCTCCACAAAGCTAATTATCGATGGGGCGTTGTCCTCGACGCCCTCGATCACCCCGTATATTCTGACATTGTCACGCCGTGAGCGCCCCTCTAAATCCATCAACTTGAATTGTAATTAGCCGGATCTGGGCCGTATCCAGGTAAGATGGAGGACCTCGACCACAACGCAGCCCTGAAGTGTCACCAGAGACTGTGTGAACTAGATCATCTCTTGTGAAGACCTTATGGACACGTCAGCCAGTGGCACAGATCCCCAACAAACCGTCCCATACCGGCGTGATCAAAAAGATCTTAAACTAGATGGAACTGGATTAAATATTTTGACTGTTGCGACTCCAAATCGGACTTATGACCTGTAACTCTGCCTGAATCAATCAAGCACTGTTCACTGTTGGCCAGAGGAGAACTGACCTCCTGACTGAACCTGGTTTCTCCCAAGGTTTTTTTCTCCATTTTTGTCACCTGTTGGTCACCTGATGTCACCTGTTGGAGTTTTGGTTCTTGCCGCTGTTGCCTTTGGCTTGCTTAGTTGGGGACACTTGACTGATATTCAACTTGTTTTTGATCTGCCTGCATTGACACCATTGAATGCAAACTGAACTGAGCTGGACGATTACATCACTGTTTTCTCCAGTGCTGATATACAGATAATTTAACTAAATTAATAACTATTGATTTTTTTCAATGGAATGAATCACTACTGAATTTGTTTAAGCTGGACAATGACACCATTTTCTTTAAGAGCTGCTGTGCAGCCAAAAGTTATTTGCTAATCATTACTGTAAAGCTGCTTTGACACAATTTGCATTGTAAAAAGCGCTATATAAATAAAGTTGGCTTGACTTTATGACACTTTATGACACAAAAAATACATTCATACAAAAAAACTCAACAGCAATGTCTCTTTCTGAAAGATCACTCAAGATAATCCACAGACCGTATTGTGAGCAGTTTCATGTAGGATCGGTAGAAAGAAAATAGTTCCCACATGAAACTGCTCACAACAAATCTGTGGATGACTTGACACTTGAACATACATTAAAAATGAGGAAGACATCGACATTATCTTGGACAATCGAGCGAGGAGTGTTTGGTAGCGTCACAGTCCCTTCAACATCAGTGGTTGTGGGACAAGGCTGCAAAAATAAATATCAATAGAATAAGAGTAGAAAAAGAATCGGTTGTTAATAAAATGTCTGCACAAATCATCCCTCACCCCCATCGATTTATCTTAGATTAGGCAGTACACATGCTCCGTACATTTGAACAAAATGTTTTTGTCGGCCTTTATGGGATTCAGAACGATGATCAAACATAGATGTAGTAGATCAAGTCCATCAACACCCTCAAAGCTTCACAATCTTTTCCTCTTCCTGGGTTCAACATTTGATTCAGCAGCATTAGGCAGTTTTGATTTATATACCATTGAATGTCTGATGATCAGGTTATTTTTCATGTGTGTAAAGAACTTCTATTTGCTTCTTCTGGTTTATGCAGATCTTCTGGAGATCCTCTACTCTTTCTTATTCATATGATCTGCTGACTACAAGCAACGGACTGAACCTCCTACTTCTGGTTGCAAACTTCCTTCTTTAGTAGCAGAAACTTAATGCTGTGCAGCACTGAGTAATAGACGCAAGACATGGGCATTGATAGCATGTGTAAAGCGTGATATTCTCACTGCACGCGTCTCTTGCTCTTCCAGCGATCTGATGATGCTGTGGGAACTAACTGATCCAGGTCTAAAGCTTCAGTGGATTACAGCAGTAAATCGGGTGAATCCAGCGGGAGGAAAATGCTGTTCTGATTTGAAAACGTGCCGCTGATTGGGAGCATCGAATAGCAAATGTATAGAGTATTTATAAATATTCAGGGAAATATATACAGTGAACGGAGACTGAATGTGTGTGCTGATGTCTGACTCTCTTCTGATTCGTATGTGTCTTCATGAAAAACAGTTTCACTTCCTTTCCGGAAGTGAAAGAAATTTCAGTTCAACACGACAGTTCAGAGGAAAAAGATCTACAAATATTATCTGTGGTGAGTGTTTCATCTTTCTTTAGTTGTTTGTGTTTGTGTATTTGTGTGTGTGTGTGTGTGTGTGTGTGTGTATGTTATGATGTGTCATTGATAACTGTGTGCTTCTGAGACTTTAATGCTGTGCTGAAGTCGTATTGATGATTTTATTTGAGTTCCTCATTTAACAATCGAACAGATGATCAAGTGAATCACAGATGGCAGATATTGTTGTCACATGCTGTGAAATCACAGTTTTTCTCTGTTGTATTGTGTTTATTAGTGAATCTGTGATTCTTCAAACAGTATTTCTCTAATCTCTGAGAGAAACTATCACTCATCAGCTTCATGTCGTTTGCAGACAGTTTTGATATAATACTGCCTCCTTCTGTCTATATGATGAACTACAACAGTCATTCATTGACACCAGCAGCACTTAAATTGACTGTAAGTGTTGAACACAACAGTGTTGTAGAGATGTAGAAATACCTCTCAAATATCCCATTGCGAAAATAAAGCAACAATAAATACACACAATTTGTTTGCTTTTGAATGCAGATCAGTGAAATGTGTGACTGGAAAAATATAGCATAAAAAAGCATGATCTGTGCTTTTACACGTGCTGAAAACATATGAAGCTTAGAGGCGTTAATCTGAAGTAAACTAAAACTGACAATTGAGAGATAAATCCACTACTTTAATGAAAAGAACAACAAACATTTCGGTCATGTGACCTTTCTCAATGCCTAATAACACACTATTTTGAGTATTACACACATTCTTTTTCACAGAGATGAATTTTATCATACCCTGAACTGCATCTAATATCCATTCATCCATATGACACATTCAAACACACACACACACACACGCACACACACGCACACTCACGCACACACACACACACACACACACATGTTCGTTTTGTTATCAAAGTGAGGACATTCCATAGGCGTAATAGTTTTTATACTGTACAAACTGTACACAACTGTACCCCCCCCACCCCTAAACTTAACCCTCACAGAAAATGTTCTGCATTTTTAATAAAACATTGTTTAGTATGTTTTTAAAGCTGTTTGAAAAGTGGGGACATATGAAATGTCCTCATATTTCACGTTGAAGTTGTAATACCAGTGTCATACCCATATACACATTTGTGTCCTGATATGTCACAAAAATGCGCACACACACACACACGCACACACACACACACACACACACACGCGTATGCGTGAACTGGCTTTAGTCTGCAGTGACTCTGCTTCAAAAGATTCTTTCATTGTTCTTTGTTTCATCACAGCTTCCAGACAAAATATTATGACATTGTGTTTTGCAGAGGTGTAATGTAGTGAATTATTCTTACTTCGTTACAGTTCTTGAGTATTTTTTGGGAGAATCTGTACTTAATTTGAGTTTTTATATTTCTGTCAACTTTTACTTTTACTCCACTACATTTCCTAAATAAAATGTATACTTTTACTCCGATAAGTTTCCCCAAAGCATTTCCGTTACTTACTACAAAGTAGGAAGAACACAGACTGCACACAACCGTGGTTGATTTCATTTTCTGGGTTGCGTCCGTTGCTGGAGCGGCTGAGAAGAGTGCGGTACGAGAGCGACCTCTAGAGGCCAAATAAAAACTATCCCCTGATGCCTTGTTGAGTTTGTTTTGACATGTGACGAGAAGCTGTGCTTTAAAAATACTCTTTAAAACGGATTTAAAACATAGACAACAAAGCGGTATGCTATACAGTACACTACAGTAGGCCGGTCATTTTTGACCAGGAACACCACAAGTGTTGTAGGATTTTCAACACAACACAAGGGTTAAACAAATGTTCAAATGCCACAGAAAATATATCAAGCCAAGGATCACCAGCAAAAAACAAACTCTGCAAACATGCAGCCGCTTACTCTTCATCTAATGTTTTCAGTGTCTAACTTTACAATCAATGGAAACGTGCAGTTTAATTTCAATAAATAAAGCATGTAGGCCTGGATAATAAATAGAAAATTAAACAGAATATATAAATATATTGATAGGCCTGCTGCACATTTTTTTGTTATAATTTCAGATAATACAACAAACAAACACATTTCTATCAAGACAACTCTCAGGATATTGGTATGGTAATTGATATTAGCATGATAATGGACATGACAATTTTAATGTAGTTGGTCTTGGTTTGAAAAGATCTGCTACTTGTCATAGTTGTGTCTGTTTATCCTGTCTTTGTCACATGATCCTTGTTTTGAGTTTAGTTCTGTCATCAGTCATCATTAGTCTATTGTCTTCAGCTGTGTTGTAATTAGTCATGCCTGTCACCTGTGCCCCGCTCGTTATCCTCTTGTGTTCCTCTGTATATCTTCCCTCTGTTTCAGTCCAGTCCTTGTTGAGTGTTAACGTTACATGTGTGATTTTCCCTGTTTCCTGTCCTGGATTATTTTAATTAAAACGTCTTTGTATTTTACCTCCGAGTTCCGTGCTTCCTTCCGTCACCATAGTGTTACACTACTGCTGCAGATCAAGTACTGAGACTGGCCACTGCCAATACATTCACAGACATTGCTGTGAACATGTGAGACATGCTGCTGATGCACATGTGAAGCCCAGTTGCAGTTTTATTCATTTGGTTTGTTGGCATTTCCTAAGTATTATTTCTTAATATTATATATTTTTATGTTATATGGAATGTTTTCCCCTAAATGTGTAAGTTCATTTTGATGAAAAAGGAAAAATGTATGTTGATTTGTTATAAGTGCTTACCAGTTGTTGTGAGACAGGATTGGTTGAATGCATAGGTGGGCGGGAACAAAGAGACGAGGGGGAAGAAGAGGTGATTGCTGTACGATAGAACAGGTAAAAGTTTAACTTGAAGTGTAAAAAATGCCATCCTATGGCAGTTGTCCAAAGTTGTCTCATGGAGAAAGTGCGTCACATGAGAGCTGTTGCCAACTAGCGCTGGTAAGACCGCTGTTTATTTTATTGGCTCATTGAGTGAGGTGGAAGGCTGTTTTGTGCCTCAACAAACTCCAGTGATGAATCATGCCTGCAACGGGGTACTTATTTATTTATGGCCATTTTGAACATTGAAGTGTCTAATTACTCTTTTGGACGTTTGGGTGTATCAATCAGGGTGATCAGTTGGACTTGAGTATTCAACATCACATTTATATTTCATTGACTGATACGAGACATTTTTGCATTTGTTGTCCAACTTCATTCATTATATTGAAGAACTACAAAGTGTTGTATCTGTAATTTGTTTATTGAGCTTTGAAAACTGTGCATCTGTAAAGGGGGAAACTTTACATTTTATTTTCTGTTATTTATTATTTATTCTATTTGTCTTAAGTAAACACAGCACATTTCATATTAGGTTTTTTTTTTGAATAATCAAGCAGGAAAACCTAATCCAGAACAGCCTAAAAACATAATCAAGAGTTTGTAAAAGAAGATAACTCCAAGATTTCTGGCCGACTTTGATGGGGTAATGGTGATTGTACCAAGCTGTATGTTGATGTCGTGTTGTAGAGTTTGGCCAGAAATCTTGGAGTTATCTTCGATGAGATGTGGTCTCTGAAGGTCAGTTGGTCAAAGACGCCGCGGTCATGCAGATTTGCACTTCGCAACATCAGGAAAATCCGTCCCTTCCTGACTGAGCAACACAACTGCTTGTCCAGGTCCTGGTCATTTCAAGGCTTGATTACTGCAATGCTCTTCTGGCTGGTCTGCCATCAAGTGCAATCAAACCTCTTCAAATGATCCAGAATGCTGCTGCACGTCTTGTCTTCAACGAGCCCAAGAGAGCCCACGTCACGCCCCTCTTCATCTCTCTGCACTGGCTACCCCTCGCTGCTCGCATCAAGTTCAAGGCGCTGATGCTTGCTTACAGATCCACCACAGGCTCTGCTCCTCCTACCTCCACACACTGCTACAACGCTACGTCCCCACCAGAAGACTGCGATCACTAAAGGAACGAAGACTTGTGGTACCGTCACAGAGAGGCACAAAATCACTCTTCAGAACATTCTCCTTCACTGCTCCCTGCTGGTGGAATGATCTCCCTACTTTCATCAGGAACGCAGATTCCCTGGCAATATTCAAGAGACAGCTGAAAACTCATCTCTTCCGTGAACATTTAATGCCCTCATAAAAAAAAAAACCCCTACCCTTCCTACTCTAGCTTATGGTACTGAGCAATGTATGAAACTTGTATTTTGAGCACTTCCTGTGTCTATTTACCAATTCATGAAGAATCGCTTGTTTGTTTTCCTCACTTGTAAGTCGCTTTGGATAAAAGCGTCTTCTAAATGTCTAAATGTAAATGTAGAGTTGGAGTGGCAGGGAAGACTAAAAGTTCAGTCTTTGCCAGGTTGAGCTGCAGGTGGTGTTCTTCCATCCACGTCGAGATGTCCGCCAGACAGCTTGAGATCCGTGCAGCTACTGTGGAATCATTTGGTTGGAGGAACAGGTAGAGTTGTGTGTCATCAGCATAGCAGTGGTAGGAGAAACCATGTGCCTGTATGATGGGACCCAGTGATGTAGTATAAATGGAGAATAGGAGGGGACCAAGAACTGAACCCTGAGGAACCCCAGTGATCAGTTGATGAGGTTTGGATACCTCCCCTCCCCAGGCGACTCTGAAAGACCTACCTGTGAGATAGGACTCAAACCACTGAAGCGCAGTACTTGAGATGCCAAATGATGAGAGAGTGGACAGAAGAATTTGATGGTTTACGGTGTCGAAGGCTGAAGTTGATCTTCAAGGCTGAAGTTGATCTTCAACTGAAGTTGATCTGAGCTCTGCTCTGAACAGGAAACTTTCCCAAAACATACTGATAAGTTGTACTTTTCTCTCAGTCAGAGGTACAGACAATATACATCATTATTTTCTAGTGTTTGAAAATGAAAAGGAAAATAAATGCTTTAACATAAGTTGAAGTTATTCAAATAATTTGATATATAATATTGATATTATCTTTGTAACATTTATAAAGATAAATGTTGATTAATAACTTCATTGTAAATCACTCAAAATACATATATATTGAAGTGGCAGTGGATTCCATTGGTGGATTCACCCCTTCACTGGGACCCATCAATACTATGGTCATCACAAAACCTGCACCAAATCCTACAGGACAAGGTGGAGTGAGGTCAGTTCAGCTGCTGAATTTTGTTTCCTGTGTTCCATGTATACACTAATGCTGATAATAGTAATATTAAGGCAACATCTTGACAAGACAAAATGCTTTAATCATTCAAAACAGACATTCAAAATAATTGATCCACAGTATTACAGAAGATAGAAATGCAAATTAACTTAATATATTAAAAAATTAACATGAGCAACTTAAATTCCCAAGTTAAACATCTCTTTACAGAAGTGACTCTACCAGATCCTTGCATGTTCAGCATTGAGGACAAGCCACTTGTTACCACCATGAACATGACACCTGAAAAGTGCATTTGGGTTGGTCCAGGAAGGAAGTGTGTTGTCTTAACAGGAGACTGCATGATGCTCCACCGACTCCACCTTTGCCTCTGGAAGGATATGATCTTGCTCCAACTGAAATGTACATTTGTTTGCACTGAGGAGCTCTTAAACCTTTATAGTCTCAACACAGTCTTGGATAGGCTCAGAAAATTGAGGAGGCAACTCGTGACCAAAGCTCTTGAACTGACCGGCATGAAAACCCAAGGTAACAGTCTCCAGATGTCAGAGTCCCTCGTCGAGCGAATCATCAGAAATGAGAAGAGGTGCAGAAATGGAGTCAGAGGCAACAGTTGAGTACAGCAAGATGATGAATGTTAACTAGCCACCTAAGACCAAATCGTTCATCCTAACGCCCCCTGGATTGGTGCGTCGCCTGATGGTGTAGTGTTCGATCCCACTGAATATCCTCAATCTGGACTTGTTGAAATTAAATGCCCTAATGTCAAAAACTTTGTCACTGCAAATGGGTTCATCACTCTAATAAAGAACCATGCATACACAACACAGCCCATCGTCACCAGATCAGCAGCTCCACACACTCCTTCACTCTCCTGGAGTTCTGATCACCTGCACTTCATCACCAGCATTCACTATAAGAGACACTTCTGCTCTCCCTTGTCTGGTCTCGTCCCTACGAACCTCACAGACTCCTTATCTGCTGCTTACCAGAGCCATTGGACTACTTACCCGTCTTCTGTCTGCCATCATCTGCCTTCCGTCTGCTTCAGCTCCATCCACCTTGTAACAAGTGGAATTAGGTACTGCTCCTTCATGGTGGAACGCACTCTCTCTCACTCGCTGATGAGCAGCCAGTTACAGACGGAGCGCGAACTGTGAGCATTGCATGTGTGCATCGTTTAATTCTGTTGTTCTTGTCGTTTATTTCTTTTGTTTTATTTAGTAACGCAGTTGTCAGTGAAGTGTTGCAAACTGCCCATGTGTTCGTGGGAACGGTGCTGATAATAAACCCCATGTGAAACGTCAGTTGGCCTACGTGAGTTTTGCTTGCACTTAGCTACAGCCATTCGGTCCAGCTATCCGGACTCTCTATAAAGCGTTACGACCTGCAATAGAGACACTACCATTACACTACAGCCGAGTCTTCATATCACCCTTCATTGTTGTGTCATCTCACCAGACTGCATTCCTGCTCAGCTCTGTGCCTCTTCTAAATAATCTGTTTTTACATACTCGCTTGTCTGCATCCTTCTGTTGTGACAGATTAATTCTGATTAAAACATGTTTATTGTACATGTACAAAAAGTTGTGATCTTATTTCAAGGCTGATTGTTTTCATTTTTACACATATGTATTGAGTTTTTCATGTACTCAGCACTGTCAACTAAACAATATTTAAAAAGCACCACAAGAGTTTAGAATTAACAGTGAATGGATTGTCCACAAAAGTAAAAATGGTCAATTATTTAGTGTTAACTAAACTAGTGATAACTAGTGTTGGTTGATTGAAGAGTCAAGATTACATTACCTTATTTGAACAGTGTCTTAAATGGCTTGTTTTAATAATTTTACAACCTGCTTGCAACGGCACAGATCTCAGAACGTGTCAGGACGTGTCATCCACCTGATCACACATTCCCAAAAAAACAAACAAACTTGTAGATTGACTGTTTCTAGGGTGTGTTCCAGAATAGATGTGAGACACACCATAGCAAGACAGTTCAAGTTCAGTGGAGGAACAAACATCTACACCATCATTACTCATGGTTAGTAAATACTACTTCATAAAAGACTGACATATATAGATTTAACAGTGTCATGTATAAACATTGATCTTACATTGACTTATCAAACAGCATTGGTATATTGTGTATAATTTTGTTTGATTGCTATAAAACTTAAAGCAATTATTTGATCTTTTAAAGTAATTTTAGCAGTTTTTTGATGCCTTGTGTCTCTCGACTCTTGGCTGAATCTACGTTCTCTTCATAAATACATGCATTCATCTTACAAACTTTAATTCAAATCTTTCATTTAGATCATGTGAGTGTATATTATTCATAATTCAGTCTATCCACAGTAGCTTTCTTGATCAAATCCCGGCTTGTATAACTGACTCCCTCACTTTGAGCTTGTTGACGTGTGTCTGCCTGCTTTTGTGTGTCAGTGTTGGTGTGACTCATGTGAGGAACCTCTGACTGTTTGAAGAACATGTTATGTTTTTTCAAATATTCAACTTTATTTATGTGTAATATTGCTGTCTGAGCACGAAAAAGCTCTGCAAGGTTACAAAGCACTTTTCTATATCAGTGCACACTGTTTCTGAACTCCCTGAAACGCCTCCATTGTATTCTTTAGTTTTCTTCCGGGAACAAACATGTCGCAATATTCCTCTGTGTTAAAGGGTTAGTAATGAGTCGGCACTTGGGCGTAAACATGGAGGCTCTGCAATGCGTTCACTGCACCAACTGCACAACAGACTGACAGGGAAGAGGGAACGACATATCAGAAGCTTAAATTGACAAGGCTTCTTAAACAAATGGAAAAAACAAACAATTTATCATGACCACGACAGAGATGATAATCAAACCAGCCAAACAGATGTTTTATTTATTGCTGGCAGAGTAAGCTGTAAAGGCTCTGCCCACTTCTGGAAAAGTGTTGGGGAGCAGCATTTCATTTCTATTTAACAGATTAGTTTAGTTAGCTTTATATGAACGTATAACAACACATCTGTTCTTGCACTGGCTTCCAGTTGCAGTTAGAATTGATTTTAAAGTACTGTTACTTGTTTATAAATCACTTAATGCCTAGGACCTCAATACATTGTAAATATGATCATATAATATAAACTTTATAAACAAATCACAAAAGATCACTTAGAAATACCAAGGGTTCACTCAAAGCAAGGACAGTCTGCTTTTAACTGTTATTCCAGCCGCAGCTGAACCAGCTTCCAGAAGAGATCAGATGTGCTCCAACAGTAGTCACAAAATCCAGACTCAAAACATATATCAATCTTTTATGCATCATCTTTTATATTTCTGACTGTTTTAATGCATTTTAAATCTTGCTGTCTGGTTGAAAGACCTGGGAGACTTAGTAAGCATTTGTTATCCCAGCTACCTGGGATATCTATCCATCATAAACATATTCCACATGGCTCCGGGGGGTTAATAAAGGCCTTCTGAAGCGAAGTTTCGCCAGACCACCTTCTGTATTCTGCTTACAAAGAAAGTGTAAAATTCTCACAGTTCATAAAGCTTACGCTACGTCCTACACCTTCCCTTTTCAACTTCCGGAAAAAAAGCTTAACTGACGCGAAACCAGCTCCGTTTTTTCCGTAATTCAAATACGGACGGCAGTCTGGCGGAAGCTAGATATTTTAATTCATAACTTGTTTTTTTTACAGAAACACATCATTTTGCTTCAGAAGGCCTTTATTAATCCCCCCGAGACGTGTGGAGTATGTTTATGATGAATGGATGTAGATGAAGGCACTTTCTTGAGCTTCATACTCGTTGATCCTGTTCACTGTCACTATAAAGCTTGGATGCGTCAGGATATTTATTAATATATCTCTGAGTGTATTAATCAGAAAGAAGAAAATCATTTACACCTAGGATGGCTTGAGGGTTAGAAAAGCTTGGGGTAATTTTTATTTGAAAGTGAACTAATCCTTTAACCCTTGTGTTATGTTACGGGTCAATTTGACCCATTTAGATTTTCAAGTTGTTGGAAATACTTTTTAACCTATGTTTTTTTTCTTGATATTTTGTGACTTTTTCTCATTTATCATCATGAACATGCATGCAAAGTTTCAACATGCTGGTGTTTTTTGACACATACAAACAAAATTACTGTTACGTTCGTGATGTTCGCGGGTCAATTTGACCCGCATATTTTAACGCTCCAAGGCAACTGTACTGACCCAAAATAATAACATTTCTTGGTTATATTTTGTTATTTTATTTTTTTACTACCTTATGAAGCTAAAAAATTAGGTTTTTCTCACTTATTTCAATATAGAAAAATATTTTGTCAGCCACAGATGGTAAAAATTACCTATCATTTATTTTTTCAAGCTACCTGATATAATATTAAACCTTTGTTTTTTTTCTTGATATTTTGTGACTTTTTCTCATTTATCATCATGAACATGCATGCAAAGTTTCAACATGCTGGTGTTTTTTGACATATACAAACAAAATCACTGTTACGTTCGTGATGTTCGCGGGTCAATTTGACCCTCATAGGCAGCTATTGAAAAGCAACTGTACAGACACAAAATAAAAACATTTATTTTATGTATTTCAGGGCATCAACCCTGCTCAAACCCTAACCAAACACACTTCAAAAAGCTAAATCATGGTGTTCAGAATTAATGGCAAATTACAAATGAAAATCTTTGACAGACACAGATAGTAAAATAAGCTCTCATTTATATATTCAAGATATCTGAAATACCTAGCTTTTAACCAAACCTTTTATGTAGGATTTTCAAAGGCAGCTTCACATAGCCAAAAAATAAATAAAAAACATTTATTTGATGTATATTTTTGTTATGTCTTGTTTCTCACTCCCCTGTGAGTGAATAATGAGCTTTCCCACACTTTTGCTCAGTGTGGCACGAGACTTTGACATAGACAGCAGGAAAAATGAGCTCCCAAAAATTTACAATATTTACATCAAAAGAAGTAATTTCACAGGTTTTGGAGTATGATACTGATACAGATGAAGATGAAGATGTTTCAGAGTTAGAAGATGCTTCAGAGATGGATGAAAATGTTGATGAAGATGCAGAAAATGAATGGTCTATGGATTACTCTGAGGAAGAGGCTGCCACATCCTCCAGAAATAACTTCTTTACTTTACTTCTTTACTATGAAATGAGTTTACAAAATTATATAGCTACATTTAATTGTTCAGTAATGATGTTCTAAGAAAAATAAATAAATTAAAAAATTAAAAAATGTTAAAAAAAAAAAAAAATGTATATGCAAAACAAGTCAGCATGTTGTTTATTTTCAAATTTTGTCAAAACAAAACAGTTTTAAAAAATGGTTAAAAAACATTTTCATTTAATCATATCTTCAGATATATGTTTTTTTAAATATTTGACAAATGTTGATATTAAAAGTTTACAGTTTGTACCTGAATCATTGTTGTTTTTCATAGTGTGATTTTTGAGGAATTGTATTGAATCCAATTAGGGTCAATTTGACCCGTTCCATAAAGAGTGGACACAGAAATCTAACAGCGCACAAGGGTTAAGGAGACACACACAAAAACATCATGTTTTTGCTTCCACTCATAAAGCGGCATTTACAGAATAGCATAATAATTGATCTGTGAGGTGTTTTGAGCTGAAACTTCACACACACATTCTATTGGAGACCTGAGATACATATCATCTTGAATTATTGTATTTGAATGAGTTGACTGAGAGTCCTGATCCGATCACTGCTTCATTTCATAATCCAAATTACATTTGAGTGCCAAATATTAGGAGTTAAAGTACTTCAGATCTTTTTCTTTTTGTCCTGCAGCTGTGAATCAGTGAAGGGCGATGGCATCTGTTAAAGAACTGATCAAGAAATCACTGTGTGAACTGAAAGGAGATGATCTAAAGGATTTTCAGTGGCACTTAGAGAATGATCATGAGTGTATATCAAAGTCTGACATGGAGAATGCAGATAGGTTAAAAACAGTGAATAAGATGGTGGACTGTTTTGGACCAGAAGAAGCTATGAAGATCACAGTGGAGATCCTGAGGAAGATAAACCAGAATAATCTGGCTGAGCAGCTGGAGAATAAACACAAGCAAGGTAATGTTTCATTTGTTGTGACTGTAATATAATTCACAGATATTTTAAAGACAAGTGCCGCTGTTGGAGCTCATTCAAAAGAGATACGGGGTAAATAACAATCACTGCCTCTACATGGAAACAAGAAAATATAACATCAAGTAACAATTATAGGGACAAGAAGAACATCATCAGATCTTATACAAGTACATTTAATAGAACAGTGTGATTTTACAAATGGTTAAACCGTCTACAGTGGTCTTAGTTAAAACCCTTAAATTAAAACTTCTGCAAGCTCATTTCAATAACCCTAACTTAACCCTAATACATTTACCCTTATTTCTAGGTTGGTGTACTAGATGTCAATGTTTCACCAAAAATCTTTTAATAATGTCAGTCAACATGACCTGAAGTTGATCTGAGTCCAATGATGCCAATCCAATAAATCTTCTGAAAGGAAAAAAAGAAAGTTGTTCAGAAATTTTAAAACTGAAACCAACTGTATTCTAGTCAGCATTAGTCAAGGTGTTTCCATCACCATATATGTTGTCAGCTTAAGCATAATCAGTATAAGATGTGCATGTTGCAGTGCGATAAGTGTGATTAATTTGGATATAGCAGAAGTGCAGTTTTTATCAGATGTGCTGTAGTTATGTTTGTAATGGGAACTGCAAACCAGGTTACAAATTACATATATGTTTATTGGGAATTTATGAAAAACTTGATCACTTGTTTTTGCTGTCTTTTCCCCTTTTTTTTAAAGGCTCAACTGCAGATGACAGAAAAGATACTCTTCATGATTACAAAGAGACCAGTGTCAAGCTGAAGATCAAATTAAAAGAGGACTACAAGCGGATATTGGTTGGTAATTCACAGATGGGTCATCAGGAAAATCTGAATGACATTTATACTGATTTATATGTGGTGAAGAATGAGACTGGAGGAAGAGTAAATGACCACGAGGTGAGACAGATCGAATTGAATCATAAACATTATGATGCCAAGGACACACTATTCCTATGCAGTAATATTTTTAAAGTCAATGAAACCAAAAAGGTACTGACAATGGGGATTGCAGGAGTAGGAAAAACTGTCTCTGTCAATAAGTTCATCCTTGACTGGGTTGAAGGAAAAGAAAATCAGGAAATAGCCTTCATTTTTCCTCTACCGTTCCGTCAGCTAAACCTGATTACAGAGAACTGCAGTCTCATGGGACTGATTCACGAATACTTCTTTAGTGATCCTAAAGAACTGCCCTCTCTTCCTGAAGGAGATGGAAAGGTCTTGTTTATTTTTGATGGGCTGGATGAATGTCGCTTTCCTTTGAACTTTAAAGAGGGTGGCAGATTTACAGATGTTCACAATATAACAACAGTGAGTAAGATAGTTACAAGCCTGATCAAGAGAGACCTGGTTCCCTCTGCTCTCATCTGGATCACATCCAGACCAGCAGCAGCCAGTCTGATACCCCGAAACTACATTGATCAGGTGACTGAAGTGCGAGGATTTAATGATGAGCAGAAAGAGCAATACTTCATCAAAAACAGCACTTCTGAGGTTTCTGAAAACATCATCAGTCACATCAAGAAATCCAGGAGCCTGTACATCATGTGCCACATCCCCGTCTTCTGCTGGATCTCTCTTACAGTTCTTCAGCCTCTACTGGCTCAAGAGAGCAATAACAAAAATAAAACACCAACAACTCTCACAGAGATGTACACAAACTTCTTAAATTCTCAGCAGCAACAAATGAAAGAAAAATACTGTGATGACCCTGAACCTAAAGCCAATACAATATCTTTTGATAAGATTATTCTGAAGCTTGGGAAACTGGCCTTTCAGCAGCTGCAGAAAGGTCAACTGATTTTCTACAAAGAAGATCTTGAGGAATGTGGACTAAATGTCAGTGAAGGGTCTGTCTACTCTGGGTTATGCACTCAGATCTTTCAGAAGGGAAAGGTTTCAGCAAGAAACGTTTATAGCTTTGTTCATCTCAGTGTACAGGAATTCCTTGCTGCTCTCTATGTGTTTTTGATTAGCAAAGACAAGAAAGAAAACCCATTTCTGGAATCATGGACAGAAAAACTGAAATGGAAACTCTCCAAAAAGCCACTTTTTCAGCTTCATAAGGCTGCAATCAACAAGGCTTTAGAAAGCAAGAACGGACACCTGGATCTTTTCCTCCGGTTCCTTCTGGGTCTTTCACTGGAGTCCAATCAGAGTGACCTGAAGGAACTGCTGCCAGGACTGGAACTCAAAACAGGGAACCTGAAAAACACTGCTGACTTTATCAAAATGAAGATAGAGGAGGAGAAATCAGTAGAGAGGACCATCAATCTCTTCTACTGTCTGAGTGAACTGAAAGATGACTTTGTGGTGGAAATCCAGAAGAATCTGAGCTCAGGAAATCTTTCAGCACAGAATCTTTCCTCTGCTCAGTGGTTTGGTCTGGTGTTTGTGCTCCAGATGTCAGAAGAGACTCAAGAGACCTTTGAACTGCAGAAATACAGAAGATCTGATGAAGCAGTGGGAAGACTGCTGCCAGTGATCAAAAACACCAGAAGAGCACTGTAAGAGTCTTCTTTACAATCATTTACATGCACTGTTAGTAATTTTAATTGGGCCTTAATATTATACAGGTGATTTGATGTCCAAGACTGTTCAGATTAATAAATGTAAATGTATCAGTGTGTGATGTTATTAAATGCCAACGTATCTCAATCATCAAGCTGGGTCAGGCTTTAGGCAAAACTGAAGTACCTGAGTTTTACCCATTTTATTATTCTTAATTTAGTCATAAATTAAAGAAAACTGAAAATAATGGTTATTTTATAAAGAGAACATTAATTTAGCTTTGCCTACATCACTTCAGTCAAAAGTTTTTCCAAATGATTTATGCTCCAGATTATAAACCCTATCTAATAAGCATTACTATTGCATTACTCTCTACACAGACTCCATAGTTGTAATCTCACTGCTCAGTGTTGTGAGAGTTTGTCTTCAGCTCTGCAATCCTCAAACTCTGTCCTGAGAGAGCTGGACCTGCGTAACAATCACCTGAAGGATTCTGGAGTGAATCTTCTTTCTGATGGACTGAAGAGTCCAAACTGTCACCTGGAGATGCTGAGGTTTGAGACCACATAAATTCTTGTTTTTCTTTTTTTTTTTTTTAAATTTCATTCAGATTTATTATAAATGCAATTACATTGTTTTTTTTTTAGATTTCCCTCATGTAATCTCACTGCTCAGTCTTGTGAGAGTTTGTCTTCAGCTTTACAATCCTCAAACTCTGTCCTGAGAGAGCTGGACCTGAGTAACAATGACCTGAAGGATTCTGGAGTGAAGCTTCTTTCAGATGGACTGAAGAGCCCAAACTGTCACCTGGAGATGCTGAGGTCTGAGATCACATAAATTCCTGTTATTCATTATTTCATTATTTAAATCTCACTCAGATTTATTATAAATGCAATTACATTGTTTGTTTTTTTTTGTTCAGATTTCTCTCATGTAATCTCACTGCTCAGTCTTGTGAGAGTTTGTCTTCAGCTTTACAATCCTCAAACACTCTCCTGAGAGAGCTGGACCTGAGTAACAATGACCTGAAGGATTCTGGAGTGAAGCTTCTTTCTGATGGACTGAAGAGTCCAAACTGCTATCTGGCAACATTGAGGTAAATGGTTTAAAATAATTAACGAAATACTATCAGAATGAATGATTTTGTAACAGAATGTGGGATCTGCTCTCAAAGGAATACCAGAACAAGAGACAAAACAACATTTGAAGCAGTGTGATATTTTCAAATATTTATACAGATGTCTGTATTTTCAGAATTGAGAGGTATGGCCCACATGCACTGCATAAGTCTGAGAAAAATATGGTTGGGGTGGAGAGATGGTAGTGGACTGTGTGAAGAATGAAATTACAAAATGGCCTTAAACAAGTACTAAAACTGTAAAATGTTGCTTTTTCAAAACCATCTATTTCGTGCACGGTGTGCTTCTGATAGTACTGCCATCTATTGCCTGTGTATGGGACATCATTAACATCTTAGTAAGACTTCACAATGATCACCATATGCTAAATGGCAATTATGTGAAACAATGTTATGAACCAGTTAACTGGCAATTTATTTTTATGAATTCTAGCAATACATTTTTGAGGCTATGGGATATTGCTTAGGCAAGTTTATTTATATAACACATTTCAAGCACAATGGTAATTCAAAGTGCTTTACATGAAAATGAAACAAATACATGATAATAAAAATGGAATGAAAAAAGAAACAAATACATAAGAACAGAATGAAACATGGAAAATAAAAGTAACAATAAAGCAGAGAATACCCCTATCTGACGAGTTAGAGAGTTTCACTCAAAATATTAGGTCTACGTATTTTTAATTTATCTCTTTCCCATATTGGCTGTCTTTCTCTGTGGTTTTCTTTTGTTGCCTGAAATAATTTGTTTGACCTCCAATAGATCTGATTTTTCACCCAAAATTGGCCAGGAAGAGTTCTAGGTCACTTGGTCCTTGACCTCAGGTTCACTCAAACCCACTGCTCTCACCATGTAGTTTCAATTTTGTTTTTATGAAAGAAATCTACTTAATCTATAATCTGATTCTATGAGCATATATACAATGTATTGAGGTTCTTTGGCACATTCAATTTTTTATTTCATCAATGCATTGGCTCAGGGGGTCAGTGGTCTTAATCATTAGGTTTTAGGGTTAGGTGTTATCCAGATTGCTCTTTTTCAGGAGGGGCTTAACTACTGCAGTTTTCTCTTTGTTACGAAGAGACAGCAGAGTGAGATCCAATTGCAGCTTTATTAAAAGTTGGCGTAGTCAGACAGACAGTGGTCAATGAACATCAAACTGGTATGCAGGGGATAATCAGAATCGAGGTCAAGAAACAGGCAATAAATCCAAAAGACAGGCAGATAACAATCAGGAAACAGGGAACAGGCAAAATCAAAACCGAGAAAACAGACACAGCAATAAACGATCAGAATTGGCATAGGATGTAGATCAAGACTTTGTGGTGATGTGTTTGTGCAGTGTGCTTAAATAGGGAGATGTGATTAGTGTCAGGTGTGAGTGTAATCAGTCCACGTGTGGAGACTTTTGGGAATTGTAGTTCAGTAGTGCAGTGGGTGAATGGGTGTGTAGTGCATTGTGGGGAGTGAAGTCCGGTAGTGAGTGTGCATGTGTGTGTGTGTGAAAGTCCAAGATGAAGTGCCCTCTAGTGATTTACACAGGCACTTCAGCTAACAATCGTGACATAGCCCCCCTCCTGAGGAGTGGATTCCAGACACTCAAAACAACATCTGGGAGTTTAGGAGGGAGGCAAGCTGAGGGGTGGGATGGAGGGCCAGATCAGTGGAGTGGAGGTGAACATGGTGAATGTAATTGCACAGATGTCCTGGGGGGAGCAGGGCGATCAGACGGCCGTGGCGGAACAGGCTGTGCAGACGGCCAGGGCGGAACAGGCAGACGGCCAACCTCATTGATCTAGCCCTTCTGGCCACCACCATGATAGATCGGGGAAAGCTGCAACAAAAAATAGAGAGAGGTTAGTAGTGGTCGTGTGAGGCGTAACAGGGCCAGCAAAGAGCTCAGGAACACCCCTTAGGGTTCTGGGTAGGCCCTCCTGACTGGTCATGTGGCTGCGGGTAGACAGTTCAGGGACCAGCTGAATGGTTGTGATAGGGCAGACCGAGAACTCAGGAAGGGCCCTTGTGATTCCATCCAGGCAGACAGGAGGTTCGAGGGTAGCCACTGCGGTTGTATCAAGATAGTCAGGGAATTTGTGGGATGTGCGATGGACAGGGCGTTAACTCTGGGGCGGATCCATTGAGCTCTGGAGCTGGTTCATGGGGTGCTAGAGCGGGTTCATGGGGCGCCGGAGCAGCCTCGGAAGCGTTAGAGTGGCCTTCTTACGGCGCGGCTTGTGCTCACGTCGTGGCTGGGGATGCTCTTGTGACTTGGCTGGGCTCATGAAGATCATCGGTCTCTTGGTTTGACACATGAAAATCAACGGTGACATGGCTTGGTTCGTGAAGATCAAAGGTAGCTTTACTCAGCTCTGGACGATCAGCTGAGGCGTGCTGTGGCTCTGGACGATCAGCTGAGGCGTGCTGTGTCTCTGGACGATCAGCTGAGGCGTGCGGTGGCTCTGGACTGGCGGCCATTTTTTGCTCAAGCTCAGTTGTGGTTGTCATGTTGTGATTGATCTCAGGTGTGGAAACTATAGGGCTGGAATGTTCATGAACCACAGGGCTAGACATGAACAAAACTGGATCTGTGGGTGATTGTGCTGAGTTAAGCTCCGTTTCTCCCACAGTAAATGACGATCCGCACAACATAGCATAGTCCATAAATCCAATCAAACTATATTCCACGTTGTCATCAGAAAACAAAGATCTTAAGGATTCGTTGACCCCTCTGCCAAAAGGGCATTTGAATGCATTCTCATCATATGAAACATGATAATATAACTCACAGAATTGGGCAACGTAATCCTCAATCAATGAATCTCCCTGTTGAAGCCATATCAGCTGATCAAGGTAATCCATTCTGTGATTGACTCTGCAGGCCAAGCCACTGGATCTTGTTTGGCGAAGTCTTCTGTTACGAAGAGAGCGGAGTGAGATCCAATTGCAGCTTTATTAAAAGTCTCTTTAATTTAGCAATGCTTCTCAGTTGCTAGAAGCTGCTTTTAACAACGGCCCTAACTTGCTTGTCAAACTTTAACTTAGAGTTAAAAATTACTGCATCAAAAGTTCAACGTTCCCTGCATCCACATCAAAGTTCCCTGCATCCACAGACAACAACAAGTCATTTGACACTTTGAGTAAAGCCGTCTCAGTGCTGTGCTTGGACCTAAAACCAGACTGAAATTATATATGTATATTAAAATCACCAAGGACGACAAGGCTGTCACAGTTCATTATCATAGAGGATAAAAATTCAGAGAATTCCCTGATGAAGTCTTTGTTATATTTAGGATTTAAAGTGCAAAGGCCACCGGCCTAGTCAGGATCACAGTAAAAACCTGCACTCAGAAGCAGGCCTCAGAAGCAGGCTTACATTTAAAGCAACTCCTAAAAATAGTAGCGATACCCCCACCTAGCCCCCCAGTCCTAGGAGAGTTCAAGGAGAGAAAGTCAAACAGAGAGGCTTCAGCCAGAAAATCCCGATCACCCTCCTTGAGCCATGTCTCAGTCATCCAGGCCTTGCGAGGAAATCAGATCATTAATTAAAAATGTTTTGTTAGTAATAGATCTAATGTTTAACAAGGCCATCTTCACAGATAAGTTAACAAGAGCATTATGCTGACGCAATAAAGGCACATATCCCAATGAACGCAAGTTATCAGAATGAATCCCTCTCTTCTTAGAATAGTGTCAAATAATATTAAAACCTGTTGTCACTTCCTGACACGAGGAAACCATAGCAACCAACACAGAGTACCTCACATCCCAGAGACAAGGAGAGAGATTCTGTAACGCCGAGTCAAAGTCGTCCACCATCGGGCTTGAGTGACCGGCCAGTCTAGCAATGAAGGCACCCACGCGTGCAGTCCTCAGCCTCACCAGCACACTTCCTTGCTTGCCCTGTCTCCTGCTACGTTTCCTATGGTGTCGTAAGCAATCCTCCTACGCACACCCCCTGAAAGGGGAATCACAAGTCTTGGGGCCGCCTGAGTGCTAACTAGAAACCACCGCATTAGATTTCCTCAGATTTAGCAGGAACTCGCGCTCATACACACGAAGCGAGCTGATTCGGTGTACGAGAAGAGATGAAAACAGGACAAAAAACAGTTAACACGTAGAACAGACATAGCAGACAGCAAGCCGAGTTACACGCAGGCGCCATCTTGACTTGAATCTTATCACCAGAGTACAAGGCCAATCAGAAAAGTCGGCAGTCACCACTGAAATCCATGCTGAAAATGACTCTGTTAATATTTATTGTCACTTCAAATTTAATTACAAATTACACAAATAACATAAATTATATATCTTAAATTCGAAACAAAACAAAAAACTAATTCATTTTTTAACACTCTGGGGTCTGAGGCTAATTTGGGGCCCTGGAGTAGTTTTGATATATCGTGATATTTGTGCTTTTTTCAGTTCCTTATAAAAATACACTCACCTAAAGGATTATTAGGAACACCATACTAATACTGTGTTTGACCCCCTTTTGCCTTCAGAACTGCCTTAAGTCTACGTGGCATAGATTCAACAAGGTGCTGAAAGCATTCTTTAGAAATGTTGGCCCATATTGATAGGATAGCATCTTGCAGTTGATGGAGATTTGTGGGATGCACATCCAGGGCACAAAGATGCTCTATTGGGTTGAGATCTGGTGACTGTGGAGGCCATTTTAGTACAGTGAACTCATTGTCATGTTCAAGAAACCAATTTGAAATGATTCGAGCTTTGTGACATGGTGCATTATACTGCTGGAAGTAGCCATCAGAGGATGGGTACATGGTGGTCATAAAGGGATGGACATGGTCAAAAACAATGCTCAGGTAAGCCGTGGCATTTAAACTATGCCCAGTTGGTACTAAGGGGCCTAAAGTGTGCCAAGAAAACAATCCCCACACCATTACACCACCACCACCAGCCTGCACAGTAGTAACAAGGCATGATGGATCCATGTTTTCATTCTGTTTACCCCAAATTCTGACTCTACAATCTGAATGTCTCAACAGAAATTGAGACTCATCAGACCAGGCAACATTTTTCCAGTCTTCAACTGTCCAATTTTGGTGAGCTCGTGCAAATTGTAGCCTCTTTTTCCTATTTGTAGTAGAGATGAGTGGTACCCGGTGGGGTCTTCTGCTGTTGTAGCCCATCCGCCTCAAGGTTGTGCGTGTTGTGGCATCACAAATGCTTTGCTGCATACCTCGGTTGTAATGAGTGGTTATTTCAGTCAAAGTTGCTCTTCTATCAGCTTGAATCAGTCGGCCCATTCTCCTCTGACCTCTAGCATCAACAAGGCATTTTCGCCCACAGGACTGCCGCATAATGGATGTTTTTCCCTTTTCACATCATTCTTTGTAAACCCTAGAAATGGTTGTGCGTGAAAATCCCAGTAACTGAGCAGATTGTGAAATACTCAGACCGGCCCGTCTGGCACCAACAACCATGCCACGCTCAAAATTGCTCAAATCACCTTTCTTTCCCATTCTGACATTCAGTTTGGAGTTCAGGAGATTGTCTTGTCCAGGACCACACCCTTAAATGCACTGAAGCAACTGTCATGTGATTGGTTGATTAGATAATTGCATTAATAAGAAATTGAACAGGTGTTCCTAATAATCCTTTAGGTGAGTATATTAATGACAAAAGTCTCATTACACTGTATTCAGCACAAACTAGGCTACAATAATATGTGAGGCACATGTTTGTATTTTTGAGAGAATTACGTATATGCATGGTCTTTGGAAAAAAATAAAAAATAAGTCACTGAAACAAGTCCTCAAAACACATGTTTTTTCACAAGACTTTTAGAAACTATATATCTTAGTCTAGAATTTTTGCTTCAAAGTGATGTTAATATCATTCTGTCCCATAAAACAATGTATTGATTTTAAATTTCTAAGACACTTTTGATTTGAAGGGCCATATGCGGGGAGGCGTGAATCTTGCTGTGATTCACACCTGAGGAGATTAAGACCCTACCCCTATAATGAGCCGCATAATGAGCCATTCAGTCAGGAATGTTACTGGGTGAACTAAGAAAGAATGCAATACGGCTGACCCCTCAATGTTAATTAGTCGCTGAAGTTACTATTTAAGTTAGTTTTTTTTACACAGTTACAAATAAATAATATCTAATGAATGGCTAAAATATGTGTAAATTAAACTCATGTGGACTGTTGGTGTGTGTCTGTAGGTTGTCTGGCTGTATGGTAACAGAGGAAGGCTATCATTATGTGTCTTCAGCTCTGAGTTTGAACCCTTCACACCTGAGAGAGCTGGATCTGAGCTACAATCACTCAGGAGATTCAGGAGTCAAGCTTCTTTCTGAACAACTGGAGGATCCAAACTGCACACTAGACAAACTCAAGTATGTGAAGCAGGAAGAGTTTTGATTAAACAACTCCAAAAACAGCCTTACCATCTTATTACATCTTATTTGACTTTGTTACTTATATATATATATATATATATATATATATATATATATATGTATAACAAAAGTTAAATTGATAATTTACAGAGGTTTGGCTCTAGTTATACAATCGAATGCTTCATTCTGATTGGTTGATGAACTTTCTGAGGTGTGTAATTATTTTCCAGTAAAGTATTTCACATCTAAAGTATTTCCAGTCACATATCACTTCGTCAAATGATTTCAGCTATTTCAGCCTTCACCTTACAACAGAGAAAAACAAAAAAACACAAACACATACACAAAGACACTGAATAAACAAATATAACAAACAATAAGATAAAAATGACAAACTATTTACATGATATAATTAAGTATACTCTTTTCACACAGGATCTGATCAGCTTCACACAATGGAGGCTTATTTATTTTTAACAGAATGGTAACTTTCATCTAGGTTGTACACAACACAGCTGTACATGGACTTTACAGGTTACTCTATTCACTATTGGTGCATGTATACATATCAAGTCAAGTCAAGTCACCTTTATTTATATAGCGCTTTTTACAATGCAAATTGTGGCAAAGCAGCTTTACATTAAGAATTGGCAAATAATTTTTGGCTGCACAGCAGCTCCCAAAGAAAATGGTGTCATTGTCCAGCTTATTCAATATATTATTGATTCATTCTGTTGCAAAGATCGATAGTTATTAGTCTAGCTGATTTATGTATATCAGCACTGGAGAAAACAGTGACTTGATCGTCCGGCTTAGCTCAGTTCGCAAACAAGGGCGCCATGCAGGCATACTAAAAACACTGCTGAATATCAAGCAAGTGTCGCCATCTTAAGCAAGCCAAAGGCAACAGCGGCAAGGAATCAAAACTCCAACAAATGGAGAAAAAAACCTTGGGAGAAACCAGGCTTAGTCGGGGGGCCAGTTGTCCTCTGGCCATCAGTGAACACTTGTCCGATACTTAGGCAAAGTTACAGCTCATTAAACTGATTTGGAAATGCAAAACAGTCAAAATATGTTATCCAGTTCCATCTAGTTTAAGATATTTTTAATCACGCCGGTATGGGACGGTTTGTTTGAGGATATGTGTGTCAGGAATCAAATAAGGCTCAAGGTCCAAATGCCAGTGCAAAAGTTTATTTAACTGGCAGAGAGCAAACAAGCAATCAAGAGCAGCAAGTTTGTGACTGACGCTGGATACAATAACTCCGTGAAGGAAGATCATCCACATAGAAGAAGGTTCCAGGTAGCTGAACATAGACCAGATGTTCGTAAGAAGCAAGCTGATTCCAAAATCAGGTAAATCCAGACACAAGTGAGGCAGGAGAAAAACTGGAGAGACAACTGGAGACAGTGATAATGAGTAACAACGATCTGACAACAAGCACACAACAAACAGTGTTAGATATAGGAGTGCTAATGCCCCAGAGGTGCAACCACTCAAATTAGCTCGTATCCGCAGACGTAACTAGGCAATGCTAACAAGCACCTATACCAGAACAACAGCAGGCAGACACAAACACATAGACCCATGAACCGTGAGAACGTGCCACTGGCTGATGAGTCGGTAACCCCTTCACAAAGGATGAGCTAGTTCACACAGTCTCCGCCGACACCCCAGGGCCAAGCTGCTGCCGCACACAGGCACAGGTTCCCCGTCTGACCCGGACATGGCCCGGATCCAGCCAATCACGTTAATTGGTAAACCTCGGGATAAGCAGAGAGACAAAAATTAGCGTAGATGCCATTGTTCATAGACGCCAGCCTATAGCATCCAAATACTATGCGAAAAGGAAATATTTGGACTCGTGCTGAAAGAGCGAGGTATACACGTGAGAGCAATGCAGGTTTAACCTAAATTATTTTTAAAATAATTCATTTTGGCTTGTTTAGCTACAAATGGTTGTTTAGGCCTTTGATTGGTCGCGTTAAAAGAAGTTTAAAAACCAGTGAAGGCTATACAACCCTAACGCAAGCCATCAGATAGATGGCTAGCGCTTTAGATTTCAGGTTAGTATTTTTATGTTTGCCTCAATACTGGTTACACGTATGTAATCATGGTTACACGTATGTAGTTGTCAATCTCAATTTTTCCCAGTCAGACTTGACTCTCTGTGACTCGTTTGTCGGTGTTTGTTGGTTCAGTGAGAACACGACACTTCATAACTTCATATATTAGTAAAGGCTCCCTGAACTCACCAGCACTTTCCCCGTAAAGACAAAAACTAAAGATACAACACTTTGTGTCACCGATGCTATTGCTAGGAGCAGCATAACGTGGATCAAGAGCATGTTCTTTGCCATCACATGTTCCCACCAACAAACGGCTGGTCATATTAGAAATTGAACAACAGCCCATAATAACAACTGCAATAACCATGATCTCAATCAATCATCTTCTCTTATCTCAGATTCTGAATATACAGCAAATTATTATGGAAATAAATGAAAAACAATATAGATAGTTAGAAGTCACTGACCACAACTGTAAAGTTACTAAGTTCCATTGAATAGCCAATCAATCCTATTTCACTCTAAATGCGTTACCGGTCTCAAAAGAAGGGAAAAAAAGAAAAGATTTCGGTACGTGACGGTTCCTTTCTTCTGCATTCGGGCTGTTGAATGAATGACATGCTTATGGTTTATATTTTACTGTCATTAACTGCATTTACATGGACACTAATAATCCGACTGTGATCGACTAGTACAATCAGAATGAAAAAGTCACATGTAACACGTCAATCAGAATGGATTGGCCAAATCTGATTAAATATCATTCGGATTGTAAGGGATGGTTTAGTCCTTTTTTAATCAGAATGAGAGGACATTTAAACACTTCATCGGGTTGAAAACCGAAACTGGAGAGTACTGCACATGTGCAATGACGTAGAAATAGCGTAATGACGTAGAAATAGCGTAATGACGTAGAAATAGCGTAATGACGTATGGTGCACGGAACGAGCTGTTCTTCCCGTTGATAAAGTGTCATAAATGAGTGTCCTGTCATTCTGAAATTCTCTTTCCTCTCATCGTCTGTGAAGTGGAGCAGGATAACGTCCCACCAGTCCTCGTTTTATACTCTCATCCACAGTCGACTGGTTTGTGGTTTTTTACTGCTTGATAAAGACGAGCAGCACGACTCAACGGTTCATGTGCTCGCCGTCGCCTAATTAGGACCCCTAAATATTAAGTCTGCTTTTTAAAACAAAGAAAAGGAGGATGGTTAGTAATGCAACAACGGAGGGAAACTGTATATTTGTGCAGTGTGCGCATGGCAAAAGATTAAATCCGATCAGGAGCTTGTGACTTACACATCAACCCGATCTCTTTATTTAGCGTTCATGTAAACACTACGTTCAGATTCTTCAATCAGAACAAATTCATTCAGATTAAAGCAGAAAGTGTCCAAGTAAGAATAGCTTCAGTCAGAAATCTGACTTCATACATGTGGATTGTAAAAGGTTTGATCTTAAATCAGTGTTTTAACTGTCTTGTGCTGTTAACAGGACATCAAAAGTGGAAAAACTGGTAAAATCTCACATGTACACACAAACTGACAACCAATCGCTCCTTTCAGATGTAATTAGAAACTGTAATGGATAATTTGATTAATCGCCTGCAGCCACTGCACTGCTGTGTGTCTGTGGATCAAAATGTGCCCAAAAACATGGAGATATCCCAAATCCTTGTAGGGACATTGATGATCTCCATGAGGAAACCAGCTTATAAATCATACAGAGTTATGTTTTTTGAAAATGTGAAATAGAAAGTTTTGTGTGATGAGTAGATTTAGGGGTAGATTTAGTGTAAGAGGAGAGAATATACAGTTTGTACAGTATAAAAAACATTATTATCTATGATTGATTGTGTCTGTGTGTGTTTTCTAGTGTGGATCATGGAGGAGAGATCAGGATTACACCAGGAGTACGAAAATGTACGTCTACACACACATTCTCACACACACACACGCGCACATTTGTGTTTTCATGTTTTATGGGGACATTCCATAGGCGTAATGGTTTTTATACTGTATATTTTGTCCCCCTACACTATCCCTACCCCTAAACCTACCCATCACAGAAAACATTCTGCATTTTTACATTTTTAATTGGACAGAATCTGACGGTCTGGGTGAAGGTATAATGCGTGTATGTCTTTTCAGCGCTCATGTGAATCTCACTTAATTTTTAGGATTTAGATTAAATTTTACTTTAGCTGCTCGCTTAATCTGACTCCAATTTCAAACTATTACTACTTTTAAATTGTGTGTATACTTATGAATTAATCATTGGTCAAGTCTTAATTGCGGTGTTTGGTTATTCTATTTAACTTTTACTCTTATTGTTCTCGTTCATTCGGGTCTCAAAGTCACACAGGGTCCTCGCACCGGCCGTTTATGCTGGCCCTCGATCACAAATCCGTCAGTTCTGACTCTTACTCAGAGGATGCAGAGTTTACTAATACGTTGAGTCGGATCGCCACCTGCTTATTCTTACAAAAACGCAGTTTACATAGTCATGATACTGCAACTTGTTCAGGCAGCGATAGACAGAAATCCAAAGGTCTCGTATGATGTGTGACCCGCTCCATATAATGAGCCTTTAGTATGTCTGATCCTGACATTTTTACCTGATTAATACATTGTTACATTTGATTTTATTCTGACTTCCTCTGAAATTATTATCTTCAGTAGATTACAATGTCTAAAGACATTGGTAACAATGGACACATCGTAATCTACTGAAGACAATAATCTCAGAGGAAGTCAGAATAAAATCAAATGTAACAATGTATTAATCAGGTAAAAATTTATCAATGCCAGTTACATAATCACACAATTATAAGCCAATTCAGACATAATAAATACATAACATCAGTTACTCAAAAGATTTCTCTAAGAGTACTTTAAGGTTATGCATTCACACAGAGGTGGGTGGATGTTCTTGAAGACACTCACTCATCCCTGTGTGGGGTTCTGCCTACAGAATACCCAGACCAGAACAAGAGACTGAAAATATTTATTGCACCGACACCTGGTTTCGGGGGAGAGGAGAAGGTTTTCTTGAAGAGACACCACCCATACAGGAGAACAGAATTCTCCTGAGTTTTCAATCTTTTAAAATGATGCTAAACATGAAATTATGCAGACAATGGTAAGGATTCACTGTAGGCAAGTTGTAATTCAAACCCAAGTCCAAACACAAAATATAAATCCAGCATGGCACATGAGATTTTACATGGCTTGACTTGGCAAAACATGAACAACATAAACTCACCACAGTGTTACAGGAATAAACAATCCACAAAGATCAACAAGGAACAATGGAAACATGAGGGTTTAAATAGAAAGACTAATGACAAACGATGGACACCTGTAAACAATGAATAAACCCAGTAAACCAATCAGAACATGACACAGGGGAATCACATGACAACATGTCAGTTTCCTACCTCCTGTAGTTTGTCTCCGGTCCTCTAGAGGTCCCCTGTCTTCTCCTCTGCCTTAGTTCTTCCTCGTGTGACCTTGTTAGCGTTATCCAGCTCACCTGTGCCTTGTTTTCCCCAGTATATTTAAGTTGTGTATTTTTCCCTTGGTCGCTCTCGGTTTTTGAGTCATTGTCCTGTGGTTCCTGCCTGGTCTCGCTAAATCCTCTCTAGAAACCCCAAGTAAGAGATGCCGAGTTCCTTTCTGTGACTGTAATTGTTCTCTGACGTTGTTTTCTCCCCTCGTGGAGCTCTTTTGTTTTTTGATGCTGTTAATACCTCGGTCCGAGAAGAACTTTTGTTGTATTATCTTGGCAAAGACCCATTTTTTTAATGAATCTACATTTCCTGGAAGACTGCCTTAAGTGTTTCGTTTCGGTCCAACATTTCCACTTGCCATTTGATCAGCATGTCTTAGTTCTAAACATGCTGAAATAAACCAAACACTAAAAAAGCCATTTGTTTTGCAGTAATAGTGCTCCTCCAGACACTCACTAAACCAGATATTGATCACAGAAGCAAAGAGCGACCTATTACATGAAGTGTAGATCCACTACTGAATTCACAAGAATGCTTTTATTGCTGCAGCAACAAGCAGCATTTATTTTAAAACAGCAAAAACAAACAATCAAAAAAACATGAAATATTCAGCGTTAGGCAATGGAATTAGCTTCCCAGAACTGATGCCCTAATACAAGTTTGTTTTTAACAATTAATGCTAAAATCAAAGAAAATCTAAAATCAAACTTTATTTTCTCTACATTCATAAATATATCAAAAATCTGTCCTGTCAGCCCTGTTGTCTCTTCAAAGCAGTCGTTCTGTTATTAATGTAAAACTCAATCGCAGACCAGTGTCTGTTTTCCAGTGCCTGAGGTTCGGCTCTTCCCAGACACTCGATAGCTGCGAAAAACAACAAAAACATTAAATTAAACACAATTACTAAAATACAAGGCAAATCAGTCAAAGCCAGAGAGAACAAACCCATGAAATATTGTTACATACCAATGCTATAGTAATACTCTGTTTCTGAGAGAGCCGTGTCTCGAAAGGGCTCAAGATACTGTAAATGTAACGCATCTACAGCAAGAAACTTCAGCAACAACAATCCCTTTCCACCAAATTACTGAAGTCTGAATCATACATATTGGGTCATAGTGAATATTGAGTCCTGAACGACACACACACACACACATACACACACACACACACAAACTCTCTCTCTCACACACACACTACAGAAAGATTATAATGCTATTTTATCTATTTAGTAACCATGGTGATTTCAGTCAGAACTTCATTTAGGACAAAATCTATTACAGAATGACATTTCTTAAGTGTATTATTATCACTGGTTGCTTGGCAACAGATCTGAGAGTTGAGTACCGAACTCAAGATTTCTGAACTACAGGTGAGATTCTGTAAGACAGGATAAGAATCCTGAATCAACTTGTCAGATCTGAACTAAAGATTTAAGATAGAAAAAATCTCCAATACTGACACCTCTGATGTGTTTTATCTCCATCAGATTCCCATCAGCTCACTCCGGATCTGAACACAGTGAATGAACTCCTCCGTCTGTCTGAGAGGAACACAGTGATTACTGGCACTAACAGATTCCAGTCGTATCCTGATCATCCAGACAGATTTGATCATATGTATCAGGTGTTGTGTAGAGAGAGTGTGAGTGATCGACGCTGTTACTGGGAGATTGAGTGGAGTAGATATGTGTGGATATCAGTGTCATATAAGAGCATCAGCAGGAAGGGAAAGGGTATTGAGTGTTTGTTTGGACGTAATGATCAGTCCTGGAGTTTGATCTGCTCTCCTGACAGTTACTCATTCAGACACAATGACATAGAGACTGAACTCCCAGTAAAGTCCATCATCAGTAGAATAGGAGTGTTTGTGGATCACAGTGCAGGAACTCTGTCCTTCTACAGCGTCTCTGACACAATGATCCTCATCCACACAGTCCAGACCACATTCACTCAACCGCTCTATCCTGGGTTTTGGCTTAATAGAGGATCATCAGTGAAACTGTGTTGATGAATCAGGACAGACTGTAGAGATTCTACCCATAATGCTTTGAGCTCATGATGAATCAGTGACTAGATGATCCAAGAGAAGAGAAAGACGATGAACACTTACAGTATATTTACAGTTTTTTCAACACGTCTCAAAAGCAAACATTTGTCTACGTTGCAAACACTTTTGTCATAATATTGTATTTTTGGATATATCACACACACAGTTATTCAAAACCTAAAGCTCTTCTTTCATGAGCTCCTCTGAACATTTCTGTACAAGACTGAAAGTCATTAGATGTTGAAAAATTCACAGTAAACACGAAAGCAAGATTGAAACTGAACTATTTAATTTTACTGTAAGCATTTGTGGTTGTGAACACAGTGTTACACAGAACGTATAGCATGAACTTTTCTGAATCGGGCTGGAATTAGTATGACAAACTTGACTGAGTCGTTAATATTCACACCTGAGCAGATGAAACTCACAGTTATGGAGCGTGACACTTCCTGAACACGCTTTGAGCTGTCTGTCAATCACAACACACTGGGCCAGCTGACCAATCACAGCACATTTCATATTTTGTAAGGAGGGGCTTCATCAAAACAGGAAGTAAACAGGCCGTTGGAGCCAGACAGGGAAGAGAGTGCTATAAAAATGTAAAATATGTGAATTTTTGAACAATTGAGCATAAACACCTGTTCTAGTACACCCTAAAAACATAAACAAGAGATCGTAACCCCTTTATGATATATTATGGGTCTTTTATTTTGAAGCTCATCTTCAGACAGTCCTGACTCTGTGTGAGAGACTCTCTGAGGTGATGAACTGTCATTCTGAACTGAAACTAGATTCCTTTAAATTACATCTGAATTTATAGAAGAACAACTGCATATAAATGATTTCAGAAGGCTTTTATTTTGAAGTTAAATCTGACATTATGTGAGTGAAATGTGTTGTTCGGCTTCATTAATGTGGGTAAAAATACTATGAAAGAGTTTTACTCTAATATTACTCTGTTATGTTCTAATATATTTGTTCTTTCATTTCATTTTGAGAAACAGCCTTATTTCAAACACTGTATTTCCTTTCAGCGATAAATAAACGCATAAATATCAATAAATACATTTACAACAAATGATGTTCAACACACTTCCTTCCTCGACCAACCCAAATGCACTTTTCAGGTGTCATGTTCATGGTGGTAACAAGTGGCTTGTCCTCAAAGCTGAACATGCAAGGATCTGGTAGAGTCACTTCTGTAAAGAGATGTTTAACTTGGGAATTTAAGTTGCTCATGTTAATTTTTTAATAATGTCCATAATGTTTGAATTAAACAACAACAGTGTGCCGCTAGACTGTTGCCATGGTTACTATGCAGTACAAGCGTGAACCAGGGATAACGCAGATATTATATCATTGACAGGCAACAAGGGCACTAGTGACACTATTTAAAATGGTGAATTTCTCTGAATTTATTAAAATTCTGAATTACAAAATATAACACCGTGCAAGAGGTTTTTGGATATTTTAATATAAAAATCTTACATATTGTGCCTTTAACTATCAGTATTTCAGTGCTGTATGTCTTTCTCTGTTCATCTGTCTTTTTCAGAGTTATTTATCTTCATGTCGTGTGGGTCTTTTGATGACAGACAGTGATTGTCAACATAGTTTCAAACTTATATCATGAGTCAATTTGAAAAACTGGTTGTATTAGTTTTCTGAAAAAGTTCTGGTATAACAGGTTTAAGTTCTGAAGAAAACTTCCCCGGCCACATAAAAACACAGAATTGAAAGGAGTTTCAAAGTAAATTCTACTCAAGACGGTTCAAGTTCAGTGGAGGAAAAAGAAACATCTACAACGTCATTATTCACGGTTAGTAAACACTACTTCATAAAATAGTGGCATATATAGCCAGTAATATATATATATGGCATATATAAATTATATGTGTATAATTTTTTTTGATTGCTAACAAAACTCAAAGCAATTATTTGATCTTTTAAAGTAATTTTAGCAGCTTTTTGATGCCTCGTGACTCTCGACTCTTGGCTGAATCTACGTTCTCTTCATAAATACACGCATTCATCTTACAAACTTTAATTCAAATCTTTCATTTAGATCATGTGAGTGTATATTATTCATAATTCAGTCTATCCACAGTAGCTTTCTTTATCAAATCCCGGCTTGTATAACTGACTACCTCACTTTGAGCTTGTTGACGTGTGTCTGCCTGCTTTTGTGTGTCAGTGTTTGTGTGACTCATGTGAGGAACCGCTGACTGTTTGAAGAACATGTTATGTTTATTCAAATATTCAACTTTATTTATGTGTAATATTGACCATGGAAAAGCTCTGCAAGGTTAGTGCACTCTGTTCCTGTTTCTGAACTCCCTAAAACGCCTCCATTGTATTCTTCTCGTTCTCCTCCGGGAGTGAACATGTCACAATATTCCTCTGTGTTAACGGGTTAATAATGAGTCGGCGCTTGGACATAATCATGGAAGGTCTGCAATGCGTTCACTGCACAACAGACTGACAGGGAAGAGGAAACATTGTTCAATAAAATCAATTAAATTAATTTTTTTGTTTTGTTTTTGTGCACAAAAAGTATTCTCGTCGCTTCAAATTGAATTAAGGTCATGTTCTGGACCTTGAAAGTGGTGATTATATTGCTGTCAATATTCCTCTCAAATTTCATCAAAAATATCTTAATTTGTGTTCCAAAGATAAAAGAAGGTCTTACGGGTGTGGAATGACATGAGGGTGATTAATTAATAACAGAAATTTCATTTTTGAGGGAACTAATTCATTTTCATTTTTGGCTGAGAGCTGTGGGAACGGAGCAAGGTGTTAATGAGCTCTAGCACGAGTAAATGAACACTAGCGCTTGTGTTAATGAGCGTCACCTGCGTGTCACACTGATCTCGAGTCCCACACAGGAGCTCTAGCAGAATAAAAGTAGGAGTGAAGAGAGAGACCAGGCCAGAGACATTAACATTATGTTTTGTGTATGTTTATATGCAGCAGTTGTCTGTGAGGGGCAGCCGCTTTACTTTGGTTTTATTTTTATGTTTATTTTTGTAACATCGTTCGTAAGAACGGGAAGAAGGAGGTGGGAACCGGCGAATATTCAATGTAACTTTAATAATAAAATAAACAAACAACAAAAACGAATGTAAAACAAAATAAAACACAACATAAAATCCAGGCCTGGTCCTCTCTCCTCCTTCACTGTTGTCGCTCCTCCGTGAGAGACACGAGACCGGTGTAGCGTGCAGCTGACACTCATTAGCAATCCTGTCACCGGCCTTGCGCCGTTCCCTCACGGCTCTCGCCCGCCCTGCTCATCACAATTTTGTTATTTAAATGATTAAAATAACCGCATTACATCCTCATTTAAATAATTTCTGTCCAAGGTATACAGGGCCTGGTTGAGTTGCATTACTAATGTGTTGTTGTATGTTCAGAGACATAACCATTTGTGTTTTTGCTCAGAAATTATATATCAGAAGCTTAAATTGGCAAAGCTTCCTAAACGAATGCAAAACACAATTTATTATGACCACGACAGAGATGATAATCGAAGTTTTATTTATTGCTGACAGAGTAACTGAAGCACAAGCTGGAAAGGCTCTACCCACTTTTGGAAAGGTTTTTGGGAGCATTGGCTCATTTCTTTTTAACGGATTAGTGCACTTTCAAATGAAAATTACCCCAAGCTTTATATGAACATATCACAGCAGTCCTCAGGTCCTTGTACTGGCTTCCATAAATTGATTTTAAAGTACTGTTACTTGTTCATAAATCACTCAATGGCCAAGGACCTCAATACATTGCAGATATGCTCATAGAATATGAACCTAACAGATCACTCAGATCAATAGGATCACATCAGTTAGAATTACCAGGGGTTCGCTCTAAACAAGGACAGTCTGCAACAGTAGCCACATTCAATCTTTCATGCATCATCTTTTTTATTTCTGACTGTTTTAATGCATTTTGAATCTCGCTGTCTAGTTGAAAGAGCTGGGAGACTTAGAAAGTAAACATTTGTTATTGCAGCTACCAGACAAATATAAATATTTTTGGAGTTATCCCTCCACGTGAGGAAGATCCGTGTGGAGTATAGTATGTTTATGATGAATGGATGTAGATGAAGGCACTTTCTTGAGCTTCATACTCGTTGATCTTGTTCACTGCCACTATAAAGCTTGGATGCGTCAGGATATTTATTAATATATCTCTGAGTGTATAAATCAGAAAGAAGAAAGTCATTTACACCTAGTTTTCATTTGAAAGTGAACTAATCCTTTAAGGAGACGCACACAAAAACATCATGTTTTTGCTTTTTGTTGCGGCATTTACAGAATAGCATAATAATTGATCTGTGGGGTGTTTTGAGCTGAAACTTCACACACACATTCTATTGGAGACCTGAGACTCATATCATCTTGAATTATTATATTTGGAAGAGTTGACTGAGTGTCCTGATCTGATCACTGCTTCGTTTCATAATCCAAATTACATTTGAGTGCCAAATATTAAAGGGAATTAAAGTACTTCAGATCCTTTCTTTTTGTCCTGCAGCTGTGAATCAGTAAAGGGCGATGGAATCTGTTAAAGAACTGATCAAGAAATCACTGTGTGAACTGAAAGGAGATGATCTAAAGGAGTTTCAGTGGCACTTAGAGAATGATCATGAGTCTATATCACAGTCTGACATGGAGAATGCAGATAGGTTAAAAACAGTGGATAAGATGGTGGACTGTTTTGGACCAGAAGAAGCTGTGAAGATCACGGTGGAGATCCTGAGGAAGATAAACCAGAATAATCTGGCTGAGCAGCTGGAGAACAAACACAAGCAAGGTAATGTTTCATTTGTTGTGACTATAATGTAATTCACAGATATTATAAAGACAAGTGCCGCTGTTGGAGCTCATTCAGAAGAGATATGGGGTAAATAACAATCACTGCCTCTACATGGAAACAAGAAAATATAACATCAAGTTACAATTATAGGGAAACTTGTACATTCAAAGTCTTATTTCAATAACCCTAACCTAACCCTAATACAGTCTCATGTCTAGGCTTGTGTATTAGATATCAATATTGAATCAAAAAGCTTTTAATAATGTTCGTCAGCATGACCTCAAGTTGATCTGAGTCCAATGGTGTCAATGCAATAAATATTCTGGAATGAATTAGAAAAAATAAAGTTATTCAGAAATTTTAAAACTAAAACCAACTGCATTCAAGTCAGCATTAGTCAAGGTGTTTCCATTACCACATATGTTGTCAACTTCAGTAAAATCAGCGTAAGATGTGCATGTAAATACAATTGTAGTGCAAGTGTGATTAAATTGAATATAGTAGAAGTGCAATTTCTATCACATGTGCTGCAGGTATGTTTGTACTGTGAACTGCAGACCAGGTTACAAATTACATATAGGTTATAAGAAAAACATGATCACTTAGTCTTTGCTTTCTTTTCCTCTCTTTTTTAAAGGCTCAACTGCAGATGACAGACAAGCTACTCTTCATGATTACAAACAGACCAGCCTCAAGCTGAAGAACAAATTAAAAGAGGACTACAAGCGGATATTGGTTGGTAATTCACAGACGGGTCATCAGGAAAACCTGAACAATATTTACACTGATTTATATGTGGTGGACAATGAGACTGGAGGAAGAGTAAATGACCACGAGGTGAGACAGATCGAATTGAATCATAAACAATATGATGCCAAGGACACACCAATCCAATGCAATAATATTTTTAAAGTCAATGAAACCAAAAAGGTACTGACAATGGGGATTGCAGGGGCAGGAAAAACTGTCTCTGTCAATAAATTCATCCTTGACTGGGTTGAAGGAAAAGAAAATCAGGAAATAGCCTTCATTTTTCCTCTGCCGTTCCGTCAGCTAAACCTGATTACAGAGAACTGCAGTCTCATGGGACTGATTCACAAATACTTCTTTAGTGATCCTAAAGAACTGCCCTCTCTTCCTGAAGGAGATGGAAAGGACTTGTTCATTTTTGATGGGCTGGATGAATGTCGCTTTCCTTTGAGCTTTAAAGAGGGTGGCAGATTTACAGATGTCCACAAAATAACAACAGTAAGTAAGATAGTTACAAGCCTGATCAAGAGAGATCTGGTTCCCTCTGCTCTCATCTGGATCACATCCAGACCAGCAGCAGCCAGTCTGATACCCCGAAACTACATTGATCAGGTGACTGAAGTGCGAGGATTTAATGATGAGCAGAAAGAGCAATACTTCATCAAAAACAGCACTTCTGAGGTTTCTGAAAACATCATCAGTCACATCAAGAAATCCAGGAGCCTGTACATCATGTGCCACATCCCCGTCTTCTGCTGGATCTCTCTTACAGTTCTTCAGCCTCTACTGGCTCGAAAGAGCAATAACAAAAATAAAACACCAACAACTCTCACAGAGATGTACACAAACTTCTTAAATTCTCAGCAGCAACAAATGAAAGAAAAATACTGTGATGACCCTGAACCTAAAGCCAATGCAATATCTTTTGATCAGATTATTCTGAAGCTTGGGAAACTGGCCTTTCTGCAGCTGCAGAAAGGTCAACTGATTTTCTACAAAGAAGATCTTGAGGAATGTGGACTAGATGTCAGTGAAGGGTCTGTCTACTCTGGGTTATGCACTCAGATCTTTCAGGAGGGAAAGATTGCAGCCAGAAACGTCTACAGCTTTGTTCATCTCAGTGTACAGGAATTCCTTGCTGCTCTTCATGTGTTAATGATTAGCAAAGACAAGAAAGTAAACCCATTTCTGGAATCATGGACAGAAAAACTGGAATGGAAACTCTCCAGAAAGCCACTGTTTCAGCTTCATAAGGCTGCAATCAACAAGGCTTTAGAAAGCAAGAACGGACACCTGGATCTTTTCCTCCGGTTCCTTCTGGGTCTTTCACTGGAGTCCAATCAGAGTGACCTGAAGGAACTACTGCCAGGACTGGAACTCAAAACAGAGAACCTGAAAAACACTGCTGACTTAATCAAAATGAAGATAGAGAAGGAGAAATCAGTAGAGAGGACCATCAATCTCTTCTACTGTCTGAGTGAACTGGAAGATGACTTTGTGGAGGAAATCCAGAAGAATCTAAGCTCAGGAAATCTATCAGCACAGAAGCTTTCCTCTGCTCAGTGGTCTGGTCTGGTGTTTGTGCTCCAGATGTCAGAAGAGACTCAAGAGACCTTTGAACTGCAGAAATATAGAAGATCGGATGAAGCAGTGGGAAGACTGCTGCCAGTGATCAAAAACACCAGAAGAGCACTGTAAGAGTCTTCTTTACAATCATTTACATACACTGTTAGTAATTTTAATTGGGCCTTAATCTTACACAGGTGATTTGATGGTCAAGACTGTTCAGATTAATAAATGTAAATGTTTCAGTGTGTGATGATATTAAATGCCAATGTATCTTTAACATCAGGCAAGCTGGGTCAAGCTTTAGGCAAAACTCAAGTACCTGAGTTTGAGTTAATTAAGGAAATCTGAAAATAATGGTTATTTTATAAAGAGAACGTTTTTTTTTTAGCTTTGCTTACATCACTTCAGTCAAAAGTTTTTCCAAATGATCTATGCTCCAGATTATAAACTCTATCTAATAAGCATTACTATTGCATTACTTTCTACACAGGCTCCATAGTTGTAATCTCACTGCTCAGTGTTGTGAGAGTTTGTCTTCAGTTCTACAATTCTCAAACTCTGTCCTGAGAGAGCTGGACCTGAGTAACAATAACCTGAAGGATTCTGGAGTGAAGCTTCTCTCTGATGGACTGAAGAGCCCAAACTGTCTCCTGGAGATGCTGAGGTTTGAGTTCAAATATTTTCTTTTTTTGCATTGTTCATTTTTTTTTAGTCACACTAAGATTTGTTATGTATGCAATTACATAGTTTTTTTGTTTGTTTTTTGTTCAGATTTCTCTCATGTAATCTCACTGCTCAGTGTTGTGAGAGTTTGTCTTCAGTTCTACAATCCTCAAACTCTGTCCTGAGAGAGCTGGACCTGAGTAACAATGATCTGAAGGATTATGGAGTGAAGCTTCTTTCTGATGGACTGAAGAGCCTAAACTGCCATCTGGCAATATTGAGGTAAATGGTTTTAAAATAATAACAAAATACTATGAGAATAAATGATTTTGTAACAGAATGTGGGATCTGAAGGAGTGTGATATTTTTATATATTTTTACAGATGTTTGCATTTTCAGAGTTGACAGATATGACTCACATGGACTGCATAAATCTGAGAAAAATATTGTTAGGGCTGGAGGGATGGTAGTGGACTGTGTGAAGATTGAAATTACAAAATGGCCTTAAACAAGTACTAAAACTGTAAATATTGCTTTTTCAAAACCATCTATATTGTGCATGCTTTCTGATAGCACTGAATAAGCTTGTACTGCCATCTAGTGGCTGTGTATGGGACACCATTATCATCTCAGTAAGACTTGGAGGACTCCAAGGATAACTAATGTCCCACATTAGTCACCACAGAGTTTCAACCATCATGGATCAATCCTCACTCTAACTCTTACCAGAGAAATTTGAAGATTTTAAAATGCATTAAAACAGGAATAAAAAGAGGATGCATAAAAGATTTGAATGTATAAAAATATTTTAAAATAAAAAATACAATAAAAACAAAAAAATTGTTAAAAGAGTACATATAAAATAATGTTGGTATGATCCCTGGTCTAGGGCAGAGAATGACACAACAATTAATTACTTTTTTTTATTTTCTTGGTTCTTTTGTTCGTTTCTTCTTTTTTCATGCAGTAGGATTTTCTCGTTGGTAATATAAAAACAATTAACAATTTCATAAAGATAGGAACAAGAACTCTGGAGCAAAATTGTCAGGGGTGAGCTTAAGCCAAAAAAACAAACATCTTCAAACAAAAATCTTCCAGTTAAAAAGTTTCTTGTAAAAGAGATAGAGGAAAGCTCGGAGCGTAAGCAAGAGTGTCTGAATAGTAGCAAAGCAGAAAAGCAGGAATTTTAATAATTTTAATTATAGTATGAATTTTAATTTTTTTATGAGTTTTGGAGGTTGTGGTGTAATTATATAAATATGTATTCTTACATGGCCCGTATTTTAGAGTATGCATCTGCACGTCATCATCAAGCATCACTTTTTAAGCTCACCGTTTCCTCACTTCCACATCTGCTCTCGTCTCTAATGGACTATACAGACTCACCTTTTACTCCTTACCTATTACTTACCTGCCTTCCCATCCTGATCCTGTCATCATCTTCCTCCTGCCTGCCTGGTCTTCATCATCCGGAACAACACATCAGTGTTCATCTCTGCAACATACCAGTACCTCAATTACCTTCAATTAAGTCTTTCTTCAAGTTACCAGTGACTGTTCAACTCACCTGCATCGCTCTGCTTACTCCGCTGTACTGCAAACCTGCAATAAAACTGTTACTTTGTTACTTACTTTATCTGTCCTTGTCTGTGCTGTGTTGCAAATTCAATATTTCTTCAGTTCAGATCTCAAGAAAAAATATCAGGGTCAAAGTTCCAGGTCCCAGGAGTTTAACTTTATTGACAAGCAACAGATGCCAGCTTCACATCTGAATCTCTTCTATCCAGGGCACAGTTTTTATACTTTTTTCTTAAAAATCTGTTAAAACACAACAAAGATCCACCCCTACAGTTCTTTTCCATGATCTCATTTACAGGTGCTCGCCTCCCTTTCTCTTCTTGGAGCCTCGCAAGTACTCCCTAGCATTTTCACCAAGGTCGCTTCACCAATTAAACTGCAGGTGTTGCTTATGCAAGAGATAATTCTCTTTGTAAGGTTGGTCGACTGCCAACTAGTCTACATCTTTTGACTTAACGTCTCATGGTGGAATTCTGACAATTGATGGTCAGCCCTTTCTCATAGGCAAAATGAAACATTGTATCAAAAACAACCATCACTCCCCGGAGGCAAGCGGCCTTCATGTGACATCCTTAATAATAATCTTATTCATTATACAGCCACCTGTTGTCTAGTGGAAAACTACCAGCAAAATATGCTTAGTGGCCAAACTAACTTCTCAGTTATGTAACTTTTCAGTTATGTAGGCCATGAGGCCTCAAAACACATCTGGCTTTTATAGTAAGCAAAGTAATTCTAATACTAATACTAATTATTTTCTATAGGAAAGATAAAATACTTCATCAACAGACACTATTCTATATTGTGATTAGAATTTAGGAATAAAAAACTTACCATTCACAGTCCTCGGCTTGATCAAGTTGATCCTCGAAATGAAAGTGAAACCAGTCATGCTCTTCCTCTGAGGTAAATCCTTTTAGAATTAATCCTCCCCACATCTCAAAACAATGAAAATAACATGAATGTGACTAAGCTTGATACATTTCTCTGATGCGAGCGTTCACTCTGTTGCATGAATCTCCTCAGAATTTACATTTGAATAGAGCACATGCTCCATGGGGGTGGCCACAGTAGTGGATAATGAGATGGCTCATGAATGACTAGCATCTCTCTTTTCAAACAGATTACATAATCAGAGACTATTTGTTATCGTTTCTCTAGACATAAATCTCCATGTTTGTGTGATTAGTACTCACTAAGTTACATTTCATGTTCTAAGGACTATCAGAATGGACTTCATTCAGAGAGAGACGACAGATCACGTTAATTTACTTTATTTTGCAAAAAGCACATTTTGTGCTTTTGTGAGTGTACACAAATAAAAGAAGACATTTCACAGATTAGAATGGTGTATAACTCTTAATTGTATGTCCAAAATTGACAGAGTATTTTGAGTCTCTTTCACACTGATCAGAAAAAAAATGAATTGGTATCGTTGGCACAACGGCCGACCCCTGAGTGTTCCTTAGTCACTGAAATTACTATTTAAGTTTTTTTTTTTTTACACAGTTACAAATAAATAATATCTAATGAATGGCTAAAATATGTATAAATTAAAGTCATGTGGACTGTTGGTGTGTGTCTGTAGGTTGTCTTGCTGTATGGTGACAGAGGAAGGCTGTCATTATCTGTCTTCAGCTCTGAGTTTGAACCCTTCACACCTGAGAGAGCTGGATCTGAGCTACAATCACCCAGGAGATTCAGGAGTCAAGCTGCTTTCCGAAAAACTGGAGGATCCAAACTTCACACTGAACAAACTCAAGTATGTGAAGCAGTAAGAGTTTTGATTAAACAACTCCAAAAACAGTATTACCATCTTTTCTTATTACAAACCAGTTTAACTTTATTACTTAATAATTTCACACACTGACCAAACAAATAAATATAACAAACAATAAGATAAAAATGATTAACTATTTACATGATTTTCCCATGAAATTGCATTATCTATGGAAAGTATGCTCTTTTCACACAGGATGTGATCAGCTTCACACAATGGAGGCCTATTTATTCTTAACAAAATGATAACTTTCATCTAGGTTGTACATGACACAGCTGTACATGGAGTTTACAGGTTACTCTATTCATCATAGGTGCCTGTATACTGTAATGATGAGTCAGTGGAGTGAAATCCAAATGCAGGCTTTTATTAACAGAGGTGGTCAAACAGGCAAAGGTAAAATCAACAGCAAACAGGATTGGCAGAGGATAAGCAGAATCGTGGTTGTTGCACAGGCAGAAAAGTCGAGGCAGGCAGCAAGTTAGTACAGTCCAGTAAAACAAAGCAATAAGTCCAAAGGGAGGCAGAGAAACAATCACAAATGGCAGAAAACAGACAGTATCTCGACCGGGAGACAAGAAGGGTATACACGCTCAGAAATGATCACAAATGCAAATTAAGACCTCACACTGATGTGTCTGTGCAGTGTGCCTAAATAGTCCAGGTAATGTGCTACAGCTGGCTGGGGTGATCAGTGACAAGGTACGGGGCTTCTGGGAAGTGTAGTGTGTACATGTGTGTGAGTGAGTGTGTGATAGTTCCTGTTTGGTGATTTGTGGGAAATGGAGTCCGATGGTGAAATGATAGTTTAAAGTAAAGTGCCCTCTAGTGGCTGGTAAAGGGTACTCCAGTGGATACCCCTGACATATTTACATTTTATATTTAGTCATTTAGCAGACGCTTTTATCCAAAGCGACTTACAAGTGAGGAAAACAAACAAGCGATTCTTCATGAATTGGCAAATAACACAGGAAGTGCTCACAATACAAGTTTCATACATTGCTCAGTACCATAAGCCAGTGGTTCCCAAAGTGGGGGTCGCGACCCCCCGAGGGGTCGTGGGACCCCACGCAGGGGTCGCGAGATGATTTCTATTTTTTTTTTTAAAGTGGAAAAAATATTTAGGCCCTATATATTTTTGTTGCAATTAATTTAATTCAATACTTATTAAATGGTGTTTGCAGAAAAGTCTGATTAAAAAAAATATATAATGTATATTTTTTAATTAAATTTGTAATTTTGTCCCAGACATTATACGAGATTACGTCAGCGTCAATCACAATCAAGTTACGAACATCACGCGCTGCTGTTTGCTAAAACTAAAGGTGTTTGGAGGCTACAAACAAATAATACCTGCTTTAAAATGACACGGTGGTTAATATCCACAACAGAAAAACCGATTTACAGGTGAGGCCGCGGAGATCATTGAGGTGATTGTAAATGAAGGACATCGTTTTGATGTGTAAAACTGACAGTGATATTGCATTATATGTGTGATGCTGAGAGAAATGAGGAAGAATTATTCAGCATGACACAGAAATGCTTTAACGAGTACTTAGTGTTTCGGAAACGTTGACCGTCGGATTAGCATGAGCACGCGCGCGCGCGCGTGTGTGTGTGTGCCGCTCAGACCTGCGCGACTGGTTCCTGATGGCAGAACAATGTTCAACCCAACATAGTTGCACAGTTACTTTCCGAGAGAGAACAGGCTCATGCAGAATTGTAACACTGATTTTTCACGTAGAATAATAAAATATAACTTTGTGTGCTTTGAGACTGGGCATATAATCGATTTGCTATAAATTTTCACGCGAAGGGGGGGGGGGTCGATCCGAGGTGGGCGGGGGGTCGCGGGCTAAAAAGTTTGGGAACCCCTGCCATAAGCTAGAGTAGGAGGGAAAAAGGGGGAAGGATAGGGTTTTTTTTTTTTTTTTATGAGGGGATTAAGTGTTCACGGAAGAGGTGAGTTTTCAGCTGTCTCTTGAATATTGCCAGGGAATCTGCGTTCCTGATGAAAGTAGGGAGATCATTCCACCAGCAGGGAGCAGTGAAGGAGAATGTTCTGGAGAGTGATTTTGTGCCTCTCTGTGACGGTACCACAAGTCTTCGTTCCTTTAGCGATCGCAGGCTTCTGGTGGGGACGTAGCGTTGTAGCAGTGTGTGGAGGTAGGAAGGTGCAGAGCCTGTGGTGGATCTGTAAGCAAGCATCAGCGCCTTGAACTTGATGCGAGCAGCAAGGGGTAGCCAGTGCAAAGAGATGAAGAGGGGCGTGACGTGGGCTCTCTTAGGCTCGTTGCAGACAAGACGTGCAGCAGCATTCTGGATCATTTGAAGAGGTTTGATTGCACTTGACGGCAGACCAGCCAGAAGAGCATTGCAGTAATCAAGCCTTGAAATGACCAGGGCCTGGACAAGCAGTTGTGTTGCGTGCTCAGTCAGGAAGGGACGGATTTTCCTGATGTTGCAAAGTGCAAATCTGCACGACCGCGCCGTCTTTGAGATGTGGTCACTGAAGGTCAGTTGGTCATCGAAGATAACTCCAAGATTTCTGGCCGATTTTGATGGGGTAATGGTGGTTGTACCAAGCTGTATGTTGATGTCATGTTGAAGAGTAGGAGTGGCAGGGAAGACTAAAAGCTCAGTCTTTGCCAGGTTGAGCTGCAGGTGACAAGGTATACTGTACATATCCAGGTATATGAATGGAGTTTGTTTGTGTGTGTGTGTGTGTGTGTGTGTGGAACTACAATAAAAAGAGAAAATAGATATAAATGAACTCCCATGTATCAAGTAGTATCCAAAGACATTATCTACAAGAACAATTTACATCATCTTTGAAGATATACTCCGGTTAAATGTTACAAAAAAAATGAAAAATATTGGGACCCGGTGTTCTGAAAGTATATTTTTTTACTATAATTATATTGAATAATTTAGGTGATGTGCTGATAAACAATCTGTATATCAAACCATCATTAAATATGAGTAAATTTAAAAAGCCAGATGTTACACTCGTCAGTCAATGATTACAACAGTTTTCAATTTACTTGAACACTGAATTGAGGAACCAGATTCTTGACATGCCTGCTGAGAACCGATGAGCTGCTGATATAAACATATGAACCAAAAAAACAAACAAGCGATTCTTCATGAAGAGGCAAATAGACACAGGAAGTGCTCAAAATACAAGTTTCATTCAGAACTGAACCCTGAGGAACCCCAGTGATCGGTTGATGAGGTTTGGATACCTCCCCTCCCCAGGCGACTCTGAAAGACCTACCTGTGAGATAGGACTCAAACTACTGAAGCGCAGTACTTGAGATGCCAAGTGACGAGAGGGTGGACAGAAGAATTTGATGGTTTACGGTGTCGAAGTCAGCAGATAGATCCAGTAGAATGAGAACAGATGATTTGGAACCAGCCTTTGCAATCCGCAGGGATTTGTTGACCGACAGTAGTGCAGTCTCGGTGGAATGGCCGCTCTTGAATCCAGATTGGTTGACGTCCAGATGGTTGTTCTGTGTGAGGAAGGATGACACCTGGTTGAACACAACTCGTTCAAGTGTTTTCGATATGAATGGTAGGAGAGAGACAGGTCTGTAGTTGTCTACAAGTGATGTGTTTAACGTGGGGTTTTTTTAGCAGTGGGGTTACCCGAGCCTGCTTGAATGTGGTAGGGAAAGTGCCTGTGTGGCATCAAAACAGGACATCAAAAGAGGAAAAAATCTAGTAAAAACTCACATGTACGCACAAACTGACAACCAATCACTCCTTTCAGATGTAATTAGAAACTGTAATTGATAATTTGATTAATCGCCTGCAGCCACTGCACTGCTGTGTGTCTGTGGATCAAAATGTGCCCAAAAACATGGAGATATCCCAAATCCTTGTAGGGACACCAGGAAGGAAACCAGCTTATAAATCATAGAGAGTTATGTTTTATGTGAAATAGCAGAAAGTTTTGTGTGATGAGTAGATTTAGAGGTTTGTGTGATGAGTAGATTTAGGGGTAGAGTTAGTGTAAGAGGAGAGAAGATACAGTTTGTAAAAAACATTATTATCTATGATTGATTGTGTCTGTGTGTGTTTTCTAGTGTGGATCATGGAGGAGAGATCAGGATTACACCAGGAGTACGGAAATGTATGTCTACACACATTCTCACACACACACACACACACACACATTACAGAAAAATTAGAATTTTATCTGTTTGCTAACCATGGAGATTTCAGTCAGAACTTCATTTAGGACAAAATCCATTACAGAATGACATGTCTTAAGTGTATTATTATCACTGGTTGCTTGGCAACAGATCTGAGAGTTGAGTACCGAACTCAAGATTTCTGAACTACAGGTGAGATTCTGTAAGATAGGATAAGAATCCTGAATCAACTTGTCAGATCTGAACTAAAGATTTAAGATAGAAAAAATCTCTAATACTGACACCTCTGATGTGTTTTATCTCCATCAGATTCCCTTCAGCTCACTCTGGATCTGAACACAGTGAATAAATGGATCCGTCTGTCTGAGGCGAAAACAGTGATTACTGAAACTGACACAGAGCTTCAGTCGTATCCTGATCATCCAGACAGATTTGATATTCCTCAGGTGTTGTGTAGAGAGAGTGTGAGTGATCGACGCTGTTACTGGGAGACTGAATGGAGTGGAGTTGATGTGTCTTTATCAGTGTCATATAAGAGCATCAGCAGGAAGGGACGCCGTGATGAGTGTGAGTTTGGACGTAATGATCAGTCCTGGAGTTTGTACTGCTCTCCTGACAGTTACTCATTCAGACACAATGACATAAAGACTGAACTCACTGTAAAGTCCATCAGCAGGAGAATAGGAGTGTTTGTGGATCACAGTGTAGGAACTCTGTCCTTCTACAGTGTCTCTGGAGACACAATGATCCTCATCCACACAGTCCAGACCACATTCACTCAACCGCTCTATCCTGGGTTTGGGGTTTGGTCTGGATCAGTGAATCTGTTTTGATGAATCAGAACAGACTGTAGAGATTCTACCCATAATGCTTTGAGATCATGATGAATCAGTGACTAGATGATCCAAGAGAAGAGAAAGACGATGAACACTTACAGTATATTTACAGTTTTTTCAACACGTCTCAAAAGCAAACATTTGTCTACGTTGCAAACACTTTTGTCATAATATTGTATTTTTGGATATATCACACACACACAGTTATTCAAAACCTAAAGCTCTTCTTTCATGAGCTCCTCTGAACATTTCTGTACAAGACTGAAAGTCATTATATGTTGAAAAATTCACAGTAAACATGAAAGCAAGATTGAAACTGAACTATTTAATTTTAAATTAATTACTTACTGTATGCAGTGCCCTGCCAACACTGTTTACAGTGGGGGTGGGAATCTGCTGACTTCAACTGGGGACATCGTTGGGTGGTGGAAGGAATACTTTGAGGATCTCCTCAATCCCACAGACACGTCTTCCACTGAGGAAGCAGAGGCCGAGGGCTCAGAGGTGGGCTCACCCATCACCCAAGCTGAAGTCACTGAGGTAGTTGGAAAGCTCCTTGGTGGCAAGGCAGCGGGGGTGGATGAGATACGCCCTGAGTACCTCAAGTCTCTGGATGTTGTGGGGCTGTCTTGGCTGACACGTCTCTGCGGCGTCGCGTGGCGGTTGGGAACAGTGCCTCTGGACTGGCAGACCGGGTGGTGGTCCCTCTTTTTAAGAAGGGGGACCGGAGGGTGTGTTCCAACTACAGAGGGATCACACTCCTCAGCCTCCCCGGGAAAGTCTATGCCAGGGTACTGGAGAGGAGAATAAGGCCGATAGTCGAACCTCAGATTCAGGAGGAACAATGCGGTTTTCATCCCGGTCGTGGAACACTGGACCAGCTCTATACCCTTTCTAGGGTGCTGGAGGGTTTATGGGAGTTTGCCCAACCAGTCCACATGTGTTCTGTGGATTTGGAGAAGGCATTCGACCGTGTACCTCGTGGCGCCCTGTGGGGGGTGCTCCGGGAGTATGGAGTCCGGGGCCCTTTGCTAAGGGCTGTCCGGTCCCTGTATGACCGGAGCAGGAGCTTGGTTCGCATTGCCGGCAGTAAGTCAGACCTGTTCCCAGTGCATGTTGGACTCCGGCAGGGCTGCCCTTTATCACCAGTCCTGTTCAGTCTTTATGGACAGGATTTCTAGGCGCAGTCAGGGGCCGGAGGGAGTCTGGTTTGGCGACCACAGGATCTCATCCCTGCTTTTTGCGGATGATGTTGTCCTGTTGGCTCCATCGGGCTAGGACCTCCAGTGTGCACTGGGACGGTTTGCAGCCGAGTGTGAGGCGGCTGGGATGAGGATCAGTACCTCTAAGTCTGAGACCATGGTTCTCAGTCGGAAAAGGGTGGCTTGTCCTCTTCAGGTTGGTGGAGAGCTCCTGCCTCAAGTGGAGGAGTTCAAGTATCTTGGGGTTTTGTTCACGAGTGAGGGAAGGAAGGAGCGTGAGGTTGATAGACGGATCGGTGCAGCTTCTGCAGTAATGCGGTCGATGTACCGGTCTGTCGTGTTGTAGAAGGAGCTGAGCTGCAAGGCGAAGCTCTCGATTTACTGGTCAATCTACGTTCCTACTCTCACCTATGGTCATGAGCTTTGGGTCATGACCGAAAGAATGAGATCCTGGATACAGGCGGCCGAATGAGCTTTCTCCGCAGGGTGGCAGGGCGGTCCCTTAGAGATAGGGTGAGGAGCTCGGTCACTCGGGAGGAGCTCAAAGTAGATCCGTTGCTCCTTCACATCGAGAGGAGTCAGCTGAGGTGGCTCGGGCATCTGTTTCGGATGCCTCCTGGACGCCTCCCTAGGGAGGTGTTCCGGGCATGTCCCACCGGGAGAAGGCCCCGGGGAAGACCTAGGACATGCTGGAGAGACTACGTCTCTCGGCTAGCCTGGGAACGCCTCGGTGTCCCCCCGGAAGAGCTGGAGGAAGTGTCTGGGGAGAGGGAAGTCTGGGAATCTCTGCTCAGACTGCTGCCCCCGCGACCCGGCCCCGGATAAGCGGCAGAAAATGAATGAATGAATGAATGAATATTTAATTTTACTGTAAGCATTTGTGGTTGTGAACACAGTGTTACACAGAACGAAAGAACAGAAACACATCAACCGTGTGTAGTTGGACAGAAACAATAGATGTGTTTGAAAAAGGAAATCAGGTTTTTGTATGTTAAAGTAAAAATTGTGTGTTGTGTTTTGCAAAAAGTGTTTTATGAAATTGAAAACTGACTCAAAGTTTGAAAATTAGTGTAAGATTCGCAGATTTAGTGTGTGCTTCTGGTGTTTGAGTGTCAGGTTTCAGAGACTGTGTGACAAGTAATGATTTTGTGTGTGAGCCGCTGAACAAACCTGTAATAAACATGAACACAAGATGACTGAGGGTTTAAACATACCAGATAAAGTATAATAATAGTCAAAGTCCAGGGAATAAGATTGAAGAGAATGAATCTATCGACAGTTTGTTGATCAATTCCTGTGTAAATGAAGGATCTCAGTGTGTTACTTCAACTATTTGTTCTTTTTTTAATTCAGTCATGTATGTAGTTGTTATTTGATTTACAGCATTTATCATGTTATTATTGTCAGGGTTGTTTAGTTTGGTTGTGTTTTTGCATCACATGGTTTGAACCCTGAATACTGTTTCGCCATGAGGGGGCATTGTAGGGTTAGAATAAATGCAAGGCCAATGAAGGATCCACAGGTGTTTGTGTGCTATTTACTCACGATATAAACTAGAGAACACAACATGGTAAGGAGCGTGACACTTCCTGAACACGCTTTGAGCTGTTCGTCAATCACAACACACTGAGAGAGCTAACCAATCACAGCACATTTCATATTATGTTTTTTTTTTAATAATCAAGCAGGAAAACCTAATCCAGAACAGCCTAAAAACATAATCAAGAGTTTGAAAAAGGGCATACGATCCTTCAAGAACATTCACATGATATATTATGGGTCTTTTATTTTGAAGCTCATCTTCAGACAGTCCTGACTCTGTGTGAGAGACTCTCTGAGGTGATGAACTGTCATTCTGAACTGAAACTAGATTCCTTTAAATTACATCTGAATTTATAGAAGAACAACTGCATATAAATGATTTCAGAAGGCTTTTATTTTGAAGTTAAATCTGACATTAATGAGTGAAATGTGTTGTTTGGCTTCATTAATGTGGGTAAAAATACTGTGAAAGAGTTTTACTCTATTATTACTCTGTTATGTTCTAATATATTTGTTCTTTCATTTTATTTTGAGAAACAGCCTTATTTCAAACACTGTATTTCCTTTCAGCGATGAATAAACGCATAAATATCAATAAATACATTTACAACAAATGATGTTCATGTTTTCTTGACATGTGTAAATGTTAGAGTTAGTCATTTATAGTAATATAAAGTGATTCGCTGCGGAAGTGACGTTGTCCGGGCGGAAGTGAAGAGCCGCTATGAGCCGCTGCTGCTGTTGTGACGCTCATCTCATGAATCAAAGCTCATTCAGAGGATTGACAGCTGTGACTGTGAGTACAATCCGCCGTGTTTTATTGATCACATGATCCGCAGCCTGTCAGTTTATAATGAAACACACGAGCAGATCATCGTGTTCAATGAGAATCTGTTTGAGACACACAAATCTTCCTCTAAACTCACATCAACATCTGCTCGATTATCAAACACACACTAAATGATCATGTGACTCATGATTAATGTGTGAGAGCTTGTTTTAATGACAAACAAAGTGTAATAATAGAAATAATAACTTATAAGTGTTGGTCACACAATGAACAGTTCTTCTGAAGCATTTATTCATCTTAGTTCATGTTATTTTTGACATTTACTAATGCATTATTCAAATGAAAAGTTAACATTGTTTAGCGGCTGACATGAACTGTATTTGTAACTGATGAAAAGTAAGAAACTGTTGTGAAATCAGTGGAACACAGTGAATAATCCCACAGTGATGGACCTGCTGCTGCTCTTCATGAATGTTCTCCTGGTTCGGATAAGTCTGTAAGTATAAGTAAGTATTTTGTATACTAAAGAGATATATTTTAGTCTAATATATATTGTACCTTACATTCATCATGTGATCTGTGGTTAACTACCTGGTGTACTTAACATGTATTCTGTGGTTAACAGGCTCGATTAAGAGCAGAGTTGCCGATAACAGTGTCTGTCTGTTTGTGTGTTTTACCACACAGGCACTGCAATAAATCATCCATAGTAAAAACCAGCTTTGTGTGGACAATTCTTTATTTAACATCAAATCAACACAACGCAGAGGAACAACCGCTACACTCGGATGTACCTATTTGCTTTTGTCTGATCCTTGCCTGTATGACTACGTCTGTTAAATAAAAGCCTGCGTTTGGACTCTGTTGACCCCTTCATTACAGTGTTGAAATGGCTGGAATTGTGACTTCTTCATATCAAAGTGAAACTCTCTTGTTCAATAAACTGACGTTACAAAATCCCCTAATATATTTGCTTACATTAGCATTACAGTAATCAGATACTAGTGCTCAATGAACACAAAATGTGTACAATCACATTAAGTAACTGTTTAACTCTCTTCAACAGCATCGTAACAGTCACCAAACAATGACAGAATATTATTTAGGCCACAAATGTTACTCAACTGTTTTTACACACAACATTGAGCACATTGTAATTACAATCTCTGACGATATCCAGCATTCGGTCACATCGCAATCCCTCGCACAACATATTTTTACCGATTGTAAAAAATACTGTAAAGTTACAGTTAACGCCATCAGATTACTGTGATTTAGCAGTATGCTCCTGTAGAAATACAGTGTAAACTGTAAAAGTAATGCAACTCAGTAGCCATTAATGTGCTGTTAATTTACACTTAAAAACTATTGTAAAAAATACTACACATTTTACAGTTTTCTCTGTTAACCCATCAATAACCTATAACATTGAAAACACATGCTCAGTTCAAATGAACACAAAAACATGAACAATTTTACACCTTTATTTTGCAGTTTAATAAAGTCTGTCTCAACTTTCCAGCAAAGAGGTTCAGACGGTCCAATGAACCAGGAGACACTAGAACATATTCAGTGAGCATCTTACTGCATAACTACATCTAGCTGAACACAGAGCCAGTGTTTGGTTTGTCCGTTCTGGTGTTAAACCACTGCTTTCACACTAGACTGACATCTATTCATAGAGTTTCCTGATCAGTGTACAGACTTGCTGGTTATATGTCCTCTCTGCCTCTGACTTTGTGCCAGTCTCTGGATTGATGCTCAAGAAGCACCTATAAGCAAAAAGGCAGAGAGGAAAGCTGTTAGTTTCATTCAAGTAGGATGAAAAAGGTATCAGTTCCTAGTCACCATCTATAGTGGGTCACTGCTGTTGCTGTACAGAGCAAAACATGGTTTCTGTCGGGTGTCCAGCACAGACACACGAGTTGAGTCCGTGAGGGGCAGAAGGGGGTCGTCACCGCATGGCTGCTGTGGACCTGCGTGGCTCGCTAAAACACAATACATCCAACACCAAATAAAAAACAAGCTCTCAAGTACAATATTAATGTAGGCATTACCTTTAGAAAAACTCCAGAGAGCAAGAAGCATCTTCAGCGCACTTCAAATTGAAATTATAGTGGCGTAAAGCCATTTATATTATGTGTAAAGCATGATATTCTCACTGAGTTTTGGAGATATCAGCAGTAGAGATGTCTGCATTTTTTATATATATGACACTTGGCTTGTGGTGCTGAAAGGGCCAAAAAATACATTCATACAAAAAAACTCAACAGCAATGTCTCTTTCTAAAAGATCACTCAAGATAATCCACAGACCGTATTGTGAGCAGTTTCATGTAGGATCGGTAGAAAGAAAATAGTTCCCACATGAAACTGCTCACAACAAATCTGTGGATGACTTGACACTTGAACATACATTAAAAATGAGGAAGACATCAACATTATCTTGGACAATCGAGCGAGGAGTGTTTGGTAGCGTCACAGTCCCTTCAACATCAGTGGTTGTGGGACAAGGCTGCAAAAATAAATATCAATAGAATAAGAGTAGAAAAAGAATCAGTTGTCAATAAAATGTCTGCACAAATCATCCCTCACCCCCATCGATTTATCTTAGATTAGGCAGTACACATGCTCCGTACATTTGAACAAAATGTTTTTGTCGGCCTTTATGGGATTCAGAACGATGATTAAACATAGATGTAGTAGATCAAGTCCATCAACACCCTCAAAGCTTCACAATCTTTTCCTCTTCCTGGGTTCAACATTTGATTCAGCAGCATTAGGCAGTTTTGATTTATATACCATTGAATGTCTGATGATCAGGTTATTTTACATGTGTGTAAAGAACTTCTATTTGCTTCTTCTGGTTTATGCAGATCTTCTGGAGATCCTCTACTCTTACTTATTCATATGATCACTCTCTCTCGTCATTATTTGCCTCACTGCTGCTGACCACAAGCAACAGACTGAACCTCCTACTTCTGGTTGCAAACTTCCTTCTTTAGTAGCAGAAACTTAATGCTGTGCAGCACTGAGTAATAGACGCAAGACATGGGCATTGATAGCATGTGTAAAGCGTGATATTCTCACTGTACGTGTCTCTTGCTCTTCCAGCGATCTGATGATGCTGTGGGAACTAACTGATCCAGGTCTAAAGCTTCAGTGGATTACAGCAGTAAATCGGGTGAATCCAGCGGGAGGAAAATGCTGTTCTGATTTGAAAACGTGCCGCTGATTGGGAGCATCGAATAGCAAATGTATAGAATATTTATAAATATTCAGGCATATATATATATATATAGTTACGGAGACGAACTCCGTGATTCCCTTCTCTGGCCATCGGAGGGCACTGTCTCCTGAATATTGACCTTTTCCCTCTTCCTCCCTGCTATTGTTATTCACTACATTTCCCATAAATCCCGTACCTCGGTACTGATTACGGCTACAGTTGTTGGACATTAGTGTGGACTATAAAAGTTATTGGCACCCAGACCTACACTGCGAGGTCTTGTTTCCACTCCGGTTCAATTCTAAGCATTTATTCCTGTGATTGTTATTACTGTTCCCGACTGTCTGGATTACCGTTTCTGAGGCTTTGCTGCCTGCCTTATTGTTTTGTTTGCCTGGACTTTACCCTGTCATCGTTATCTGCCTGCCCTGATATCTGCCTGTTTATCTACTTCCTGTTTGCGGTTGTTGACCACTGCCTGTTGTACCCTGCTATTTGTTATATTAAAGCTGCTTATGGATCCTACTCAGAGTGACGAGTCGTTACATATATATATGAGACAGGAGAAGTGCGTGTGCTGACGTCTGACTCTCTTCCTGAAAAACAGTTTCACTTACTTTAGGGAAAAGAAAGGAAGAATTTCAGTTCAACACGACAGTTCAGAGGAGGAAAAAGATCTACAAATATGATCTGTGGTGAGTGTTTCATCTTTCTTTAGATGTGTGTGTGTGTGTGTGTGCTATGATGTGTCATTGATAACTGTGTGCTTCTGAGACTTTAATGCTGTGCTGAAGTCGTATTGATGATTTTATTTGAGTTCCTCATTTCACAGTCGAACAGATCAAGTGTGTCTTGGTACGTGAATCACAGATGGCAGATATTGTTGTCACATGCTGTGAAATCACAGTTTTTCTCTGTTGTGTTGCTTATTAGTGAATCTGTGATTCTTCAAACAGTATTTCTCTAATTTCTGAGAGAAACTATCACTCATCAGCTTCATGTCATTTGCAGACAGTTTTGATATAATACTGCCTCCTTCTGTCTATATGATGAACTACAACAGTCATTCATTGACACCAGCAGCACTTAAATTGACTGTAAGTGTTGAACACAACAGTGTTGTAGAGATGTAGAAATACCTCTCAAATATCCGATTGCGAAAATAAAGCAACAATAAATACACACAATTTGTTTGCTTTTGAATGCAGATCTGTGAAATGTGTGACTGGAAAAGTCCCGGGCTTTTACACGTGCTGAAAACATGAAGCTTAGAGGCGTTAATCTGAAGTAAACTAAAACTGACAATTGAGAGATAAATAATGAAAAGAACACCAAACATTTTGGTTATGTGACCTTTCTCAATGCCTAATAACACACGTTCATACACACAAACTATTTTGAGTATTACACACATTCTTTTTCACAGAGATGAATTTTATCCTACCCTGAACTGCATCTAATATCCATTCATCCATACGACACATTCAAACACACACACACACACACACACACACACACACACACACACACACACACACACACGTATGCGTGAACTGGCTTTAGTCTGCGGTACAAGAGCGACCTCTAGAGGCCAAATAAAAACTATCCCCTGATGCCTTGTAGAGTTTGTTTTGACACGTGACGTGAGGCTGTGCTCTGAACAGAACTATGGGACACTTCAAAAACGGATTTAAAACATAGACAACAAAGCGGTATGCTATACAGTACACTACAGTAGGCCGGTCATTTTTGACCAGGAACACCACAAGTGTTGTAGGATTTTCAACACAACACAAGGGTTAAACAAATGTTCAAATGCCACAGAAAATATAAACCAGCAAAAAAACAAACTCTGCAAACATGCAGCCGCTTACTCTTCATCTAATGTTTTCAGTGTCTAACATTACAATCAATGGAAACGTGCAGTTTAATTTCAATAAATAAAGCATGTAGGCCTGGATAATAAATAGAAAATTGAACAGAATATATAAATATATTGATAGGCCTGCTGCACGGTTTTTTTGTTATGATTGCAGATAATACAACAAACAAACACATTTCTGTCAAGACAACTCTCAGGATATTGGTATGGCAATTTAGATTAGCATGGTAATGGACATGACAATGTTAATGTATTTGGTCTGGGTGGAAAATATCTGCTACGCTGCTATGTGAGTATGTGAGATATGCTACTGATGCTGCATATACAACATACTGTATATGAATTAACCCCGTAGCAGATCTACACAGGTGGAGCTGGGGAAGGAGGAGGGTTCTGAAAGCACACTGCAGACTGCTAACAGCCATCAGTGCCAAATATCTGAATGTCTGTAGATAATGGCTGTAGATAATGATGTGATTGCTACGAAAAGAGTTAAAGACCCATCAGTCTGCATCGAGTTTCTTGGAAGAACTTTGTAAATAAATTGATACTTGTTGAAAGGACTGATTTTCATTTATTAGCCACTGTAAATAATAGAAAAATAGAATGAACAAACTAATGATTTAAAGAATAAATCATTGCAGTCATCTGCCTTTGCTTGACCTTCTTCAACCTGTATTATCTGCCTCACAGACCTCTGTGTAACTTATTTAAGTTCTTGGAATCAGTTCAGTGTTTTTGCTATGGTCGACTCTTGTCAACTCGGCTCTTCTTGAACCTGTATGGCTCTGGGAGAAGGACAAATGAGTGAGAGCATCTTCTTTGAATAGATGTGTTCAGAGTAGAATAGACGTCTTATTTAACAACTATAAACCATCAGAAACAAGAACTAAAAGACAGTCCAATTAAAGCCCTATTTGGGATTAGTTTTACATGGAGAGATGGAAAGGTGGAGTAAAGAAAGTATTACCAGAGCGGTTTAGTCCTGTCCGAATGTGCCATCTCAGTAATCATTACAGACAATGTTAGTAAAGATTATGGTGACTTTTACCTTCCTTAAAAAATGGTCCATAAAAATTACCCCCAGTTACTACTAATCCTGTGCGAATAGACCCGCTGTAAATATGTACGTAAATAGTCCATCATATCCTGTTTAAAAGTATTTTTCCAATTTTTTTTTCAATTGTGGAGGAGCCTGAAGAAGCAGTCAGTTGTGTTCTAGGCAGTGGGACAAGTCTGTGGCAAACATCAAGTGTTTTCCGCAACCATTCAGATCAAAAAGAAGGTCGAAAGCACTTGTTAGAGGCACAAAATTTCTTTTAGCTTTAGGTAAGCAGAATCCAGTCTGAATTTAATTAATAACTCGTTCAACTGGACCTAACGGTTTTATACATTTAAATATAAGTTATATGTGTTTGCGCATGTGATATCAAGAAGCAAAATGAGACAATTAATGTTTTTGTCAGTCTTTGTCCGGATGGGAATCAGAACAATGATCAAAACATAGATGTTGTAGATTGAGTCCATCAACACCTCCAAAGCTTCAGTTGTTTCCTCTTCATGTGTTCATTTCATTCAGTGATGTTAAACAGTTTTGATATATATGCTGTTTAATGTTGGTGATCAGGTTATTTTACATGCATGTGAAGAACTTCTATCCACTCCTTCTGGTTTACACAGATCTTCTTTATTTGTATTTGGATCTGGATATTCCTTTTCAAGGGAACTCAATGCTGCACCAGCTGACGCAATGGGGAAGCGTCCCACAGGATCCGGTGTCTGAGGCACATGTAACAACTTAGTCAATCATTGCTGACGCAGTGATGACGTCGCAGGGTGCTCCCAGTGTATAAAAAGGGCATCTGAAAACACGTCACAAGTTTCAATGTCTTCAGGAAGCCACCTGTCTGTATGAAGAGTGCAGTGAATGAAAAGAGAGGGAATGGCAAGCAAGCACTTTAAACGCTGTATCCCTCCATGCCTGCGTTTCATAACACCTGGTGATGGTCACGATATGTGTGTTATCTGCCTAGGAGTGGAGCACGCATGTTCAGCACTCGAGGGTGCTGGATGTATGCATTGCGAGGATCTCTCACTGAGAAAGCTCCGTTCCCAGCTGGCACTCTTCACAAGTCAAGTCAAGTCAACTTTACTTATATAGCGCTTTTTACATTGCAAATTGTGGCAAAGCAGCTTTACGTTAATAATTGGCAAATAATTTTTGGCTGCACAGCAGCTCCCAAAGAAAATGGTGTCATTGTCCAGCTTATTCTATATATTATTGATTCATTCCGCTGCAAAGATCAATAGTTATTAGTCTAGTTAATTTATGTATATCAGCACTGGAGAAAACAGTGACGTAATCGTCTGGCTCAGCTCACTTCGCATACAACGGCGCCAATGCAGGCATATCAAAAACACTGCTGAATATCAAGCAAGTGTCCCCCAACTTAAGCAAGCCAAAGGCAACAGCGGCAAGGAACCAAAACTCCAACAAGTGAAGTCAAGCCGCTGAACATCACGCATAATGCATTAAGAGCTCACTCAGATACTGGGGAGCTAAGCCATTTAGTGATTTGGAAGTAATTAGCAAGATTTTAAAATCTATACGATGTTTAATAGGGAGCCAGTGCAGTGTTGACAGAACCGGGCTAATATGGTCATACTTCTAGTAAGGACTCTAGCAGCTGCGTTTTGGAACAGCTGTAATTTGTTTATCAAGGGAGCAGGGCAACCACCCAGTAGAGCGTTACAGTAATCTATTGTTGAGGTAATAAACGCTTAAACTAGCTTTTCCGCATTTGTCATTGAGAGCATATGTCGTAATTTAGATATATTTTTAGATGGAAGAATGCAATTTTACATATGCTAGAAATGTGGCTTTCAAATGAAAGATTGGTATCAAAGAACACACCCAGGTTCCTAACTGACGAAGACGATTTCATAATCTAAATTACATTTGAGTGCTTAGGAGTTAAACTACTTCAGATCCTTTTCTTTTTTTCCTGAAGCTGTAAATCTGAGAAGAGTGATGGCGTCTGTTGAAGAGCTGCTTGAGAAATCACTGAATGAACTGGAAGACGCTGAACTGAAGAAGTTTCAGTGGCACTTAAGGAAGGATCATGAGTGTATATCAAAGTGTGACATGAAGAATGCAGATAGGTTAAAAACAGTGGATAAGATGGTGGACTGTTTTGGACCAGAAGAAGCTGTGAAGATCACGGTGGAGATCCTGAGGAAGATAAACCAGAATAATCTGGCTGAGCAGACGGAGAACAAACACAAGCAAGGTAATGTTTAATTTGTTGTGACTGTAATGTAATTGACAGATATTTTAAAGACAAGTGCCGCTGTTGGAGCTCATTCAAAAGAGATACGGGGTAAATAACAATCACTGCCTTTACATGGAAACAAGAAAATATAACATCAAGTAACAATTACAGGGACAAGAAGAACATCATCAGATCTTATACAAGTACATTTAATAGAACAGTGTGATTTTACAAATGGTTAAATCGTCTACAGTGGTCTTAGTTAAAACCCTGAAATTAAAACTTCTGCAAGCTCATTTCAATGACCCTAACTTAACCCTAATACATTTACCCTTATTTCTAGGTTGGTGAACTAGATATCAATGTTTCACCAAAAATCTTTTAATAATGTCAGTCAACATGACCTGAAGTTGATCTGAGTCCATTGGCGTCAATCCAATACATTTTCTGGAGGGAATGGAAAAATTATTAAAACTGAAACCAACTGTATTGTAGACAGCATTAGTCAAGGTGTTTCCATCACCATATATGTTGTCAGCTTAAGCATAATCAGTATATGATGTGCATGTTGCAGTGCAATAAGTGTGATTAATTTGGATATAGCAGAAGTGCAGTTTTTATCAGATGTGCTGTAGTTATGTTTGTAATGGGAACTGCAAACCAGGTTACAAATTACATATATGTTTATTTGAAATTCATGAAAAATTTGATCACTTGTTTTTGCTGTCTTTTCCCCTGTTTTTTAAAGGCTCAACTGCAGATGACAGAAAAGATACTCTTCATGATTACAAAGAGACCAGTGTCAAGCTGAAGATCAAATTAAAAGAGGACTACAAGCGGATATTGGTTGGTAATTCACAGACGGGTCATCAGAAAAACCTGAACGATATTTACACTGATTTATATGTGGTAGAGAATGAGACTGGAGGAAGAGTAAATGACCACGAGGTGAGACAGATCGAATTGAATCATAAACAATATGATGCCAAGGACACACCAATCCAATGCAGTAATATTTTTAAAGTCAATGAAAACAAAAAGGTACTGACGATGGGGATTGCAGGGGTAGGAAAAACTGTCTCTGTCAATAAGTTCATCCTTGACTGGGTTGAAGGAAAAGAAAATCAGGAAATAGCCTTCATTTTTCCTCTGCCGTTCCGTCAGCTAAACCTGATTACAGAGAACTGGAGTCTCATGGGACTGATTCACGAATACTTCTTTAGTGATCCTAAAGAACTGCCCTCTCTTCCTGAAGGAGATGGTAAGGTCTTGTTCATTTTTGATGGGCTGGATGAATGTCGCTTTCCTTTGAACTTTAAAGAGGGTGGCAGAATTACAGATGTTCACAAAATAACAACAGTAAGTAAGATAGTCACAAGCCTGATCAAGAGAGATCTGGTTCCCTCTGCTCTCATCTGGATCACATCCAGACCAGCAGCAGCCAGTCTGATACCCCGAAACTACATTGATCAGGTGACTGAAGTGCGAGGATTTAATGATGAGCAGAAAGAGCAATACTTCATCAAAAACAGCACTTCTGAGGTTTCTGAAAACATCATCAGTCACATCAAGAAATCCAGGAGCCTGTACATCATGTGCCACATCCCCGTCTTCTGCTGGATCTCTCTTACAGTTCTTCAGCCTCTACTGGCTCGAGAGAGCAATAACAAAAATAAAACACCAACAACTCTCACAGAGATGTACACAAACTTCTTAAACTCTCAGCAGCAACAAATGAAAGAAAAATACTGTGATGACCCTGAACCTAAAGCCAATGCAATATCTTTTGATCAGATTATTCTGAAGCTTGGGAAACTGGCCTTTCAGCAGCTGCAGAAAGGTCAACTGATTTTCTACAAAGAAGATCTTGAGGAATGTGGACTAGATGTCAGTGAAGGGTCTGTCTACTCTGGGTTATGCACTCAGATCTTTCAGAAGGGAAAGGTTTCAGCCAGAAACGTTTACAGCTTTGTTCATCTCAGTGTACAGGAATTCCTTGCTGCTCTCTATGTGTTTTTGATTGGCAAAGATAAGAAAGAAAACCCATTTGTTGAATCATGGAAAGAAAAACTGGAATGGAAACTCTCCAAAAAGCCACTGTTTCAGCTTCATAAGGCTGCAATCAACAAGGCTTTAGAAAGCAAGAACGGACACCTGGATCTTTTCCTCCGGTTCCTTCTGGGTCTTTCACTGGAGTCCAATCAGAGTGACCTGAAAGAACTGCTACCAGGACTGAAACTCAAAACAGGGAACCTGAAAAACACTGCTGACTTTATCAAAATGAAGATAGAGGAGGAGAAATCAGTAGAGAGGACCATCAATCTCTTCTACTGTCTGAGTGAACTGAAAGATGACTTTGTGGTGGAAATCCAGAAGAATCTGAGCTCAGGAAATCTTTCAGCACAGAATCTCTCCTCTGCTCAGTGGTCTGGTCTGGTGTTTGTGCTCCAGATGTCAGAAGAGACTCAAGAGACCTTTGAACTGCGAAAATACAGAAGATCTGATGAAGCAGTGGGAAGACTGCTGCAAGTGATCAAAAACACCAGAAGAGCACTGTAAGAGTCTTCTTTACAATCATTTACATGCACTGTTAGTAATTTTAATTGGGCCTTAATATTATACAGGTGATTTGATGTCCAAGACTGTTCAGATTAATAAATGTAAATGTATCAGTGTGTGTGATGTTATTAAATGCCAACGTATCTTCATCATCAGGCAAGCTGGGTCAGGCTTTAGGCAAAACTCAAGTACCTGAGTTTTACTCATTTTATCATTCTTAATTTTATCCTAAATTAAAGAAAACTGAAAATAATGGTTATTTTATGAAGAGAACATTAATTTAGCTTTGCTTACATCACTTCAGTCAAAAGTTTTTCCAAATGATCTATGCTCCAGATTATAAACCCTATCTAATAAGCATTACTATTGCATTACTCTCTACACAGACTCCATAGTTGTAATCTCACTGCTCAGTGTTGTGAGAGTTTGTCTTCAGCTCTACAATCCTCAAACTCTGTCCTGAGAGAGCTGGACCTGAGTAACAATGACCTGAAGGATTCTGGAGTGAAGCTTCTTTCTGATGGACTGAAGAGCTCAAACTGTCACCTGGAGATGCTTAGGTTTGAGATCACATAAATTCTTGTTTTTTATTTTTTTTTTAAATCTCACTCAGATTTATTATAAATGCAATTACTTTGTTTGTTTGTTTTTTTTTAGATTTCTCTCATGTAATCTCACTGCTCAGTCTTGTGAGAGTTTGTCTTCAGCTTTACAATCCTCAAACACTGTCCTGAGAGAGCTGGACCTGAGTAACAATGACCTGAACGATTCTGGAGTGAATCTTCTTTCTGATGGACTGAACAGTCCAAACTGTCACCTGGAGATGCTGAGGTTTGAGATCACATAAATTCTTGTTTTTCTTTTTTTTTTTTAAATCTCACTCAGATTTATTATAAATGCAATTACATTGCTTTTTTTTTTTTAGATTTCTCTCATGTAATCTCACTGCTCAGTCTTGTGAGAGTTTGTCTTCAGCTTTACAATCCTCAAACACTGTCCTGAGAGAGCTGGACCTGAGTAACAATGACCTGAACGATTCTGGAGTGAAGCTTCTTTCTGATGGACTGAAGAGTCCAAACTGCTATCTGGCAAGATTGAGGTAAATAGTTTAAAATAATTAACGAAATACTTTCAGTTAATGATTTTGTAACAGAATGTGGGATCTGCTCTCAAAGGAATACCAGAACAAGAGACAAAACAACATTTGAAGGAGTGTGATATTTTTAAATATTTATACAGATGTCTGTATTTTCAGAATTGAGAGGTATGACCCACATGGATTGCATAAGTCTGAGAAAAATATGGTTGGGGGTGGAGAGATGGTAGTAGACTGTGTGAAGATTGAAATTACAAAATGGCCTTAAACAAGTACTAAAACTGTAAAATGTTGCTTTTTCAAAACCATCTATTTCGTGCACGGTGTGCTTCTGATAGTAGTGCCATCTATTGGCTGTGTATGGGACATCATTAACATCTTAGTAAGACTTCACAATGATCACCATATGCTAAATGGCAATTATGTGAAACAATGTTATGAACCAGTTAACTGGCAATTTATATTTATGAATTCTAGCAATACATGTTTGAGGCTATGGGATATTGCTTAGGCAAGTTTATTTATATAACACATTTCAAGCACAATGGTAATTCAAAGTGCTTTACATGAAAATGAAACAAATACATAATAATAAAAATGGAATGAAAAAAGAAACAAATACATAAGAACAGAATGAAACATAGAAAATAAAAGTAAAAATAAAGCAGAGAATACCCCTATCTGACGAGTTAGAGAGTTTCACTCAAAATATTAGGTCTACGTATTTTTAATTTATCTCTTTCCCATATTGGCTGTCTTTCTCTGTGGTTTTCTTTTGTTGCCTGAAATAATTAGTTTGACCTCCAATAGATCTGATTTTTCACCCAAAATTGGCCAGAAAGAGTTCTAGGACTGACCCTTCCGTCCACACTCACTTGGTCCTTGACCTCAGGTTCACTCAAACCCACTGCTCTCACCATGTAGTTTCAATTTTGTTTTTATGAAAGAAATCTATTTTATCTATAATCTGATTCTATGAGCATATATGCAATGTATTGAGGTCCTTTGGCACATTAAATTTTTAATTTCATAAATGCATTGGCTCAGGGGGTCAGTGGGGCCTTAATCATTAGGTGTTAGGGATAGGTGTTATCCAGATTGTTCTTTTTCAGGAGGGGCTTAACTACTGCGGTTTTCAGGGAGTTTTGAAAAGTCCCAGAAAGAAGTGCGGTATTTACCACTTCTAGGAGATCTGCTTCTAAACAGTTAAACACACTTTTGAAAAGAGATGTGGGAAGTTTGTGAAGGGCGCAGTTTTAAGGTGCAGTTTTAAGGTCCAAAATTGTACTATAAGTTTCTTCGAAATCAGACATAATTGCTACTTTCTGAGGTTGTGATCTCATCGGTTTTACCTCAGCGCAGCTCAAGGATGTGCTGATCACCTTTCTGATATTATTGATTTTCTCAGAGAAGGAGCAAGCAAACTCATAGCATCTGCTATCTGCTAGTATTTCACTGGGAATCTGGCTTGGGGGGTTTGTTAGTCTCTCTACAGTAGCAAAAAGAGTGCAGGTGTTGTTGAAGTTGCTGTTGCAGAGTGAGATCCAATTGCAGCTTTATTAAAAGTTGGCGTAGTCAGACAGGCAGTGGTCAATGAACATCAAACTGGTATGCAGGGGATAATCAGAATCGAGGTCAAGAAACAGGCAATAAATCCAAAAGACAGGCAGATAACAATCAGGAAACAGGGAACAGGCAAAATCAAAACCGAGAAAACAGACACTGCAATAAACGCTCAGAATTGGTACAGGATGTAGCTCAAGACTTTGCGGTGATGTGTTTGTGCAGTGTGCTTAAATAGGGAGATGTGATTAGTGTCAGGTGTGAGTGTAATCAGTCCAGGTGTGGAGACTTTTGGGAATTGTAGTTCAGTAGTGCAGTGGGTGAATGGGTGTGTAGTGCATTGTGGGGAGTGAAGTCTGGGAGTGAGTGTGCATGTGTGTGTGTGTGAAAGTCCAAGATGAAGTGCCCTCTTGTGGTTTACACGGGCACTTCAGCTGACAATCGTGACATAGCCCCCCTCCTGAGGAGTGGATTCCACACACTCAAGACAACATCTGGGAGTTCAGGAGGGAGGCAAGCTGAGGGGTGGGATGGAGGGCCAGATCCGTGGAGTGGAGGTGAACATGGTGAATGTAATTGCACAGATGTCCTGGGGGGAGCAGGGCGATCAGACGGCCGTGGCGGAACAGGCTGTGCAGACAGCCAGGGCGGAACAGGCAGACGGCCAACCTCATTGATCTAGCCCTTCTGGCCACCACCATGATAGATCGGGGAAAGCTGCAACAAAAAATAAAGAGAGGTTAGTAGTGGTCGTGTGAGCCGTAACAGGGCCAGCAAAGAGCTCAGGAACACCCCTTAGGGTTCTGGGTAGGCCCTCCTGACTGGTCATGTGGCTGCGGGTAGACAGTTCAGGGACCAGCTGAATGGTTGTGATCGGGCAGACCGAGAACTCAGGAAGGGCCCTTGTGATTCCATCCAGGCAGACAGGAGGTTCGAGGGTAGCCACTGCGGTTGTATCAAGATAGTCAGGGAATTTGTGGTTGCTCACTGTGGTCATATCTGGACAGACAGGAAGTTCAGAGAAGATCTTCATGCTCCTTTCAGGATAGACGGGAGACTTATGGATGACTGTCGTGGTTCCCTCTTGATGGACAGTGAGTTCAAGAATGACCTCCCTGGTTATGTCAAAGCCGACAGGAAACTCTGGTTCGACCTCTGTGGTCGTTTCTGAACAGACAGGGAACTCTGGTATAATTTCTGTGACAGTTGCAGGGCAGACGGAAAGTTCAGAGCTGACAGAAAGTTCAGGGATGACCTCCACGGTTGTTTCAAGGCAGACGGAGTGTTCAGGGATCATCATTGTGATAACTTCAGGGCAGGCAGAAGGTTCGGGGCTGACAGAGTGTACAGGGACGAACTCCAGGATTGCTTCAGGACAGACAGAAATTTAAGGGGCGATTTCCGTGATCGCTTCAGGGCTGACGGAAGGTGCTGCCCACACACATAGAATGGCCATCGCTATCATGGACAGAGCGATGGACAGGGCGTTAACTCCGGGGCGGATCCATTGAACTCTGGAGCTGGTTCAGGGGGTGCTAGAACGGGTTCATGGGAAGCCGGAGCGGCCTCGGAAGCGTTAGAGCGGCCTTCTTACGGCGTGGCTTGTGCTTACGTCGTGGCTGGGGATGCTCTGCGATGACTTGGCTGGGCTCATGAAGATCAACGGTCTCTTGGTTTGACGCATGTAGATCAACGGTGACATGTCTTGGTTCGTGAAGATCAAAGATAGCTTTACTCTGCTCTGGACGATCAGCTGAGGCGTGCTGTGGCTCTGGATGATCAGCTGAGGCGTGCTGTGGCTCTGGACGATCAGCTGAGGCGTGCGGTGGCTCTGGACTGGCGGCCATTTTTTGCTCAAGCTCAGTTGTGGTTGCCACGTTGTCATTGATCTCAGGTGTGGAAACTATAGGGCTGGAATGTTCATGAACCACAGGGCTAGACATGAACAAAACTGGATCTGTGGGTGATTGTGCCGAGTTAAGCTCCGTTTCTCCCACAGTAAATGACGATCCGCACAACATAGCATAGTCCATAAATCCAATCAAACTACATTCCACGTTGTCATCAGAAAACAAAGATCTTAAGGATTCGTTGAGCCCTCTGCCAAAAAAGCATTTGAATGAATCCTCATCATATGAAACATGATAAGATAACTCACAGAATTGGGCAACGTAATCCTCAATCTCCCTGTTGAAGCCGTATCAGCTGATCAAAGTAATCCATTCTGTCATTGACTCCGCTGGCCAAGCCACTGGATCTTGTTTGGCGAAGTCTTCTGTTACGAAGAGACAGCGGAGTGAGATCCAATTGCAGCTTTATTAAAAGTCTCTTTAATTTAGCAGTGCTTCTCAGTTGCTAGAAGCTGCTTTTAACAACGGCCCTAACTTGCTTGTCAAACTTTAACTTAGAGTTAAAAATTACTGCATCAAAAGTTCAACGTTCCCTGCATCCACATCAAAGTTCCCTGCATCCACAGACAACAACAAGTCATTTGACACTTTGAGTAAAGCCGTCTCAGTGCTGGGCTTGGACCTAAAACCAGACTGAAATTCATCAAAAATCTTATTAGTAGCTTAAAAAGTCACAAGTTGATTAAGAACCATCAACCATCAAGCCCAGATCTGTGCATGATAAGGATGAGTCTGTGATATCTGGATGCAAACTGGAGTTAAAAACCTTTGTGAAAGCCGACACTGTTGAATCATTGATGGACCTTACTTGACGACCAAGTTTTACACCACCTTGTCTGATCATTGAGAAAGCCAGGTTAAAAGTAATAAAATAATGATCGGACAGCCCACTGTTTTCTACAACCAGCTCACAAACAGGAATACCTATGACAAGACCAAATCCAGTGTATGACCTTGAACATGAGTAGGTCCCACTACTGACTGCGTCAGATTAAAAGTGTCCAGCACTGATATAAAGTCTTGGACTACCTCAGAAGCATTCTTACATTTAAAGCAACTCCTAAAAATAGTAGCGATAGCCCCAACTCGCCCCCCAGTCCTAGGAGAGTTCAAGGAGAGAAAGTCAAACAGAGAGGCTTCAGCCAGAAAATCCCGATCACCCTCCTTGAGCCATGTCTCAGTCATAAATAGAAAATTGCGAGGAAATCAGATCATTAATTAAACATGTTTTGTTGGTAATAGATCTAATGTTTAACAAGGCAATCTACACAGATAAGTCAACAAGAGCATTATGCCGACGCAATAGAGGCACATATCCCAATGAACACAAGTTATCAGAATGAATCCCTCTCTTCTTAGAATAGTGTCAAATAACATTAAAACCTGTTGTCACTTCCTGACACGTGGAAACCATAGCAACCAACACAGAGTACCTCACATCCCAGAGACAAGGAAAGAGATTCTGTAACGCCGAGTCAAAGTCGTCCACCATCGGGCTTGAGTGACCGGCCAGTCTAGCGATGATGGCACCCGCGCGTGCAGTCCTCAGCCTCACCCGCACACCTCCTTGCTTGCCCTGTCTCCTGCTACATTTCCTATGGTGTCGTAAGCAATCCTCCGACACACGCCCCCTGAAAGGGGAATCGCAAGTCTTGTGGCCGCCTGAGTGCTAACTAGAAACCACCGCATTAGATTTCCTCAGATTTAGCAGGAACTCGCGCTCATACACACGAAGCGAGCTGACTCGGTGTTCGAGAAGAGATGAAAACAGGACAAAAAACAGCTAACACATAGAACAGACATAGCAGACAGCAAGCCGAGTTACACACAGGCGCCATCTTGACTTGAATCTTATCACCAGAGTACAAGGCCAATCAGAAAAGTCGGCAGTCACCACTGAAATCCATGATGAAAATGACTCTGTTAATATTTATTGTCACTTCACATTTAATTAAAAATTACACAAATAACATAAATTATATATCTTAAATTCAAAACAAAACAAAAAACTAATACATTTTTAACACTCTGGGGTCTGAGGCTAATTTGGGGCCCTGGAGTAGTTTTGACATATCGTGATATTTGTGCTTTTTTCAGTTCCTTATAAAAATACACTCACCTAAAGGATTATTAGGAACACCATACTAATACTGTGTTTGACCCCCTGCCTTAAGTCTACGTGGCATAGATTCAACAAGGTGCTGAAAGCATTCTTTAGAAATGTTGGCCCATATTGATAGGATAGCATCTTGCAGTTGATGGAGATTTGTGGGATGCACATCCAGGGCACGAAGCTCCAGTTACACCACATCCCAAAGATGCTCTATTGGGTTGAGATCTGGTGACTGTGGGGGCCATTTTAGTACAGTGAACTCATTGTCATGTTCAAGAAACCAATTTGAAATGATTCGCGCTTTGTGACATGGTGCATTATCCTGCTGGAAGTAGCCATCAGAGGATGGGTACATGGTGGTCATAAAGGGATGGACATGGTCAGAAACAATGCTCAGGTAAGCCGTGGCATTTAAACTATGCCCAATTGGCACTAAGGGGCCTAAAGTGTGCCAAGAAAACACCACCCACACCATTACACCACCACCAGCAGCCTACACAGTGGTAACAAGGCATGATGGATCCATGTTTTCATTCTGTTTACCCCAAATTCTGACTCTACAATCTGAATGTCTCAACAGAAATCGAGACTCATCAGATTAGGCAACATTTTTCCAGTCTTCAACTGTCCAATTTTGGTGAGCTCGTGCAAATTGTAGCCTCTTTTTCCTATTTGTAGTGGAGATGAGTGGTACCCGGTGGGGGCTGTTGTAGCCCATCCGCCTCAAGGTTGTGCGTGTTGTGGCATCACAAATGCTTTGCTGCATACCTTGGTTGTAACGAGTGGTTATTTCAGTCAAAGTTGCTCTTCGATCAGCTTGAATCAGTCGGCCCATTCTCCTCTGACCTCTAGCATCAACAAGGCATTTTCGCCCACAGGACTGCCGCATAATGGATGTTTTTCCCTTTTCACATCATTCTTTGTAAACGCTAGAAATGGTTGTGCGTGAAAATCCCAGTAACTGAGCAGATTGTGAAATAATCAGACCGGCCCGTCTGGCACCAACAACCATGCCACGCTCAAAATTGCTCAAATCACCTTTCTTTCCCATTCTGACATTCAGTTTGGAGTTCAGGAGATTGTCTTGACCAGGACCACACCATTAAATGCACTGAAGCAACTGCCATGTGATTGGTTGATTAGATAATTGCATTAAAGTGAAATTGAACAGGTGTTCCTAATAATCCTTTAGGTGAGTGTATTAATGACAAAAGTCTCATTACACTGTATTCAGCACAAATTAGGCTACAATAATATGTGAGGCACATGTTTGTATTTTTGAGAGAATTACATATAAGTCCTCAAAACACGTTTTTTCACAAGACTTTTAGAAACTGTATATCTTAGTCTAGAATTTTTGCTTCAAAGTGATGTTAAAATCATTCTGTCCCATAAAACAATGTATTGATTTTAAATTTCTAAGACACGTTTGATTTGAAGGGCCATATGCGGGGAGGCGTGAATCTTGCTGTGATTCACACCTGAGGAGATTAAGACCCTACCCCTATAATGAGCTGCATAATGAGCCATTCAGTTAGGAATGTGACTGAGTGAACTAAGAAAGAATGCAATACGGCTGACCCCTCAATGTTAATTAGTCGCTGAAGTTACTATTTAAGTTAGGGTTTTTTTACACAGTTACAAATAAATAATATCTAATGAATGGCTAAAATATGTGTAAATTAAACTCATGTGGACTGTTGGTGTGTGTCTGTAGGTTATCTGGCTGTATGGTAACAGAGGAAGGCTGTCATTATGTGTCTTCAGCTCTGAGTTTGAACCCTTCACACCTGAGAGAGCTGGATCTGAGCTACAATCACCCAGGAGATTCAGGAGTCAAGCTTCTTTCTGAACAACTGGAGGATCCAAACTGCACACTAGACAAACTCAAGTATGTGAAGCAGGATGAGTTTTGATTAAACAACTCCAAAAACAGCCTTACCATCTTATTACATCTTATTTGACTTTGTTACTTATACATATACAGCTCTGGAAAAAATTAAGAGACCACTGCATATTTTTTGTTATTTTGACCAGTTGTTGCTTTTGGCAAATAAATGCTCTAAATTACAATATTTTTATTTGGAATTTGGGAAAAATGTCAGTAGTTTATAGAATAAAACAAAAATGTTAATTTTACCCAAACACATACCTATAAATAGTAAACCCAGAGAAACTGATAATTTTGCAGTGGTCTCTTAATTTTTTCCAGAGCTGTATATATGTATAACAAAAGTTAAATTGATAATTTACAGAGGTTTGGCTCTAGTTATACAATCGAATGCTTCATTCTGATTGGTTGATGAACTTTCTGAGGTGTGTAATTATTTTCCAGTAAAGTATTTCACATCTAAAGTATTTCCAGTCACATATCACTTCGTCAAATGATTTCAGCTATTTCAGCCTTCACCTTACAACAGAGAAAAACAAAAAAACACAAACGCATACACAAAGACACTGAATAAACAAATATAACAAACAATAAGATAAAAATGACAAACTATTTACATGATATAAGTAAGTATACTCTTTTCACACAGGATCTGATCAGCTTCACACAATGGAGGCTTATATATTTTTAACAGAATGGTAACTTTCATCTAGGTTGTACACAACAGTACATGGACTTTACAGGTTACTCTATTCACTATAGGTGCATGTATACATATCAAGTCAAGTCACCTTTATTTATATAGCACTTTTTACAATGCAAATTGTGGCAAAGCAGCTTTACATTAAGAATTGGCAAATAATTTTTGGCTGCACAGCAGCTCCCAAAGAAAATGGTGTCATTGTCCAGCTTATTCTATATATTATTGATTCATTCCGTTGCAAAGATCGATAGTTATTAGTCTAGCTAATTTATGTATATCAGCACTGGAGAAAACAGTGACTTAATCGTCCGGCTCAGCTCAGTTCGCAAACAAGGGCGCCATGCAGGCATACTAAAAACACTGCTGAATATCAAGCAAGTGTCCCCATCTTAAGCAAGCCAAAGGCAACAGCGGCAAGGAACCAAAACTCCAACAAATGGAGAAAAAAACCTTGGGAGAAACCAGGCTTAGTCGGGGGGCCAGTTCTCCTCTGGCCAACAGTGTTCACTTGTCCGATACTCAGGCAAAGTTACAGCTCATTAAACCGTTTTGGAATCGCAACAGTCAAAATATTTTATCCAGTTCCATCTAGTTTAAGATCTTTTTAATCACGCCGGTATGGGACGGTTTGTTTGAGGATATGTGTGTCAGGAATCAAATAAGGCTCAAGGTCCAAATGTGAGTGCAAAAGTTTATTTAACTGGCAGAGAGCAAACAAGCAATCAAGAGCAGCAAGTTTGTGACTGACGCTGGATACAATAACTCTGTGAAGGAAGATCATCCACATAGAAGAAGGGTCCAGGTAGCTGAACATAGACCAGATGTTCGTAAGAAGCAAGCTGATTCCAAAATCAGGTAAATCCAGACACTCCAGAAACTCCAGAAAAACTGGAGAGACAACTGGAGACAGTGACAATGAGTAACAACGATCTGACAACAAGCACACAACAAACAGTGTTAGATATAGGAGTGCTAATGCCCCACAGGTGCAACCACTCAAATTAGCTCGTAGCCCCAGACGTAACTAGGCAACGCTAACAAGCACCTATACCAGAACAACAGCAGGCAGACACAAACACATAGACCCATGAACCGTGAGAATGTGCCACTGGCTGATGAGTCAGTAAGGTCTTCACAAAGGATGAGCTAGTTCACACAGTCTCCGCCGACACCCCAGGGCCAAGCTGCTGCCACACACAGGCGCAGGTTCCCCATCCGACCCGGACACAGCCCGGATCCAGCCAATCACGTTAATTGGTAAACCTCGGGATAAGCAGAGAGACAAAAATTAGCGTAGATGCCATTCTTCATAGACGCCAGCCTATAGCATCCAAATACTATGCGAAATGGAAATATTTGGACTCGTGCCGAGGTAGCGAGGTATACACGTGAGAGCAATGCAGGTTTAACCTAAATTATTTTTAAAATAATTCATTTTGGTTTGTTTAGCTACAAATGGTTGCTTAGGCCTTTGATTGGTCGCGCTAAAAGAAGTTTAAAAACCAGTGAAGGCTATACAACCCCAACGCAAGTCATCAGATAGATGGCTAGTGGTTTAGATTTCAGGTTAGTATTTTTATGTTTGCCTCAATACTGGTTACACGTATGTAATCATGGTTACACGTATGTAGTTGTTAATCTCAATTTTTCCCAGTCAGACTTGACTCTCTGTGACTCGTTTGTCGGTGTTTGTTGGTTCAGTGAGAACACGACAGTTCATAACATTCTAAATCCAATGACCAACTTGTTCGTTGTCGTTTGTTGTCGTTTGTTGCTGTTGGTTGGCGTTGGTTGGTGCGGTGTGAAATGGCCTTTAGACGGAGCCTTGCGCGTCGTTTATTCCAAATGAATTTGGTTTGTTTTTTTTTTCAAACCAGAAAAAAACCTAATGGAGGGGAAAGTGGTATAGAGCGAAATCAAAACAGAAATTTCGGTAGAATATTCATTTTGATAATGTTTATGCGGCCAATCAATGAGATTGGTAGGGAGGACCATCTATCTACAGATTTATTGACTTTAGCTATGACTGGGTTATAACTGGCCGAGACTAACCTGTCAACAGTAGGAGTAATGACTATGCCTAAATATTTGAACCCATCGACTGCATTTATAAATGGATGCCCAATTGGTGGTTGATGCCTTTCTATTTAAAAAAAGTATTGATGATTTGGTATTATTAATTTTATAACCGGAGAACTTTCCAAATCTATCTATCAGTTCGAGCAACGCTGATACAGATCTCCAACTCTCCAGGAAATGCTGCATTCAACCCTTAAAGATTCAAACCATCCTCAGAAAACCGCTGGACCGAGGCCAAGTGAACCATTTTCCCCCCACATTGACGCTCCGCATCGGCTGTCTGCATAAAGAGGGCATCTCATTCATGGTGGTGGAGGGATCCACCGCTGAAATCATCCTGGGACACCCTGGGAATCCCACTATCAACTGGAACACCGGTGAGATTCTCAAATTGGGCGATGAATGTTTCCAATCCTGTATCACTTCCGTCAAGAAGATTCCTAGCTCTTCCTCATCAAGAGTCGTTCAACAAGCCCCGATCCAGTTGAATTCTACCTCGGTGGAAAGTCCCAATGTTTCCAGTAAGATCCAAATTCACACCGAGTACTGGGCGTTCCAGGATGTGTCTAGTAATCGACTGGCAACTCGTCTACCTCCTCATCGGCCATGGACCTGTGCTATCGACCTGCTACCTGGGGCCACCCTACCCAAGGGCTAGGTATACCCACTGTCCATCCCGGAACAGAAGGCCATGGAGGAGTACATCACGGAAGCCCTCCAACAAGGATTAATACGACCATCTACATCCCCTGTCACCTCAAGCTTCTTCTTTGTGGCCAAGAAGGACGTGCGGCCGTGTATTGATTACAGAACACTCAACTCCCAGACAGTTAAGTTACGCTATCCCCTTCCTCAGGTCCCGACAGCCCTAGAGCAACTACGCGGAGCTCACATGTTCTTGAAGTTGAATCTAAGAAGTGCTTACAATTTGATCCATATTGGAAAAGGAGACAGCCTTCATCACCCTGTCAGGACACTACGAGTACTGGGTTATGCCGTATGGCCTGGCGAACTCTCCGTCTGTGTTCCAGAATTACATGAATGAGATCTTCAGAGACTTTCTACACAAATTTGTCATCGTGTATGTCGATGACTCATTTACTCCAAGTTTCTCACCGAACATCAAACCCATGTCTGCCAAGTCCTTCAACGTCTACGAGAACATCACCTCTTCCTCAACCTTGAGAAATGTGAGTTCCATATCCTATCTGACCAGTTCCTAGGATACATTATTGACTGTCATGGCGTGAAGATGGACCAGAGGAAGGTGGACGCTATCCTGAACTGGCCGGAACCAAGCTCCATCAAGGAACTCCAGAGATTCCTCAGTTTTGCCAACTTTTATCGTAAGGTCATCGTCTAAATAAAAGCAGCCATCTGCAACACGGAGGATTCATCTCAGCTCACCTATCACCTGCAACACGGAGAAATCTTACATTACCATTCAGCTAAGTCACCTATTTGATTCAGAGACTGTGTTCACTTACCATACGCGACCTGTGACTCTGTTTACCTGTTGTCTGCAAATAAAACACGATAAACTTACCATCTCTCCCTGTCTGTGTCTGACAGAATTGCAATTGCTAACGGCTCAATGAAGTGCTAAAATGAAGACCATTGGCGACAGAGGACATCCTTGCCGTGTTCCTCTGTGTATATTAAAAGGTCTTGATGTTGTATTATTAGTTCTAACTTCAGTTATACATGTGTCAGGGGCTTCTCTTTTTTCATACAAAATGTTTAAGACTCGCCTAATATTATGACTAGCCTGACCGTTCTTGATGAATTCATTTTGGTCTATACCTGTTACAGATCATAGGCATTTTTCTAATCTTGATGCCAGGATTTTGGCAATGATCTTTACATCTGTACTGAGTAAAGAGAACGGTCTGTATGACATTTGGCAGCAGACTTATCAGGTTTCAAAATTAAAGTAATTAACAGACTTCTCAGTGTGGGTGGTAGAAAACCATTTTGAAAGGATTCTGCGTACATTTCCTTTAGAGGACCAACCAATTTGTTTTTAAAAAGCTTATATACGTCAATTGGTAGTCCATCAGGGCCAGCGGATTCTTCATTCTTCAGCTTTGATATAGAGTCCAAGATTTCACTTCATTCTAATGGGCTGTCTAAATATTTTTTATCTTCTTCTGATATGAGTGGGAACTGAAGATCATTGAGAAATCGAACTTGATCTTCAGTAAAATGGGTTGATTCAGAATTATATAAATCTTTGTAAAATGAAGCAAAAGTATTATTTATCTCTAAAGGATTAGAGGTTTCCCCCTTCAAAGTTTGAATACTATTAAAGGCTTTTTCTGTGTTTTTTCTTGGCAAATTTTTTAATTTAATTTTCCTGCCTTTTCTCCATGTTCATAGAAAGATCTTCTTAAGCTATTTTCAGCTTTTGTTATGGAAAGGGTGTTGTATTGAGCCCTAAGTTTAAGAAGTTTGTGGTGTATAGTATTTGAGGTGCCTAAATAAGCATTTTCCTCTGCAAGTTTAATTTCTTTTTCCAATAAATCTAATTCCAGTTTAAGTTTATTAGTTTTTGAGCTTGTATAACAAATGTTCTAACTTCGAATATATGCCTTGAATGCTTTCCACCTTATAGCAGCTGAAGTTTCATCTTTATTCTCTTTAAAAAATTATCTATCTGTACTCCTACAAATTTTATAAAATCCGGATCATGTAACCATTTTGGGTGAAGGTGCCAGCGACAAGTTTCATTCATATCACTTACTAAAGAAACTGGACCATGATCTGAAATGACAATAGAATCATACTGACATGATGTTACCCTTGGAAAGAGGTCATTAGAAATTAAAAAATAATCAATGCGGGAATGACCCTTCGTCACAGTAGAACAGCATGAATATATTCTTTTACTAGGGTATGGGTCAAACAGATTGAGTTCTTTTATGTTGTCCCATATCTTTTTCCTGGACTCTGTATGTGTCGTATCTAAACCTGTTGAGCGGTCAAGACTAGGAGATATTGTACAATTAAAGTCTCCAGCAATTAGCAATTTTCCTGGTAAAGAAGACAGTAGAAGAAAAAATTTTTCAAAAAAGCTTGGACAATCTGTATTAGGGCCATATACATTTGCCAAAATAATGTTTTCATCTAGAATAGAGCCTTGGATTATTATGTAACGACCTGCTGCATCCTGTAAAACCTTGGATATTTGGATTGGGATTGATTTGCCCCCCTAGAGTTTGGAGAGAGTAAAGCTGAGTAAATTTGGTCTTTCCAGTGCCTTTGTATTGGTGTTGTGTCATTTGAAGAAATATGGCATTCTTGCTAAAATACAATTATTAAGTTGTTTAATTCTGGTCATTGCTTGCTTAATTTTTGTTAATTTCCCCAAGCCTCTCACGTTCCACAATGTTATTTTTAACTCTGAAATGGAACTCATTATCGTATTAGTGCATAAATTGAGAAATAGATAATATTACAGTTTTGTCCCTTAGCCTGTTTACAATAAAATGCAATTTGCCCCGTGTGTGAGAAATAGAAAAACATACATAGGATGCTTATATTAGTAAAGTCTCCCTGAACTCGCCAGCACTTTGCCCGTAAAGACAAAAACAAAAGATACAACACTTTGTGTCACCGATGCTATTGCTAGGAGCAGCATAACGTGGATCAAGAGCATGTTCTTTGCCATCACATGCTCCCACCAACAAACGGCTGGTCATATTAGAAATTGAACAACAGCCCATAATAACAACTGCAATAACCATGATCTCAATCAATCATCTTCTCTTATCTCAGATTCTGAATATACAGCAAATTATTATGGAAATAACTGAAAAACAATATAGATAGTTAGAAGTCACTGACCACAACTGTAAAGTTACTAAGTTCCATTGAATAGCCAATCAATCCTATTTCACTCTAAATGCGTTACCGGTCTCAAAAGAAGGGAAAAAAAAGAAAAGATTTCGGTACGTGACGGTTCCTTTCTTCTGTATTCGGCCTTCCTGCCTGGAGGATTAACGGCGTGTATCCTGGAGGTTGTGAATGAAATTCTCCACCTCAGCTGGGCCTCAAATGTGCGGTCTCGTCCTGCGTGGGTGACGCGTATCTCCGCTGGAAATATTACTCCATAACGAATGTCCATGGCCTTAAGCTGTTGCTTCACTTCGTAGGACTTTCGTCTTTTCAGATGTGTTCCTCTGGCGATATCTTGGAAAAACTTCACTTCGCGCTCGTCCTATGTTATTTTGCCTTTGGCACGCACAATTTGTTACACTCTGTCTTTATCCTTTGAATTCAAGAAGCGCATAATGCGTGCTCTGGGAGCGTTTCGATCTCGCGTTCCTGTAAACGATGAGCTCTTTCGATGACTATCGGATTGGTAAAAGACTCCGGTCGCAGTACCTCAGGCAGACATCTCTCAAAGAAACCCGCAGTGTCCGAGCCCTCTGCGCCTTCAGGGAGGCCGAAGAAGCCCACATTATTGAGACGACTTCGACTTTCCTGATCTTCCAGTTTTGCAATTCGGATACTTGATCCTCTTTGTCACTGATACGTTGTTCCGCTGTAGACAATCTGTTAGAAAATTTCTTGACATCCTGTTTAACCTCCTGTATGGCTGAGAGGATTCCTGTAAATTTGACCGAAAAATCTTCTCTCATGCTTGCGATTGCACTCATAATGTTGCTGTCTTGGTTTTTGTCAGTACTCGTTTTGGCTTCTTTAACGTTACCCTCGGGCGTCATGCTAGCTTCAGCTGCCTCAGCATTCGAATCTTCTTGGTTTACATGTTTTTTCTTTGTAGATCTTTGTGTCGTAAACTTGTTTACAGTGATTATTCAGTTTTCGAACTCTTCTAAGGCTGTTTGAGGAAGAAGTTGCCAAATGTTGTAGGAGCATGAGTATACACATGTAATCAACGCGCCGCCATGTTGAATTCCTCTTTGCAATATTTTCTAAATATCGATAAAAAACTATTGGGAAATGACAGCGTTTCCATGTTATGTGTCTAAAACGTCTTTTTTTCCTCTCATGATAAGTCTAGCCATTATATTAATCAAAGGAGATGTAGGCATGTTATCCAAGCATTTATGGGAAGAAAAGCCCTTATACTTGGGAGTAGCCACGTATGAGGTGTTTCTGGGTGTTTCTCCCTCCTATCTGCTTCGAGGTTCAAATTGTGGCATTTCTTTGTTGTATAGAAACCAGTAGTCCTGTAAAACTTTTGACTTTTATGTGTTTAATGAAGAACTCTCATCTTCAGTCTAAACATACTGCGCCGTCTTTAAAGAATGATTGACTTTTACATGCGGCAGGTGACCTGTAAATGTGAAAAAACTGTTTCCATTGAAGTTCTGCTAAATATTCCTTTTTCGAATTGTTTGGTTCTGTACACACTGTGTAGAATTTCTGTAAATGTGGTTGTATTTTACTGAACTGTGTGTACAGAATGTGATTTAAGCATTAAAAAGTGAACTGACCACCGAATTCAGCTGCCAATGGGATTTTTATGATTTTTAATCTTAATTTTTTCGAAAACTAATCAGTTAGAAAAGATATAGAAAACTATAATAGAACAAATACAATTTGCACTAGTACATATGATGAATTATCATTATTTATGAATGTATTAGTATATGTGTGCTGTGATTTATTGAGGGCTAATGGTGTTTAAACTACTGTAATGGTCAGATTTTGTCTGTTTGTCTGAACAGCTGCTACAAACCAGCAGGTAAAGACAGTTCTTGTCTCGCTGTCTTGTTGACTGTGTGCAGTTTTAGTTCAGTGTGAGATGGGCTGTTGAATGAATGACATGCTTATGGTTTATATTTTACTGTCATTAACTGCATTTACATGGACACTAATAATCCGACTGTGATCGACTAGTACAATCAGAATGAAAAAGTCACATGTAACACGTCAATCAGAATGGATTGGCCAAATCTGATTAAATATCATTGGGATTGTAAGGGGTGGTTTATTACTTTTTTAATCAGAATGAGAGGACATTTAAACACTTCATCGGGTTGAAAACCGAAACTGGAGAGTATTGCACATGTGCAATGATGTAGAAATAGTGTAATGACGTAGAAATAGCGTAATGACGTAGAAGTAGAGTAATGACGTATGGCGCACGGAACGAGCAGTTCTTCCCGTTGATAAAGTGTCATAAATGAGTGTCCTGTCATTCTGAAATTCTCTTTCCTCTCGTCGTCTGTGAAGTGGAGCAGGATAACGTCCCACCAGTCCTTGTTTTATACTCTCATCTACAGTCGACTGGTTTGTGGTTTTTTACTGCTTGATAAAGACGAGCAGCACGACTCAACGGTTCATGTGCTCGCCGTCGCCTAATTAGGACCCAAAATATAAAGTCTGCTTTTTAAAACAAAGAAAAGGAGGATGGTTAGTAATGCAACAACGGAGGGAAACTGTATATTTGTGCAGTGTGCGCATGCCAAAAGATTAAATCCGATCAGGAGTTTGTGACTTACACATCAACCCGATCTCTTTATTTAGCGTTCATGTAAACACTACGTTCAGATTCTTCAATCAGAACAAATTCATTCAGATTAAAGCAGAAAGTGTCCAAGTAAGAATAGCTTCAGTCAGAAATCTGACTTCATACATGTGGATTGTAAAAGAAAGTTTGATCTTAAATCAGTGTTTTAACTGTCTTGTGCTGTTAACAGGACACCAAAAGTGGAAAAACTGGTAAAATCTCACATGTACACACAAACTGACAACCAATCGCTCCTTTCAGATGTAATTAGAAACTGTAATGGATAATTTGATTAATCGCCTGCAGCCACTGCACTGCTGTGTGTCTGTGGATCAAAATGTGCCCAAAAATATGGAGATATCCCAATTCCTTGTAGGGACATTTATGATCCCCATGAGGAAACCAGCTTATAAATCATACAGAGTTATGTTTTTTGAAAATGTGAAATAGAAAGTTTTGTGTGATGAGTAGATTTAGGGGTAGATTTAGTGTAAGAGGAGAGAATATACAGTTTGTACAGTATAAAAAACATTATCTATGATTGATTGTGTCTGTGTGTGTTTTCTAGTGTGGATCATGGAGGAGAGATCAGGATTACACCAGGAGTACGAAAATGTACGTCTACACACACATTCTCACACACACACACACGCGCACAGTTGTGTTTTCATGTTTTATGGGGACATTCCATAGGCGTAATGGTTTTTATACTGTATATTTTGTCCCCCTACACTATCCCTACCCCTAAACCTACCCATCACAGAAAACATTCTGCATTTTTACATTTTTAATTGGACAGAATCTGACGGTCTGGGTGAAGGTATAATGCGTGTATGTCTTTTCAGCGCTCATGTGAATCTCACTTAATTTTTAGGATTTAGATTAAATTTTACTTTAGCTGCTCGCTTAATCTGACTCCAATTTCAAACTATTACTACTTTTAAATCGTGTGTATACTTATGAATTAATCATTGGTCAAGTCTTAATTGCGGTGTTTGGTTATTCTATTTAACTTTTACTCTTATTGTTCTCGTTCATTCGGGTCTCAAAGTCACACAGGGTCCTCGTACCGGCCGTTTATGCTGGCCCTCGATCACAAATCCGTCAGTTCTGACTCTTACTCAGAGGATGCAGAGTTTACTAATACGTTGAGTCGGATCGCCACCTGCTTATTCTTACAAAAACGCAGTTTACATAGTCATGATACTGCAACTTGTTCAGGCAGTGATAGACAGAAATCCAAAGGTCTCGTATGATGTGCGACCCGCTCCATATAATGAGCCTTTAGTATGTCTGATCCTGACATTTTTACCTGATTAATACATTGTTACATTTGATTTTATTCTGACTTCCTCTGAAATTATTATCTTCGGTAGATTACAATGTCTAAAGACATTGGTAACAATGGACACATCGTAATCTACTGAAGACAATAATCTCAGAGGAAGTCAGAATAAAATCAAATGTAACAATGTATTAATCAGGTAAAAATGTATCAATGCCAGCTACACAATCACACAATTATAAGCCAATTCAGACATAATAAATACATAACATCAGTTACTCAAAATATTTCTCTAAGAGTACTTTAAGGTTATGCATTCACACAGAGGTGGGTGGATGTTCTTGAAGACACTCACTCATCCCTGTGTGGGGTTCTGCCTACAGAATACCCAGACCAGAACAAGAGACTGAAAATATGTATTGCACCGACACCTGGTTTCGGGGGAGAGGAGAAGGTTTTCTTGAAGAGACACCACCCATACAGGAGAACAGAATTCTCCTGAGTTTTCAATCTTTTAAAATGATGCTAAACATGAAATTATGCAGACAATGGTAAGGATCCACTGTAGGCAAGTTGTAATTCAAACCCAAGTGCAGTTTATTGTCCAAACACAAAACATAAATCCACTATGGCACATGAGACTTTACATGTTTTGGCTTGACTTGGCAAAACATGAACAACATAAACTCACCACAGTGTTACAGGGATAAACAATCCACAAACATCGGCAAGGAACAATGGAAGCATGAGGGTTTAAATAGACAGACTAATGACAAACGATGGACACCTGTGAACAATGAATAAACCCAGTAAACCAATCAGAACATGACACAGGGAATCACATGACAACATGTCAGTTTCCTACCTCCTGTAGTTTGTCTCCGGTCCTCTAGAGGTCCCCTGTGTTCTCCTCTGCCTTAGTTCTTCCTTGTGTGACCTTGTTAGCATTATCCAGCTCACCTGTGCCTTGTTTTCCCCAGTGTATTTAAGTTGTGTATTTTTCCCTTGGTCGCTCTCGGTTTTTGAGTCATTGTCCTGTGGTTCCTGCCTGGTCTCGCTAAATCCTCTCTAGAAACCCCAAGTAAGAGATGCCGAGTTCCTTTCTGTGACTGAAATTGTTCTCTGACTTTGTTTTCTCCCCTCGTGGAGCTCTTTTGTTTTTTGATGCTGTTAATACCTCGGTCCGAGAAGAACTTTTGTTGTATTATTTTGGACCCATTTTTTTAATGAATCTACATTTCCTGGAAGACTGCCTGAAGTGTTTCGTTTGGGTCCAACATTTCCACTTGCCATTTGATCAGCATGTCTTAGTTCTAAACATGCTGAAATAAACCAAACACTAAAAAAGCCATTTGTTTTGCAGTAATAGTGCTCCTCCAGACACTCACTAAACCAGATATTTATTACAGAATTATTGCTGCAGCAACAAGCAGCATTTATTTTAAAACAGCACAAACAAACAATCAAAAAAACATGAAAACATTCAGCGTTAGGCAATGGAATTAGCTTCCCAGAACTGATGCCCTAATACAAGTTTGTTTTTAACAATTAATGCTAAAATCAAAGAAAATCTAAAATCAAACTTTAACTTTGATATATTTATAAATGTTTAGAATAATCTGTCCTGTCAGCCCTGTTGTCTCTTCAAAGCAGTCGTTCTGTTATTAATATAAAACTCAATCGCAGACCAGTGTCTGTTTTCCAGTGCCTGAGGTTCGGCTCTTCCCAGACACTCGACAGCTGCGTATGAAATGCATCATGTGCTTCTCAACCGCTCCAACCTCTTCAGACCACTTCCTTTTCACACTGACTTTTGTGCCTAATTATAAAAAACAACAAAAACATTTAATTAAATGCAATTCCTAAAATACAAGGCAAATCAGTCAAAGCCAGCGAGAACAAACCCATGAAATATTGTTACATACCAATGCTATAGTAATACTCTGTTTCTGAGAGAGCCGTGTCTCGAAAGGGCTCAAGATACTGTAAATGTAACGCATCTACAGCAAGAAACTTCAGCAACAACAATCCCTTTCCACCAAATTACTGAAGTCTGAATCATACATATTGGGACCATAGTGAATATTGAGTCCTGAACGACACACACACACACACACACACACAAACTCTCTCTCTCACACACACTACAGAAGGATTATAATGCTATTTTATCTGTTTAGTAACCATGGCGATTTCAGTCAGAACTTCATTTAGGACAAAATCTATTACGGAATGACATTTCTTAAGTGTATTATTATCACTGGTTGCTTGGCAACAGATCTGAGAGTTGAGTACCGAACTCAATATTTCTGAACTACAGGTGAGATTCTGTAAGACAGGATAAGAATCCTGAATCAACTTGTCAGATCTGAACTAAAGATTTAAGATAGAAAAAATCTCCAATACTGACACCTCTGATGTGTTTTATCTCCATCAGATTCCCATCGGATCACTCCGGATCTGAACACAGTGAATGAACGCCTCCGTCTGTCTGAGGAAAACACAGTGATTACTGGCACTGTCATGCAGTCTCAGTCGTATCCTGATCATCCAGACAGATTTGATGTGTCTCAGGTGTTGTGTAGAGAGAGTGTGAGTGATCGACGCTGTTACTGGGAGATTGAGTGGAGTGGGAGTATTGATGTGTGTATATCAGTGTCATATAAGAGCATCAGCAGGAAGGGACGGGGTAATGAGTGTTTGTTTGGATCTAATGATCAGTCCTGGAGTTTGTTCTGCTCTCCTGACAGTTACTCATTCAGACACAATGACATAAAGACTGATCTCTCAGTAAAGTCCATCAGCAGGAGAATAGGAGTGTTTGTGGATCACAGTGCAGGAACTCTGTCCTTCTACAGCGTCTCTGACACAATGATCCTCATACACACAGTCCAGACCACATTCACTCAACCGCTCTATCCTGGGTTTAGGTTTGTTGTTGGTACTGGATCAGTGAAACTGCTTTGATGAATCAGAACAGACTGTAGAGATTCTACCCATAATGCTTTGAGCTCATGATGAATCAGTGACTAGATGATCCAAGAGAAGAGAAAGACGATGAACACTTACAGTATATTTACAGTTTTTTCAACACGTCTCAAAAGCAAACATTTGTCTACGTTGCAAACACTTTTGTCATAATATTGTATTTTTGGATATATCACACACACAGTTATCCAAAACCTAAAGCTCTTCTTTCATGAGCTCCTCTGAACATTTCTGTACAAGACTGAAAGTCATTATATGTTGGAAAATTCACAGTAAACACGAAAGCAAGATTGAGACTGAACTATTTAATTTTACTGTAAGCATTTGTGGTTGTGAACACAGTGTTACACAGAACGTATAGCATGAACTTTTCTGAATCGGGCTGGAATTAGTATGACAAACTTGACTGAGTCGTTAATATTCACACCTGAGCAGATGAAACTCACAGTTATGGAGCGTGACACTTCCTGAACACGCTTTGAGCTGTCTGTCAATCACAACACACTGGGCCAGCTAACCAATCACAGCACATTTCATATTTTGTAAGGAGGGGCTTCATCAAAACAGGAAGTAAAAATGTAAAATATGTGATTTTTTTGAACAATCGAGCATAAATACCTGTTCTAGTACACCCTAAAAACATAATCAAGAGATCGTAACCCCTTTATGATCTATATTATGGGGCTTTTATTTTGAAGCTCATCTTCAGACAGTCCTGACTCTATGTGAGAGACTCTCTGAGGTGATGAACTGTCATTCTGAACTGAAACTAGATTCCTTTAAATTACATCTGAATTTATAGAAGAACAACTGCATATAAATGATTTCAGAAGGCTTTTATTTTGAAGTTAAATCTGACATTATGTGAATGAAATGTGTTGTTTGGCTTCATTAATGTGGGTAAAAATACTGTGAAAGAGTTTGATCTTATAAATCTGAACATCTTTCACACACAGTTTCTCATTTCTTCATTCATAAACCACATTTTTAAGGTGTAATTTCAACAACACTGTGTTACAATCTCTGTATCTGAAAATACAACAGTGAGGAAAACATTATTGTGAGTAAAAGTCTTATTGTGAATATGTTCTACATTCACCATTAGCTTTTTTTTACGTATTATTTTAGTTGTAGAAGTAGTAGTAATTAATTATTGTAAAAGATTTATTATTATGAATACATTGATTTTCTGGTCTAATTTTGTCCCTTCATTATTAATTATTACTCTGTTATGTTCTAATATATTTGTTCTTTCATTTTATGTTGAGAAACAGCCTTATTTCAAACACTGTATTTCCTTTCAGCGATGAATAAACGCATAAACATCAATAAATACATTTACAACGAATGATGTTCATGTTTTCTTGACATGTGTAAATGTTAGAGTTAGTCATTTATAGTAATATAAAGTGATTCGCTGCGGAAGTGACGTTGTCCGGGCGGAAGTGAAGAGCCGCTATGAGCCGCTGCTGCTGTTGTGACGCTCATCTCATAAATCAAAGCTCATTCAGAGGATTGACAGCTGTGACTGTGAGTACAATCCGCCGTGTTTTATTGATCACATGATCCGCAGTCTGTCACTTTATAATGACACACACGAGCAGATCATCGTGTTCAATGAGAATCTGTTTGAGACACACAAATCTTCCTCTAAACTCACATCAACATCTGCTCGATTATCAAACACACACTGAATGATCATGTGACTCATGATTAATGTGTGAGAGGATGTTTTAATGACAAACAAAGTGTAGTAATAGAAATAATAACTTATAAGTGTTCATCACACAATGAACAGTTCTTCTGAAGCATTTATTCATCTTAGTTCATGTTATTTTTGACATTTACTAATGCATTATTCAAAGCAAAAGTTAACATTGTTTAGCGGCTGACATGAACTGTATTTGTAACTGATGAAAAGTAAGAAACTGTTGTGAAATCAGTGGAACACAGTGAATAATCCCACAGTGATGGACCTGCTGCTGCTCTTCATGAATGTTCTCGTGGTTCGGCGTCTCTGAGACGGAAGTGACGTGTGTTTCTCAGGAGTGTGTTTGCGATGGCTGGGAAGGTGAAGTGGGTGACGGACATCGAGAAATCGGTGCTGATCAATAACTTTGAGAAGAGAGGATGGATCCAGGTGACGGACAGCGACCACTGGAACTTCTACTGGCAAGAGCTCGTTTCATTTGTTCCTGAACACAGCTGAACTAGATCCTGAAACACTGATTTGATCGGATCACACACTTTATGTTGTTCCGTCCGCAGGACAAGGTGGAGTGAGGTCAGTTCAGCTGCTGAATTTTGTTTCCTGTGTTACATGTATACACTAATTGTAACGATCGTCAGCCCAAGTGCCCGCTATAACCAGCAGAGGGCACTCCACCATGGACTCACTCACTCACTCTCTCACTCACTCACTCACTCTCTCACTCATCCACCAAGGCAGACTACATTTCCCAGAAGCCCTGCACCCATCTCTGATCACTCCACCAGCTGCAACACATTACCCCATCTCTTGATTACATCACCCAGCCCATTCTTATCAGTCACACTATATAAGCTTATTGCACAAACACACCCGTGCGAAGTTTTGATTTTGGTTATCCTGTCAATTCCCTGTCTTGTTTTTCCCTGTCTTGTTTTTCCCGGTCTTGTTTTTCCCGGTCTTGTTTTTCCCGGTCTTGTTTTTCCCGGTCTTGTTTTTCCCGGTCTTGTTTTTCCCTGTCTTGTTTTTCCCGGTCTTGTTTTTCCCTGTCTTGTTTTTCCCGGTCTTGTTTTTCCCGGTCTTGTTTTCTGCCTGTCTGTTCAGTTTCTTGATTGTTTGCTGCCTACCTTATTGGATTTACTGCTCTGGATTACTGCTCAGTGGTCTGGGCTGGTGTTTGTGCTCCAGATGTCAGAAGAGACTCAAGAGACCTTTGAACTGCAGAAATATAGATGATTGGATGAAGCAGTGGGAAGACTGCTGCCAGTGATCAAAAACACCAGAAGAGCACTGTAAGAGTCTTCTTTACAATCATTCACATACACTGTTAGTAATTTTAATTGGGCCTTAATCTTACACATGTGATTTGATGGTCAAGACTGTTCAGATTAATAAATGTAAATGTTTCAGAGTGTGATGATATTAAATGCCAATGTTTCTTTAACATCAGGCAAGCTGGGTCAGGCATCAGGCAAAACTGAAGTACTTGAGTTTGAGTTAATTAAGGAAATCTGAAAATAATGGTTATTTTATAAAGAGAATGTTTTTTTTAGCTTTGCTTACATCACTTCAGTCAAAAGTTTTTCCAAATTATCTATGCTCCAGATTATAAACTCTATCTAATAAGCATTACTATTGCATTACTTTCTACACAGGCTCCATAGTTGTAATCTCACTGCTCAGTGTTGTGAGAGTTTGTCTTCAGCTCTACAATCCTCAAACTCTGTCCTGAGAGAGCTGGACCTGAGTAACAATGACCTGAAGGATTCTGGAGTGAAGCTTCTTTCTGATGGACTGAAGAGCCCAAACTGTCACCTGGAGATGCTGAGGTTTGAGTTCAAATATTTTCTTTTTTTGCATTGTTCATTTTTTTTAGTCACACTAACATTTGTTATGTATGCAATTGCATAGTTTTTTTGTTTGTTTTTTGTTCAGATTTCTCTCATGTAATCTCACTGCTCAGTGTTGTGAGAGTTTGTCTTCAGCTCTACAATCCTCAAACTCTGTCCTGAGAGAGCTGGACCTGAGTAACAATGACCTGAATGATTCTGAAGTGAAGCTTCTTTCTGATGGACTGAAGAGCCCAAACTGTCACCTGGAGATGCTGAGGTTTGAGTTCAAATATTTTCTTTTTTTGCATTGTTCATTTTTTTGTTAGTCACACTAAGATTTGTTATGTATGCAATTACATAGTTTTTTTGTTTGTTTTTTGTTCAGATTTCTCTCATGTAATCTCACTGCTCAGTGTTGTGAGAGTTTGTCTTCAGCTCTACAATCCTCAAACTCTGTCCTGAGAGAGATGGACCTGAGTAACAATGACCTGAAGGATTCTGGAGTGAAGCTTTTTTCTGATGGACTGAAGAGCCCAAACTGTCACCTGAAGATGCTGAGGTTTGAGTTCAAATATTTTCTTTTTTTGCATTGTTCATTTTTTTTTTAGTCACACTAAGATTTGTTATGTATTCAATTACATAGTTTTTTTGTTTGTTTTTTGTTTAGATTTCTCTCATGTAATCTCACTGCTCAGTGTTGTGAGAGTTTGTCTTCAGCTCTACAATCCTCAAACTCTGTCCTGAGAGAGCTGGACCTGAGTAACAATGACCTGAAGGATTCTGGAGTGAAGCTTCTTTCTGATGGACTGAAGAGCCCACACTGCCATCTGGAAATATTGAGGTAAATGGTTTTAAAATAATAACAAAATACTATTAGAATAAATGATTTTGCAACAGAATATGGGATCTGAAGGATTGTGATATTTTTATATATTTATACAGATGTTTGCATTTCCAGAGTTGAGAGATATGACCCACACGGACTGCATAAATCCGTGAAAAATATTGTTAGGGCTGGAGGGATGGTAGTGGACTGTGTGAAGATTGAAATGACAAAATGGCCTTAAACAAGTACTAAAACTGTAAAATATTGCATTTTCAAAACCATCTATATTGTGCATGGTTTCTGATAGCACTGAGCAAGCTTGTACTGCCATCTAGTGGCTGTGTACGGGACATCATTATCATCTCAGTAAGACTCCAAGGATTACTAATGTCCCACATTAGTCACCACAGAGTTTCAACCATCATGGATCACTCCTCACTCTAACTCTTACCAGAGAAATTTGAAGATTTTAAAATGCATTAAAACAGGAATAAAAAGAGGATGCATAAAAGATTTGAATATATAAAAATATTTAAAAATAAAAAATATAATAAAAACAAGAAAAATAGTTAAAAGAGTACATATAAAATAATGTTGTTACGATCCCTGGTCTAGGGCAGGGAATGACACAACAATTAATTACTTTTTTTAATTTTCTTGGTTCTTTTGTTCGTTTCTTCTTTTTTTAATGCAGTAGGATTTTCTTGTTCGTAATATAAAAACAATTAACAATTTCATAAAGATAGGAACAAGAACTCTGGAGCAAAATTGTCAGGGGTGAGCTTATGCCAAAAAAACAAACATCTTCAAACAAAAATCTTCCAGTTAAAAAGTTTCTTGTGAATATAAAAGAGATAGAGGAAAGCGCGGAGCAGTAAGCAAGAGTGTCTGAATAGTAGCAAAGCAGGAATTTTAATAATTTTAATAATAGTATGAATTTTAATTTTTTATGAATTTTGGAGGTTGTTGTGTAATTATATAAATATGTATTCTTATATGGCCCGTATTTTAGAGTGAAACATTGCACAGCACTGACTTACACGCAAGCAACTCATGATCCTGTTTTCAGTGTTTCAGAGCACCTCGATTCACAGTAAATCAGTGGTTACACACTCAACTCCTGAAGAGCCACTGTCCTGCAGCTCCAACTCACCTACCTACGTGTCCTGATCCTGAAGACTTTGATCACTAGGATCAGATGAATTAGGGTGGAAATATACTCTGCAGAGCAGTGGCCTCACAGGAGCTGAGTTTGAGTCCATTGCAGTAAATACTGCTGCACATGAACTCCTGTTCGTGAGTTTGGGCCACTCATAATGTGGAATTGAATATGCAGCACATACCAAATATTTTCTCAATTTTTTTAATGAGAATTATTTTTAAATAATTACTCCTTATTTTTAAATAATAACTCACTTATTTTATTGTCATTAGCTCCCTGCAGTTTTCTGCTAAAATAAGCAATTTTGTTATTTTACAATTAAAGTAATTTTAAAAAGTATTTAAAGGTATTTGAGGGAAATGAAGAATTTATTAGCAAATAGTATTGCATTTCAACTCTTTGCAAATAATATTTTGTTTTAAAATATGCATGTTCACTCTTATTTGTATGCCTAATATGCTGAAAATTACTGTTAATGTTTCTTGTCTCTTCATATTTATTTACAAATGACACAAATAACAAATCGTATATCTTAAATTCAAAACAACACAACTACTAAGTTTTTTTTTAATCCTCTGGGGTCTGACGCTAATTTGGGGCCCTGAAGTAGTTTTGACATATCCTGATATTTGTGCTTTTTCAGATGCTTATGAATATATTAATGACAAAAGTCTCATTACACTGTATATATGCTACAATAATAGGTGAGGTTTATAATTTTGAGAGAATTACGTATATGCATGTTTTTTGAAAGAAATAAACAAAACAAAAAGTCACTGAAATTGTAATGAAGGGGTGCGTGACAACATGGGTGTAGATCCAAGTGCAGGCTTTATTAATAAAGACAGCGTAGTCAAACAGGCAATGGTCAAAACAACAGCAAACAGGAGTAATGCAGGATAGGCAGATACGTGGTCAGGTTACAGGCAATGATCAGGTCAGGCAGAAAACATTCACAAACAATGTCCAGGCAGAAGGTTGAAGAGACAGGCAGCAAAGAACTGGTAAGAGGTAATCCAAAGGGTCAGTAACAGGCAGGTAAACACAGGAAATAATGCTTAGAAATGTAACCACAGGGAAAACAAGACCTCGCAATGTGTGCAGGTCATAGAGTCTCTTAAATAGTCCAGGTGATGAGCTGCAGCTGGCTGAGGTAATCAGTGCCAAGGTACGGGGCTGCTGGGGAATGTAGTGTACATGTGTGTGAGTGAGTGTGTGATGCATTGTAAGAAATGGAGTCCTGGTGGTGAGGCAATAGTTCGAAGTGGAGTGCCCTCTGGTGGCTTTTAAAGGGCACTCCAGCGGATAATCCTGATATAGCCCCCCTCCTAAGGAGTGGCTTCCAGACACTCCTAAACAAAACCAACTGACGTCCAGGAGGGAGGTGAAGCGGAGGTGGGCTAAGGGGCAGGCTGGAGGGCCAGGTCCATGGAGCGGAAGAGGACATGAAGATTGGGGCTGAGCAGGCGGCCAAGACGGAACAGGTTGAGTAGGCGGCCAGGGCAGAACAGGCTGAGTAGGCTGAGCAGGCTGCTAGGGTGGAACAGGCTGAGCAGACGGCCAGAGTGGAATAGGTTGAGCAGCAGGCCAGGGTGGAACAGGCTGAGCAGACGGTCACGGCGGAGCAGACGAGCAACACCGCAGTGCAGATGGGCTTGAGGACCCCCATGGTGGAGCAGACAACCACATTCTGGTAACCACCATGGTAGATCGGGAGAAACTGGAACTTAAAGCACAGAGAGATTAGTGTTGGCCTCTAGGGCTGTAAGAGGATTGGGGAGGAGCTCAGGAATACCCTCCAAAGCTCGGACTGGGACGTTCCTTCTGGTAATGTTGCGGCAGCTAGACAGTTCAGGAACAACTTCTGCAGTGGCATCGGGGCAAGCAGGCACTTCTGAGTAAGCAGTTCAGTGCGCGGCTGGTGGGGAATGTAGTGTGCATTTGTGTGAGTGAGTGTGTGATGCATTGTGGGAAATGGAGTACCCTCTGGTGGCTGTTAAAGAGTACTCCAGCGGATAACTATGACAGAAATAAGGCCTCAACACATATTACACATTTTTTTCACAAGACATTTGGGAACTGTATATTTTAGTCTAGAGTTTTTGCATCAAAGTGATGTTGAAATCATTCTGCCTACTCAGTCACATAAAACAATGTATTGATTTTAAATTTCTAAGACACTTTTTGTTTAAGGGTCATATGCGGGGAGGCATGAATCTTGCTGTGATTCACACCTGAGGAGATTAAGACCCTGACCCTAATGAGCCGCATAATGAGCCATTCAGTCAGGAATGTGACTGAGTGACCTAAGAAAGAATGCAATGACAAAAGAAATATATATATTTTTTTGGTTTGTAGTTTATTTAGAATATGGTTTACTACATGAATGAATAAATAATAATAAAATACAATAATATAAAATGCAAATAAAATAATACCTGGAAATAAATCCTGTTAAAAGATAGATGTGAACACCATATACCTGGCATTAGGTGTTTGGTGCAAAAAAAAAAAAAAGAAGACTTTTATGCTTCCACTGTCAAGATTTCCTGCTGTAGTGCCCTTAACATCCACCAGAGGGACTATTAACATCCACCACCTCGGACTATTGCCCCACCATCAGATTACATTTCCCATAAATCATTGCCTGGACTCAATATCCCTGAACTCATTCAAATGTGTCTTGTTAGCCTGTTTCACTCACCCCGTGTCCTAGATTTCCCTTTGCCTTTGTTTTCTGTCTTGTTTTGTGTTTGTTTGTTTGGACTGCCTGCTTGTTTTGACCTTGGCCTATGGATTGGATTATGATTTTGGATTACCCCTCTCAATTAAACTGCGTTTGGATCTTTAAGCTTCAAGTCTCGGAGCAGTTCGTTACATCCAGTCAGTGATCTCAGTATCGTACGCATGCAATCCAATGTGGGCCAATATCTGGTCACTATGATTCTCAAATCTGTGAGATAAAAAAAAAACCCATCTGTGAGCATGCTGATAACAGGATCATATCAGCTATTTTATTAACGCTTTATAATATCCACTCTTAACAGAAACATGATTTTTGTGATCTCATGCATGCACGTATTATTGCACATCATTTGAAGAAAATTGTATGTAGGCCTATTATTGTTATGGAACATTTGGTGAAGGAACACTCCAGACGATGCAGTGTAACAGAAATGCAGACTTTAATCATACACATGTAGAATCCAGGGAAAACAACTTTAGGACACCAATGCTCTAACATAAACAATAACTGACAAGGACTGAGGGAGAACACAGGGTAGATATACACAGGAACACATGAGGAGTAATGAACGGGGTACAGGTGAAAGACATAACTAATTACAAAACACAGCTGAATGAAATGAACTAATAACGGTGACCATGGGAACTAAGCAGAAGCGGGAAACTCAAACAAAAAACACATGTGACTAAGAGACATGACAGGTAGAAAGACACACAGATTCCTGACAATTATATTTTAAATTACAGTACTGGTCAAAGAATTTGACACATACTATTTTTAATGTTTTTGAAAGACATGCTCATCTCATGCTCATCAGGCCAGCATTTATTTGATCAAAAATACAGAAAACAGCAATACTGTGAAATTGTAATGATGAGTGCGTCAGTGAATAGGATCCAAGTGCGGCTTTATTTACAAACGTGGTCAGACAGGCAAAGGTCAACTCAACAGCAAACAGAATGGCAAATAACAGGCAGGCTCGTAGTGGTAATCCAGGCAAATGGTCAATAGGCAGGCAGATAGACATCAAAACAAAGAAACAGGCAGGATCAGGAAACAGGCAAACAAAACAAGGAAATAACGCTCAGAGTTGCAATACTAAGATGTACAATACTTCGCAGTGTGGGTGTGTGTGAGTAGTGCTCTTATAGTGGTGAGAGATCAAGGTAATGTGCTACAGCTGGCTAGGGTGATCAGTGACTTGGTGAGGGGCTTATGGGAAATGTAGTCCGAGTGGCAGGGTCCATAGAGTGAGAGGGCGACATCTGGTGGTAAGTGGAAGACAGGTAGAGCGGATTCATTGCAGAAATATTATTACAATTTAAAATAATGGTTTTCTATTTGAATATACTATATAATATAATTTATTTCTGTGATGCAAAGCTTTCATCATTTTCATCCTTCATCATTTCATCATTCACACAAAAGCTTCATTGATGTGGCACTATATAGGCTATTTCACAGTTAACCCTTCTTAATCTGTCCAAAATAGGCCAAAGAAATATTGTCTAAACATTCATATTGCTATGACATTTTATGCATCCTTGTAATACTATAGATCCTATAAATGTTAATATGCAGTTTAATACGTTGCTAACACATTTTATTTCAGTATTTATTACATATTTCAGTCTTTTTTACTTATCTCAGTATTGCAATATTTTTTGGGAAAAGCCAATAAGTCATGCTTATTAATGTAAGTTATGTGTAGTAGCTAAACGATACCACGTGTCTGCTCGAATAATTCACACAGAGACAGAACATGCAGGATTCATATTTAAACAGTCTTTTTGTGACTTAATATTGACAGTGTCACAGAGCCAGTCACCACTCCCATCACATCATCAACACCAGATCCGCCCACTTGTTCACTATCTCCTGATTACTGATCACCTGCATCTGCACATCATCATCAACCATCACTTTTTAAGCTCACCGTTTCCTCACTTCCACATCTGCTCTCGTCACTAATGGACTATACAGACTCACCTTTTACTCCTTACCTATTACTTACCTGCCTTCCCATCCTGATCCTGTCATCATCTTCCTCCTGCCTGCCTGGTCTTCATCATCCGGAACAACACATCAGTGTTCATCTCTCCAACATGCCAGTACCAATTACCTTCAGTTAAGTCTTTCTTCAAGTTACCAGTAACTGTTCAACTCACCTGCATCGCTCTGCTTACTCCGCTGTACTGCCAACCTGCAATAAAACTGTTACTTTGTTACTTACTTTATCTGTCCTTGTCTGTGCTGTGTTGCAAATTCAATATTTCTTCAGTTCAGATCTCAAGAAAAAATCTCAGGGTCAAAGTTCCAGGTCCCAGGAGTTTAACTTTATTGACAAACAACAGAGTGAGATGCCAGCTTCACATCTGAATCTCTTCTATCCAGGGCACAGTTTTTATACTTTTTTCTTAAAAATCTGTTAAAACACAACAAAGATCCACCCCTACAGTTCTTTTCCATGATCTCATTTACAGGTGCTCGCCTCCCTTTCTCTTCTTGGAGTCTCGCAAGTACTCCCCAACATTTTCACCAAGGTCACTTCACCAATTAAACTGCAGGTGTTGCTTATGCAAGAGATAATTCTCTTTGTAAGGTTGGTCGACTGCCAACTAGTCTACATCTTTTGACTTAACGTCTCATGGTGGAATTCTGACAATTGATGGTCAGCCCTTTCTCATAGGCAAAATGAAACATTGTATCAAAAACAATCATCACTCCCCGGAGGCAAGCGGCCTTCATGTGACACCCTTAATAATAGTCTTATTCATTATACAGCCACCTGTTGTCTAGTGGAAAACTACCAGCAAAATATGCTTAGTGGCCAAACTAACTTCTCAGTTATGTAACTTTTCAGTTACGTAGGCCATGAGGCCTCAAAACACATCTGGCTTTTATAGTAAGCAAAGTAATTCTAATACTAATACTAATTATTTTCTATAGGTAAGATAAAATACTTCATCAACAGACACTATTCTATATTGTGATTAGAATTTAGGAATAAAAAACTTACCATTCACAGTCCTCGGCTTGATCAAGTTGATCCTTGAAATGAAAGTGAAACCAGTCATGCTCTTCCTCTGAGGTAAATCCTTTTAGGATTAATCCTCCCCACATCTCAAAACAATGAAAATAACATAAATCTGACTAAGCTTGATACATTTCTCTGATGCGCGCGTTCACTCTGTTGCATGAATATCCTCAGAATTTACATTTGAATAGAGCACATGCTCCATGGGGGTGGCCACAGTAGTGGATAATGAGATGACTCGTGAATGACTAGCATCTCTCTTTTCAAACAGATTACATAATCAGAGACTATTTGTTATCGTTTCTCTAGACATAAATCTCCATGTTTATGTGATTAGTATTCACTAAGTTACAGTTCATGTTCTGAGGACTATCAGAATGGACTTCATTCAGAGAGAGACGACAGATCACGTTAATTTACTTTATTTTGCAAAAAGCACATTTTGTGCTTTTGTGAGTGTACACAAATAAAAGAAGACATTTCACAGATTAGAATGGTGTATAACTCTTAATTTCACAGATTAGAATGGTGTATAACTCTTAACTGTATGCCCAAAATTGACAGAGTATTTTGAGTCTCTTTCACACTGATCAGAAAAAAAATGAAGTGGTATCGTTGGCACAACGGCCGACCCCTGAGTGTTACTTAGTCACTTAAAGTGGCCATTGTAAGATTCAGAACATCTTATGCCTGTCTACCGATGACCATGTGTTCTGTTCTGCTGACTTGAGACTTTTTCTTGTGTCCCATTGGACAAATATCTAGACATTGTGTCATCTTGTTTTCCCCTCAGACTAACCCAGAAATCATGTGATTATTACCACATAGTCCTTATATGTATTTGCAGTTGCTGAACGGATGGTTTCACTTCTTGTTTTTCTACCTATAACTATGTACCCCTTTTGGACAATAAACTGTGTCCATGATTGAACTCTACGTGTCGGTCTCATTTCTTGGCACCCGGGATCGATCCTGCATTCCATCCTGTATTTCTTGCTGCATTGCTCAACCTCAAAAGGTTTCTTGAAATATTCAATATCCAAATTATTTTTATCCAACAGTTTGTTAATAAAGCTGCATTTGGAACCCATCTCGCTGTCTCCTCATTACAATGGTAATCCATATTTCTTAAAAAACATCGCAGCAAACATTTTTGTCAGCATTATTCTTTTGTTTTATCATATTTAATAGGAATTGAATTGATAAATAATAAAAGTAAAATCATATGCATCTACAAGACATGAAAGTTTAAATGTAAGTTTTTTTTAAAACATATTTAACACTTATTGGTTTTGACAGTGTGGATATTTTGAGGACATCAGAGTCTGGTGTGAACACGTCAGGTAGGGAGAATTCATGGACACTTTTTCATTTAATCTTTGGTTTTTAAGCTCAATTAAATATTCTCAGGAGATCCACTGACCCCGGGAGTCACGTCTTCTGAAAGACCTCACGTGTGGATTCACAATGTTGACCAATGTTGTTTTGTAAATGACAACTGAAGTCAATGACTAACACCCTCCAAAATCATTGGGGTCAAAGGGCATTCTTTTGTCAAAAATTGCTGGTTATATGTCCTCTCTGCCTCTGACTTTGTGCCAGTCTCTGGATTGACGCTCAAGAAGCACCTATAAGCAAAAAGGCAGAGAGGAAAGCTGTTAGTTTCATTCAAGTAGGATGAAAAAGGTATCAGTTCCTAGTCACCATCTATAGTGGGTCACTGCTGTTGCTGTACAGAGCAAAACATGGTTTCTGTCGGGTGTCCAGCACAGACACACGAGTTGAGTCCGTGAGGGGCAGAAGGGGGTCGTCACCGCATGGCTGCTGTGGACCTGCGTGGCTCGCTATACACAATATATCCAACACCAAATAAAAAACAAGCTCTCAAGTACAATATTAATGTAGGCATTACCTTTAGAAAAACTCCAGAGAGCAAGAAGCATCTTCAGCGTACTTCAAATTGAAATTATAGTAGCAAAAATGGCAGCCAAAGACAGTTTTTTTCCTCAGGCTATCAGGTTCATGAACAGCCAGAAGTGATACACTGCACAGCACACACTATATCATATGCCATGCACTGCACTTTAACTCCATATACAGTTACTAGACTCTAATGCAATACACACTGCACTTTAATACAATAATTAACTGATATCATAACTACTACTTCAATGTCCATCCATACCATATCTGTATTTCTTTATATATTTTATTTCTAAATGTACATTTCTATTGTCACTAGTATATTGTCTATTGTCATTTATATATTGTTTAAATATGTAAATCTGTTTTTTGCACTGTCTGGAGCAAGCTCTCAAAAAATTTCACTCACCATGGTGATGTGACAATAAATGGAAATTCATTTTTAAATGGAAATTCAGACCAGTTGTGAAGTCAAGCTCCATCGACAGCATCCACACGCTTGACTTCACTGGAACAAAACCAGAGATACTCATCATGCCCTACTGATCAGAAAATGAAGCAAGAATTTTTTTTTTTTTTTTAGTGCCACCCAGACCTACACTGCGAGGTCTTGTTTCCACTCCGGTTCAATTCTAAGCATTTATTCCTGTGATTGTTGTTACTGTTCCCGACTGTCTGGATTACCGTTTCTGAGGCTTTGCTGCCTGCCTTATTGTTTTGTTTGCCTGGACTTTACCCTGTCATTGCCTGCCCTGATTTGTTGAGTTGTTGACCACTGCCTGTTGTACCCTGCTATTTGTTATATTAAAGCTGCTTATGGATCCTACTCAGAGTGACGAGTCTTTACATATATATATGAGACAGGAGACTGAGTGCGTGTGCTGACGTCTGACTCTCTTCCTGAAAAACAGTTTCACTTCCTTTAGGGAAAAGAAAGGAAGAATTTCAGTTCAACACGACAGTTCAGAGGAGGAAAAAGATCTACAAATATTATCTGTGGTGAGTGTTTCATCTTTCTATAGATGTGTGTGTGTGTGTGTGTGTGTGTGTGTGCTATGATGTGTCATTGATAACTGTGTGCTTCTGAGACTTTAATGCTGAAGTCATATTGATGATTTTATTTGAGTTCCTCATTTCACAGTCGAACAGATCAAGTGTGTCTTGGTACGTGAATCACAGATGGCAGATATTGTTGTCACATGCTGTGAAATCACAGTTTTTCTCTGTTGTGTTGTGTTTATTAGTGAATCTGTGATTCTTCAAACAGTATTTCTCTAATCTCTGAGAGAAACTATCACTCATCAGCTTCATGTCGTTTGCAGACAGTTTTGATATAATACTGCCTCCTTCTGTCTATATGATGAACTACAACAGTCATTCATTGACACCAGCAGCACTTAAATTGACTGTAAGTGTTGAACACAACAGTGTTGTAGAGATGTAGAAATACCTCTCAAATATCCCATTGCGAAAATAAAACAACCTTAAATACATACAATTTGTTTGCAGATCAGTGAAATGTGTGACTGGAAAAATATAGCATAAAAAAGCATGATCTGTGCTTTTACACGTGCTGAAAACATATGAAGCTTAAAGGCGTTAATCTGAAGTAAACTAAAACTGACAATTGAGAGATAAATCCACTACTTTAATGAAAAGAACAGCAAACATTTTGGTTATGTGACCTTTCTCAATGCCTAATAACACACGTTCATACACACAAACTATTTTGAGTATTACACACACTCTTTTTCACAGAGATGAATTTTATCCTACCCTGAACTGCATCTAATATCCATTCATCCATATGACACATTCAAACACACACACACACACACACACAAACACGCACACACACACACACGTTCAAACACACACACACACACAAACACACACGTTCAAACACGCACACACACACACCTACACACACACACGTATGCGTGAACTGGCTTTAGTCTGCAGTGACCCTGCTTCAAAAGATTCTTTCTTTCGTGTTCTTTGTTTCATCACTCAACTTTCAACTTTACAATCAATGGAAACGTGCAGTTTTGGGGACACTTGACTTGATATTCAACAATGTTTTTGAGCTGCCTGCATTGACACCATTGTATGCGAACTGAACTGATCTGGACAATTACATAAATTTTTTTTTCTCCAGTGCTGATAAATTAACTAAATTAATATTGATTTGGTGGCACGTATACAGTAGCCAACACAAATTTCAAATGAGATTTGTCACTTACATTATATAACGTTACATAAAGCACCATCACTTCAAAAGAGATATATTTGAAAGACTTTTGAGTAATACTGAAGATATTACTATAGATTACAGCAACACCTCCTCCTTTACCTTTCTGACGAGGTTCATGACGATAATAGTAACCTTGAGGGCTAGACTTATTTAAAGTAATGTAATCGTCTGGTTTTAGCCAGGTTTCTGTCAAACACAGCACATCTAGATTATTTTCTGTGATATAACAACCCAAGCTTTATCATTTGTTTATCTTTATTATCTCTGTTTTTTACTTGTTGAACATCAATTAAATTATCACCCGTAAATGGGTTTGGAAGTTTTCTGTATTTATTAGTTCGGGGTACAGACACAGTCTCTATGTGATAATATCTAGGTGAAATAGTCTCTATGTGTTGGGATTTATCTGAATTCTGTGACGTGAGACAGCTAGCAGACGGTCGGTTTAGCCAGTCTGTCTGCTTCCTGACCTGGGCCCCAGTTAGTCAAGGTTGAGCTCTAAGACTATGTGTCATATTACTAGAGAGAAGAGACAGCCAGCCATTGAGTGATGATAGTCTGCTAATTATCTCATCACTCCTACGAGTAGGAAGTGGTCCAGAACAAATTACAGTGTCTGACATCGTACGTGCGAGTTCACACACCTCTTTAATGTTAATTTTGGTGATCTCCGACTGGCGAAGTCAAACATCATTAGCGCCGACGTGAATAACAATCTTAGAGTATTTACGATTAGCATTAGCCAGCACTTTTAAATTTGCTTTGATGTCAGGCGCTCTGGCTCCTGGCAAACATGTGACTATGGAGGCTGGTGTCTCACATGATTTCAGTCAACGCGGCTTCGGTACATCATAAGTGCTTCAAAACGTTTTGAAATTTCAATGGTTTGCGTGACTTTGACAGTTTGATACATGCTGTAGAACCACTGTAGTCACATGAATTGTTTTAAATACGTCTTTAGCACCTTTCTGGGCATCTGAAAGTGTTATTAATCCTGGTGTTAATGGAGGCCTTGATGAGCTATCAGATTTTATCAAATATATCTTAATTTGTGTTCCGAAGATGAATGAAGGTCTTACAGGTGTGGATTGACATGAGGGTGAGGAATTAATGACATTTTTGGGTGAACTAACCCTTTAAATGCCTCTGATTGGCTGTTGTTTACATGCTCAATAGATATGTCTGCGATTGGCTAGTACAATGATTAACGCTTCAAAAAGATGTTGTAAATAGACATCAATGGTGCTCTTCACTGAGCACTTACACAGATACACACGGGAGCGTTTGAAACCAGGCATGAATCAGCGGATATATTAGAGATCCATTTATAGATGCCTGCTTTCAAACGTGCCCAAAGCGTTGATTGTAGCCAATCACAGACATATGCTGAGTGCGTGGACACACTGGCCAGTCGGAGGTGTTTAAGAATCTGCTCAATAGCACTAGGGGGAAACGCTGGTAAAATTTCAGTACTGAAATCTGTACTTTTGACAACACTAATCAGATGACAGTTGATGGATGCCAAAATTCTCCTTTTGTGTTCTTAAAAAAAAAAGAGACAGGCATATGGCATTAGAATGGGATGGCATGCATATGGCATGCTCAAGAAATCTTTCTTACTATCAATGTTGAAAACAGTTGTGCTTCTTAATATTTTTGTAGCACATTCTTCATTAACAATACATCTTTACTGAATAAAAGTATTAATTCATGTCATTACCTCTTCATTGTACGCACCGTGACAATGTCATGCAGTTCCTCTTTAGGTTCCAGGTCTCTAAGTACAATCTAGAAAAAATAAACGCATTAAAAGTCAATAAGTTTCAAATGAAATCAGGCAAAATGCTTTAGTGCTCTCATTTACTGTAATATTAGGATTGTACTGAAATGTCTGAAAAGGGGTGCCAACCTTTGCGATTGGTTGCTGAGCCTGGTACAGCTCCAGACTCACTGACGACAGGGTGCGCACCAGGGTTCGAACGGCAGCGTTCACATATGTTCAAACGAACCGCACTAACTGAGCAATCGCACCGGGATTCGTTTTAATCGAACCAAACATGACAAGTGTGAACGCACCCTAAGATTACTTAACACATTACATTTCTTTAAGGCAGTTAAGGCGCTTTCATTCATCTTTTTAATAATGCTCTTATGAAAATTAACCATGGTTTTACTACAAGTAAAACCAAAAAAACAATAGTTTAACCAATGGTAACCACAATTCAACCATATTTGTAGAAATACTGTGTTAATACAAGTGGTAATCAACCCACAAAAAAAACATGGTTACTACATTTTTTTTCTATGACCATGGTTAATTTTCGTAATGAAAGTCATCAGTCAAATTCTTTCAAGGATGTAAATTCAAGGTATGAATTACAGGTATGAAGTACGATCAGTGAGAGAGAAAAACTCTTAATAAAAAGATGAGCACTGGACTGCAACAGCTTAGTTGGGAAATACATTTATTTATTATTCAGAATGCACATTTAAGGGAAATATATGTATAGGGACATTTCAGCAGGTTGAAGATATGAGATGTAAAAAACCTCAGTTTGGAAAGGCATAGGTCTTCTACACACGAACGTACGCCGCATGCTATTTTAAAAGAAAGACCTTCATTAGTCTCACTCATGCTTTCCTCTATTCTTGTTCTTATCGTGAAAACCAAGGTTAGGGTGTAGTTCTCTTGCTGCTTCTCTTACTGGAAATAGGAAGTGTAATAAAGGTCTATGCTGCGACTCAGTCTTTTTGCCACACAGAGGGCATTTACTTATTGAGTTTTGAACCATGATAGGACTGTCAGTGTAACACTTCCCAGTGTGCAGTGAAGAATTCACAGAGGGGGATTGCACATTTAAATTGTGTTTATTCTGAAAAACAGGAATTAAAAGTTTCAGTTGCGGCTTGTGGTTATTGCAAACCATCGTACACCATCACTTACGAGGAAGTTCTTATTGACACTCCAGGAGATCACAGTGCCAGAAACAACTCCATGCGACATCGCCTCCACCTGCTGGCGTATTATGAGACTAACATTTTAACACTATATTTAACTGCAAATCTATGCTCTTTTAAGGCTCGTATTGTTGGAGTGCAATGCTCAATCATTGCGCTACATCAGCACCGGACGTGTACCACAGACGAGAATCTATGAACCGATTTATTTTAACTATTTAAAAATCATAATATAGCATTGCATAATGCTATCATTTATAAATCTATGCTTACTAGAGTTTAGATTCTCTGCCTGATCCCGACCCTGAACTTGACCCCGGGCCGATATTTCCCGCCACAATCCTCGGACCGGGCCGGTCCCTTTGATCAAGCATTGGTGTTTTTTTTAAATCATTACTTTAGCCCAATTGGGTGGGGAGAAAGCTATACCATAATCAGAAATATTTTATATATATATATATATATATATATATATATATAATATTAGCAAATACTACAACTAAGTAACAAATGCGGACAACTTAGAAGAAGTTAGACTTAAAAATACTAAATGCAGTCACGTGTCATTGGCAGCGGCTGCGTCTCCTCCACACCGGGCAGCTGTATTGTGTAGCTTAAGTGCAACATGGAGCTTCAAGAGGTAAAGAAAAAAATAAAAACAGGAGAATTAACTTTGAGAAAGTTTGGAGGAAAATCTGAGGTATGGAACCATTTTAAACAAGTCGTGGGCAGTGACATGACTGACATATGTGTTTGTGTTTGTGAATTAGAAAATCATACACTGATAATATACAACAATGCCAAGGTCTCTGGAAAGAGGTTTGGTTACGTGATATTTACGTTCCACGTGGTTGGGTCCGATGACGATGACGTCTTCCACTGGTTGTGTGGTGACAATGCAGTGGGGAGAGGAGCCGGAATCTATATCAACAGCCTTGAACACGAAGCTCTGCGGGATGCTGATCTCCTGGAGCACCGAAGGGTCCTAAAATCTGGAACACGCAGATGAGGCCCTGGTGTAGGTGCAGAAGGTCCTTAACAATCTGGAACACGCAGACAAAGGTACATTGGAGTAAAGGTTTGCTCTCCTGAGCTTAACCTTGTTGCAAGTGTCTCTGTGTGTCTGTTGAAAGGGTACTTTTATCCCTTTCCAATGAGGAGGAGATTACAATTTGGTACTTCTCCATTCCAGTGCTGTGATTGGTTACTGGCATCAGAGAGGACACACACAGTGTGGCCCACCCTTCTTTCCCCTGTGGAACTCATTTGCATAAAGCATAAAGATGGAAGTATTTAAAGTGTCTTTAAGGTTTACCAATGCATTTCTCACTTACCAAACCACCACCAAAATACCTTTGGCAATATTCTAAACGAAAAGAGACCAAACATTATGGAAACAAGATGGAAACTGAACTGTCTGAACTGTCATGCATTCATTCATTTGTACATTAACAGCTAAATTAGTGTTGCACTACAAATTGCTGTAACCGAGAACACTTATTTCTGTGAATAAGTGTGTAGAATGCATCAGTTTCAAGGTTTCCAAACATAGTTATGAATGGATTGGGATGAGTCTTTGTGATTTCTCTTTGTTTCACCCATTGCTGCTGAGGTCCTGAGGAATTTTTATGGCAGTCACAGCCTAATCTCAGGCTCTAGGTGGGTGCAGGGCAGAAACTGCATGTGGACCAATGAGAAGTACTGTCCTTCCTGGGGTTGGTACCAGGGGTCTTCTTCTAACCCTCTAAGAGATGTCTGGCTATTGTCCTAGCATCTTTATCTGATGGCGTTGGGCAGTTTGTTTATGTTAGTCCACTAAGATCTAATCAAAATGTAGCAAACCTTTGTCCACTGTTACGGACAGAGAGGGGCCCGGCCATAAACTGGGCCCTGGAATGTGCTGTTCCCTACACCATTTTACGTTGTAAGTGGCCAGGGCTTCCAGGGGCTAACTCAAGAATTGATTAATGTTGGTGCTACATATGGTCGTGTATCGGCCCAGTCCATCCTTCCTCACCATAGCACCGTTTCCAAGGCTTGCTTAGAAAAGGCAGATGAGAGGAGGGAAGTTCTGGCACAGATGCTCAAAGATGCTCTGAAGAATGGAGACGTAGGGATGAGCACAGATATGTGGACTGATGACTACAAAAAGTTAAGTTATCTCGCTATAACGTGCCATTATATCACCGACGACTATACATTAGCTGGCAAATCTCTCATCACAGCAATGTTTACATGGTGGATGCCAAAACGGGGAAAAATATCAGACGCGAGATAGTGCGCCTGCTGGTCAACAAATTTGGCTTCGACCCCAGCTCCCTCAGCCGAATAGTGTGGGTAACAGATCAAGACAGCAACATAATGAAAGCCCTGGAACCATATAGGAGGCTTTCTTGTCTCGATCACCTAATTAATACTGTCCTTCGCCACAGTCTGGATGCCGACACACTGGCCGACAACGCGCCGGATATAGGAGAGATGATATCTGCTGCTAAAGGACTCGTGAGATACCTGAAACAATCTGGCCTGCTTGCGCAATAATCAAAGACAGTGCCACAGATGGGGGAGACACAATTTAGCACAGTTTACTTCACACTCAAGTCAGTGCAGGACATATACCCAGAGCTACGGGAGAAGCTAGAGACTCGCGGTGAGCTTGAGCGCATCGAAAATATTGCACCTGACTTATTGAGCTTTCTGGTTACATTTTTGGAGCCATTCTATAATGCCCAGAAAGAGTTGGAGGGCGACAAATATCCAACCATAAACCTGGTCTGCCAGCCCTCTCCCACCGACTCTCCGCAGCAAGCCTTTGTGCGCCAGAGACATGCCGAGTTCATAGTGCAAAAAATCCAAGTGAACATGCTGCACAAAGTTGCACTTTTCCTCTGGCCCAAATTCAACAAATTGAGGATGATGTCTCCTGAAGAGATAACTGAAATACATGCCCACGTTCGCACCCTACTCTTGGCTGTGGAGGAAGATGCTGCAGTGGCTGACAGTACAACGAGCGGTACCGGCTTCACACCACCACCAGCCAAGCCCAGGAGAGAATCCGACTTTGCCGAGTGGGAGAACCAAGATGACGATAACCGACCAGATGAGGATGAAGTGGCCATGAACAATTCACAGAGGCATGCAATGGATGACGACAGGGACCTACTGAAATGGTGGAAAGTCAACGGATTGGTGTACCCAAATCTAGGCAGGCTGGCGAGATCCGTCCTCTGCATTCCAGCAACCAGCAGCAGCAGCGAGGAGCCGATAGAGCAGAGGAGGACCGCTCTGAAACCAGCAACTGTGGACGCTATCTTGTTCTTGCATGACAACATGTAGAACCATATAAGTATGCTATAGCGGTGTGATTAATATGCTATTATGTCACATTTATGTATAGCAGGCAGCATATAGCCTTGGCCTAATCATTTCCTCCTTCATCTACAGGCTCATACACAGACTGATGGGCCCGTCAACATGGAGTGTTTTAACCTGCTCAGTTTAATAAGACTTTTTCATTTAGTCTAATAATCCAACGTTACCTACTTTGTATGTTTTAGATCATAGCTAAAAATCTAGTTATTTAAGGACACAAAGCAGCGTTTTAGCACGAGGCCTACGTTTTATAATAGGCTTTAAAATATGAATTTGTTTAAAAAAATATTCTATATTCTAAAATCTTGTTGAATTATTTAAAGTAGTAGGCCTACTCCTTGGCCATCCAAAGTTACTTCTTGTTGTTCTTTTTAACGTTTCTTCTTTCAGATCATTTGTGATCCATCCATTCTGAATAAACAAAAAACACAGTTTACATGCTTCGTCCTTGTTGCATTAGGGCTGTGACTGTGGCAGTTTTTTTTTTTTTTTATCACCACGATGGTTTTATTTTAGCACTTCTGTCAGTGAAACAACACTACAGACTATAAAACAGTTAAACCATTATCAGTAAATAATGGTAACCTTGATAATATACGAAAATTAAATACTGGTTTAAAAAAATATTTTTCACATTTCCCCACAAAAATGCGTCATATGCCACTCTGGGCTTTGAGATGAATGTGGGACACGAGTTGACACCTCTTTTCGGATATTTTCTTTTCTTCATGTTTTTTCCTGATATTGCAAAGCAACTGACACTTCTTGTAAAAGGTCTGAAGATCATTAGGGTTTGATTTTGTAGCCTACTGCCCAGAGAAAGTGAAACTAAAATCGTCGGTGTGTTTATGTGCTATAGCCTACAAATAAACTTGACGCGCCTTAAGTCTAATAACAAATAGCCTACAAACTGTGCTAAATAAAATTTGATGTAAAAAGGTATATCCGTCCAACTTTACCACTGCAACACAGCAAAGGATGTGAATAGGTAGCCTATAATAGACTTAATTTAAAAGCAAACGGCTCCTCCAGTGAACTGCCACCTTATCGTGGTGGAGGGGTTTGAGTGCCTGAATGATCCTAGGAGCTATGTTGTCGGGGACTATATGCCCCTGGTAGGGTTTCCCAAGGCAAACAGGTCCTAGGTGATGGGCCAGACAAAGAGCAGTTCATATGGACCCCATATGGATCATAAAAAAACAAAGGCCGTTACGTTGCCCAGTATGGCGCAACCGGGGCCCCACCCTGGAGCCAGGCCTGGGGTTGGGGCTCGTAGGCGAGCGCCTGGTGGCCGGGTCTTTCCCCACGGGGCCCGGCCGGGCTCAGCCCAAATGAGCGACGTGGGGCCGACCTCCCGTGGGCCCACCACCTGCGGGAGGAACCATATGGGGCCGGTGCATTGTGGATTGGGCGGCGGCCGAAGGCAGGGGCCTCGGCGACCCAATCCCCGGACACGGAATCTGGCTCTAGGGACATGGAACGTCATCTCGCTGGCGGGGAAGGAGCCTGAGCTTGTGCGGGAGGTCGAGAGATACCGACTAGAGATAGTCGGGCTCACCTCCACGCACAGCTTGGGCTCTGGAACCCAACTCCTTGAGAGAGACTGGACTCTCCGCTACTCTAGAGTTGCCTGCAGTGGAAGACGGCGGGCTGGTGTGGGCTTTCTCATAGCCCCCCAGCTCAGCCGCCATGTGTTGGAGTTTACCCCGGTGAACGAGAGGGTCGCTTCACTGCGCCTTCGGGTCGGGGATAGGGCTCTCACTGTTGTTTGTGCTTACGGGCCGAATGACAGTGCAGAGTACCCGGCCTTCTTGGAGTCTCTGGGAGGGGTGCTGGAAAGTTCTCCGAACGGGGACTCTGTCGTTCTACTGGGGGACTTCAACGCTCACGTGGGCAGCGACAGTGATACCTGGAGGGGCGTGATTGGGAGGAACGGCCCCCCTGATCTGAACCAGAGTGGTGTTCTGTTATTGGACTTCTGTGCTAGCCACAGTTTGTCCATAACGAACACCATGTTCAAGCATAAGGGTGTCCACCATTACACGTGGCACCAGGACACCCTAGGGCGGAGGTCGATGATCGACTTTGTAGTGGCAAGGCAGCGGGGGTGGATGAGATACGCCCTGAGTACCTCAAGTCTCTGGATGTTGTGGGGCTGTCTTGGCTGACACGCCTCTGCAGCATCGCGTGGCGGTTGGGGACAGTGCCTCTGGACTGGCAGACCAGGGTGGTGGTCTCTCTTTTTAAGAAGGGGGACCGGAGGGTGTGTTCCAACTACAGAGGGATCACACTCCTCAGCCTCCCCGGGAAAGTCTATGCCAGGGTACTGGAGAGGAGAATAAGGCCGATAAACGAACCTCAGATCCAGGAGGAACAATGCGGTTTTCGTCCCGGTCGTGGAACACTGGACCAGCTCTATACCCTCTCTAGGGTGCTGGAGGGTTTATGGGAGTTTGCCCAACCAGTCCACATGTGTTTTGTGGATCTGGAGAAGGCATTCGACCGTGTCCCTCGTGGCACCCTGTGGGGGGTGCTCCGGGAGTATGGAGTCCGGGGCCCTTTGCTAAGGGCTGTCCGGTCCCTGTATGACCGGAGCAGGAGCTTGGTTCGCATTGCCGGCAGTAAGTCAGACCTGTTCCCAGTGCATGTTGGACTCTGGCAGGGCTGCCCTTTATCACCGGTCCTGTTCATAATTTTTATGGACAGGATTTCTAGGCGCAGTCAGGGGCCGGAGGGAGTCTGGTTTGGGGACCACAGGATCTCATCCCTGCTTTTTGCGGATGATGTGGTCCTGTTGGCTCCATCGGGCCAGGACCTCCAGTGTGCATTGGGACGGTTTGCAGCCGAGTGTGAGGCGGCTGGGATGAGGATCAGCACCTCCAAGTCTGAGACCATGGTTCTCAGTCGGAAAAGGGTGGCTTGTCCTCTTCAGGTTGGTGGAGAGCTCCTGCCTCAAGTGGAGGAGTTCAAGTATCTTGGGGTTTTGTTCACGAGTGAGGGAAGGAAGGAGCGTGAGGTTGACAGACGGATCGGTGCAGCTTCTGCAGTAATGCGGTCGATGTGCCGGTCTGTCGTAGTGAAGAAGGAGCTGAGCTGCAAGGCGAAGCTCTCGATTTACCGGTCAATCTACGTTCCTACTCTCACCTATGGTCATGAGCTTTGGGTCATGACCGAAAGAATGAGATCCCGGATACAGGCGGCCGAAATGAGCTTTCTCCGCAGGGTGGCAGGGCGCTCCCTTAGAGATAGGGTGAGGAGCTCGGTCACTCGGGAGGAGCTCAAAGTAGATCCGTTGCTCCTTCACATCGAGAGGAGTCAGCTGAGGTGGCTCGGGCATCTGTTTCGGATGCCTCCTGGACGCTTCCCTAGGGAGGTGTTCCGGGCATGTCCCACTGGGAGAAGGCCCCGGGGAAGACCTAGGACACGCTGGAGAGACTATGTCTCTCGGCTGGCCTGGGAACGCCTCGGTGTCCCCCCGGAAGAGCTGGAGGAAGTGTCTGGGGAGAGGGAAGTCTGGGAGTCTCTGCTCAGACTGCTGCCCCCGCGACCCGGCCCCGGATAAGCGGTGGAAAATGTAAATAACGGCCCACGTATAAAAAAAACTGGTCGGGTGTAAATTGGGCTCGGGCTCATAATTACAGTTAATTTGTCGGGCCGGGCCGGGCTCAGACACAACGTGCACGGGCTTGGGTAGGTTCGGGCTTAATTTTTTGGGCCCGATCTAAGCTCTAATGCTTACACAGGAAAATCAAAGTAAAATAGTCTTAATTGCTCAAGAAATTACAGTGGATGTAGCATTTATGTCGTAAAGAAGTGGCCAAATATAAATTTTTTGAAATTAATGTTAAATAACAAAAATTAAATATTTAATAAAATGCTGTTTGGCCAAAAACAAGGATTTGATCATGCTGTGTAACAACAGCAATCACCAGGCCATTGGTGCCCTCTGCAGGCATTTGTTATAAAACATTGTAGACTAATGTAAATTAAACTTTTTCCCATTATGGAAGCGACACCAGTCATTTTGCCAAGAAAATCCTTTTATTTTCATCGAATATCAGCCATTGGAGAGTAACTGGAAAATGTTGTCTCATTAATATATGTAATTATATAATGGGCACCCATTTGTCCAGCAGCAGCCCTGTGTATTGCCATAATGTTGCAGTCATTGTACAGTCATTTCAAAGCCTGGCATGCCTAATACTTATTATTCAATAAATATGATTGGGCAGGAAAGGTTGTTTTTCAGGGTTGGAGCTAAACTCCTGAATCCCAGGACATCTTACTTTCAATCATACAGATAGAATGGCCAGTAATTCAGAGTGTTGCTTAGTGAGTTATTATTGATTTGGTTTATTTGTTTATGCAACACATTCACCACATCTCTATCTGCACGTATTGTGTTAGAAACAAGGCTGGAATAAAATGAATCAGTCCTTCCTCTTACTTCAGTCAGATGTTATTTTCCCCTTAGTTTAACATACAGTATTGGCTAGGGGTATCCAAAGTCGTTCCTGAAAGGACACTATCCTGGAGAGTTTAGCTCCAACTTGCCTCAACACACTTGCCTAGAGGTTTCTAGTTTGCCTAGTGAGACCTTTATTAGCTGGTTCAGATGTTTATTTGGGGTTAGAGCTAAACTTTTCTGGACATTGGATAACCCTGGTATACAGCCATCTTCATGTTTGTACAAATGCTGTTTTCAGTGTTGGTCGTACAAGTGGGGTAAAAAGACAAATGTTTTTCTTGTTGTCCAGTAGAAGAGTCAGTGACGGAAGATGACGTCTGTTCCACACCAGCTTCTGAAGACACTGGAGGATCTAGACAGTGAAAAACTCAAGAAGTTTAAATGGTACTTAAAGAATGATGGTCTTGCTTCAACTGCTGCCCTGGAGAAGGCAGATGCTATCGACACAGTGAATCAAATAGTTTCACATTGTGGACCAGAAGGAGCTGTACAGATTACACTGCATATCCTGAGAAAAATGGAGGAAAACCAACTGGCTAAACAGTTAGAGGACAAATTTAAAGGTAACTACAGCTGGTAGCTGAAGCCAACATTACACAAATTACAATGCAAACAGTAAGAGCACATGCAGGACTTTAACACACACCCTCTAAATTATCAGCCCAGAATGACTGTCACTCCACTTACAGGTTTAGCCTGTTTCACAGTCATTTTACAGATACTGTAAAATCAAAGGGCTGAAGTTCAAAACATCTTGTTGAAACTTTTTTAGTGCTATAAAGAAATGTTACTTAATATTTTTCTTTAACTTCTGTTTATTTCTACCATTCTATATTTATTTTTTCTGTCTCCTCACAGATCAACAGAAATGCTTGGAGACAGCAGAGGAACACGGAATAAAACCAGGTAAACCACCATCAGTGTAACAGTAAGACAGGGCTTCCCAAACTGTGGGCCGCAGCAGTATTGCGGTTGTCATTCATTAATGGTGCTTGCCAAAGACACCATTAATAAGACACCACCATGAATGAGGTGTCAACTCGACCGGCTCATTGAGGAGAGGTGTGCTATGACTTTTTTAAGCGAACGGGCCTGCGATGTTCGCACAGCGGACAAAAAAGCGGCCAAAAAAGTCCCGTTGACTTCCATTGAAAAATTCAAATTCAGGAACATTCCGTCAGTCTCAGCTGTCACTTTCTCTCTCAAACACACGCAGGGCCAGAGGAACCCTTTCTCTCTCACTGTCTCTCACTCATTTGACATCTGATCAAGCAGCCAATCAGTAATGACCTAAAATCTTCATCATAGCCACATCCTAGCAACCACTTAGAGCACCCTAGCAACCCAAACCCAAAGAGAGATATCTTCAAACCTGAACATCATAGGGTTGGTTTATATCATTCATACTGGCAAGCAGCCTTTGGAGGATCATCTGGCAGCTGCCAAGCCACTCCCTAGCAACCAAACAATGTACCCTAGCAACTGTTTAGCAAGACCTATATAATCCTAATCCTAAAAACTCTATAGTAACTATCTGTGACAACTACCAACCACCTAGTAACACTATAGCAACCACCCAGGTTACCATAGCAACCGCCTAGCAACTGCCCAGAACACCCTAGCAACCACCTAGCAACACCTTAGCAACCACCCCAAGTACCTTAGCAACTGCCTAGCAACCACCCAGGTTACCATAGTAACCGCCTATTAACCACTCAGAACACCTTAGAAACTGCCTAGAAACACCCTAGCAACCGAGTGCCGAATTTTGCCACTGCAAGCACCATTCACATTTTCTTCAGGAAATGTACGTTCTAGTTCATAATGTTCTAAGAACGTTTTCTCCCAACATTATGAGAACAGCAGCACTTTACAGTCCTGTTCCTCTTGTATACACTATGTACTTATTATAGTTGTGTATAACTGGGTAATAATTAAGTACTAACCCTGAACCTACCCTAGACCTAACCTTAACTCTTGCAGTTACCCTATATTGCCCAGTATTTTCTTAGGCAAGTTGTAAGTACACGTAAGCACACACACTATAAAATAAAGTGCAACCATGAGAACATTTAGCAATTACATCAATGTCATAAAAATGCTCTGTTAACATAACTTTAAAAATGTTTTATCCTACCATTTACATAGCCTTTGCATAACATTAATGAAAGTTATGGGAAGTTTCCCTGTTCAATCTGTATTGGACAGAAATTAGTTAGTAATTCCCAATCTGTCATTTACACCTTAGATGGCTTGAGGGTGAGTAAATGAGTAAATTGAGGGTGAGTGAACTATCCCTTTAATGATAGACATATCTGTGGAGAATGTAATGGGTGACTTCATTTCTTATGTGAACAGAATGAGCGTGAACACGCAATGATGCTTCCTGAGTGTAATTGCTGTTTGACAAAGTAATTCAACATCACCCACATACAAATCTATGTGTAGCATTTGTATAAAATGGAAGATTGCTTTGGTTGTCAATCTATGTCCATAGTCGAGCTGTTCAATTCTGGATAAATTGAGAATCACGCTTTTTTGTGTAAAATTGAGATCACGATACTGAACAGAAAAAAAAAAACATTAGACAACTACACAAAATAACATGCAAACTAGAGGTTCTGACAAAATTATCAATGCTTTAGTCTATTTAAAATATATTAATTTGAACGAAATAAAAAATAATTTGAATGGAGTTAATATCTCATTCATAAAGGCTTGTTTTGTTATTGAATGAATCAACATTTATGAATAAATCTTTTATATAAATGATTCAATTTTAAACTAGTTGTAAGGTGTAAGCAAATTTGCTCAAACGAAATTAATTTCTTTATAGGAAATTCTAAACAAGTCACTTATTTTACGACTCGTCCAGCGTTCACTTGCACGGGCCGTGACTATAAGCTCTGTAGCGACTTCAACTATCTTACAAACACCCTTTAGCAAGGTAACATAGATCGGCAGTTTAAGACATTAAATTAAAAGCACATAACACAAGACACTTCTCTTTAAAATATGAATGAGACTTTATTGACTACACTAACACACACGCACACACACATTCACACGAGTTGCAGAGAGGAAGGAAGAGAGGAAAGAATGAGTTTAAGAGAGTGAAATGATGAAAGTTTCTAACAATATATGCATTTCATGAGACCTGATCTGAACGAACCATCAATCACTAATTTAACCCTTTTATCGCTGATCAGGCGGGGTTATTAGATTTTATATAAATGCACCAGTTCAGCTATAGAATCTGGAGGTACTTGCGCTTGTAGTCTGTCTTTAAATGGGGATTCCGTGTCCTTTGGCTTGGAAAAAGGGATTCCCCGGGTTCGTTGATTTGCTGAAAGTCTTTTCGTCCGGAGTGATGCAGTAGGAAGGCCAATCACGTTCTAGTGTGATGGCAGATGAATGGAGGTTCCCTCGTGGCTGAAGTTTGAAGTTGAGGCGGCAAAGACTAGAGTCGTTTAACTTTGCGACAAAACTTAACTTAAAAGAAAGAAAAACTAAAGTAAAAGAAAGGAAAGCGAATGAGACGAAAGTCAGTTGGATGCTTGAATGAAACTGCGTGGCTGCTCTTCATCTTCTGTTTCTTGGTCTTTGTCTCGATTTAATCTAATTCATTCTGATCTTATTCTGAATTTGTTCTACCTAATCTTCTATTTCTAAAGTCTTCTTATTCTAGTGTACTGAGCATTTAAACTGAGATGTGTGTCCAGCCTCTTTGAGGAGTTCTGACCAATGAGCTGGGGTCTTTTTTTCCAGAGGTGGCTTTTCTCCTCCGCTGGTCGTAAATGATGTGTTATCTGTTATCTGTCATGGAACGTGTGCTGAAAGAACACTTCGAACTCAGCAGCATACAGGAATGCAGACTTTAATTGAGGAACGTAGATACACCAGGGAAATTCACGCACACATCCAACTATACACGAACGAGAACCGACCAGGAGTGAGGGAAACACAGGGAATATATACAGACACTAAAGACTGGGACACAGGTGAAGGAAATGACTAATTAACATACACAGCTGGTGACGAATGAACTAATAATTACAGAGAAGGGAAACTAGGTTAACGGAAACACATGATGAGGCAAAAACAGGCAGACAGGTACACAAACAACATACAAGGCTCTGACATTATCTTAACTTTCAGAGGGGTACAGAGAGGATGGTTTAGTCTGAATTACTCTAAAAAGAATACAATACATTTTACACAGCTTTCATTCAAACCGACCTTTGAGTTGTAAATCGAGATTTAAATACATACTAAACAAGGCACACTTTCAATCAACTACTCAAAAGTTATAACAACTACATGAATTGTGAGTGATCTGCTCATAACAGGTCACATGTATAATGTGTATGTATGATATGGAATTATGCAGTCGAGCGCTGTCTGTTTACAAGTCCGTTTAGAATGGTTTTCAGAATCAGAAAGAGCTTTATTTCCAGGTATGTTTACACATACTAGGAATTTGTTTTAGTGACAGAAGCTCCACAGTGCAACAGAGTGACAGCGGCAAGACAACACACAAATAATAAAAAGAATAAAAGAATATAAATACAAATATACAATATATTCAATTCAATTCAATTCAAATTTATTTGTATAGCGCTTTTCACGATACATATCGTTTCAAAGCAGCTTTACAGAGAACGGATGTCAATATTACAATTTAAAGAATGCAGTTACCAAATAACATAATTTAGTTAATTAATTTACAATCAGAGTTAGCAGTTTAACCGAAGTTGGAAGCAAAGAGCTCCCGGAAAATAAATTACATAAACAATTAGGATATAGAATTGGGCAATGTGCATGTTGATCCAGATGATTGCGTCTTCTGAAGTCCTCGCAGGAACTGGTGCCGTCTCGTCACAGGTGATGATCATCTGAGGTCTTCTGAAGAGGCTGGATCCAGACTGAAGCTGATGTGATCTCTAGTCACCTCGGGGCGGATATCCCGAGGTAAAACAGAAAAGCAAAAGGAGAATAATTAGCGTAGCTGCTGTTCATAACTTTAAGCAAAGATAGTCATAATGAGCAATTGATCTGATATGAGATGCATTTATGTGAATGCTTAGGTAAAGAGATGTGTCTTTAATCTAGATTTAAACTGGGTGAGTGAGTCTGAGCCCCTAACATTATCAGGAAGGCTATTCCAGAGTTTCGGAGCCAAATGTGAAAAACGCTCTCCCTCCTTTAGTGGACTTAGCTATCCTAGGTACAACCAGAAGTCCAGAGTTTTGTGATCTTAAAGAGCGTGACGGATTGTAGGGCAATAGAAGATCGGTTAAGTACACGGGAGCTAAACCATTTAGAGCCTTATAGGTCATTAGCAATACTTTATAATCGATACGGAACTTAATGGGTAACCAGTGTAGAGATGATAAAATTGGCGTTATATGATCATATTTTCTTGACCTGGTAAGAACTCTAGCAGCTGCATTTTGTACTAATTGTAGTTTGTTTATAGAGGAAGCAGGACAACCAGCTAATAATGCATTACAGTAATCTAGTCGAGACGTCATGAAAGCATGAATTAACTTTTCTGCATCAGAAATAGATAACATATTCCGTATCTTGGCAATGCTTCTGAGGTGAAAGAAGGCTGTTTTTGTAACATATGAAATATGATTTTCAAAGGACAAGTTGCTGTCTAATATAACACCCAGATCTTTAACTGTAAGGATGGAGTAACAGTACATCCTTCTAAATGCAGACTGTAGTCTGAGAGATTCTGTGTACAGGTCTTTGGTCCAATAAGTAATACTTCAGTCTTATCAGAATTTAATAGAAGAAAACTACTGGTCATCCAATGTTTTACTTCTTTAACACACTCTGTCAGTTTGGATAATTTAGAGATTTCATCAGGTCGCGATGAAATATATAACTGAGTATCATCGGCATAGCAGTGGAAACTAATTCCATGTTTTCTTATAATATTGCGAGTGGCAGCATGTATATTGAAAATAGTAGAGGGCCTAACACAGATCCTTGCGGCACTCCATAGTTTACTATTGTTATCTTAGATTTTTCCCCGTTTAAATAGACAAAATTGTGTCGGTCTGATAGGTATGACCTAAACCACCGTAATGCCTGTCCCTGGATACCAGTGTAATTTTTTAGTCGGTCTAGGAGTATTTTATGATCTATAGTGTCGAATGCAGCACTGAGATCAAGTAACACTAGTATTGAGACATAGCCTTGGTCAGAAGCTTGAAGTAAGTCGTTTGTAATTTTAACGAGTGCAGTTTCTGTGCTATGATGAGACCTGAATCCTGACTGAAATTTTTCGTAGATAGCGTTTTTTTGCAAGAAGGAGCACAGTTGGGCCGAAACCACTTTTTCTAGTATTTTAGACATAAATGGAAGATTTGAAATGGGTCTGTAATTTGCCAATACATTTGGATCTAATTGTGGTTTCTTATAGATAATATAGTTTCTTCTTTCAATATAGACACTTGTATGTACAGTTATGACATAGATAGATTGTATGTACAGTTGTAATGTGTGCAAATTTTAAATATAAATAAGTGTTTTAAGTAAATGGTGTGTAAAAATGGTGTCTTGTGTCTGGTCGTTCTGGTGATCAGGGCTCTGTAGCGTCCACCAGATGGCAACAGTTCAGAGATGGAGTGTGCTCGGTGTGAGGAGTGTGCACCAGAGTGATCTTCTTTGCCCTTTTCTCACTCTGGATTTGTACAATTCTTGGAAAGTGGGGAGGGTTGTACCAATGATTCGCTCAGCAGACCGGACTACCCTCTGTAGTCTTCTGAGGTCAGATTTGGTAGCTGAGCTAAACCAGACAGTAATGGAAGTGCAGAGGATGGATTCAATGATGGCGGAGTAAAATTGTTTCAGCAGCTCCTGTGGTAGGTTGAACTTCCCCAGCTGGCGAAGGAAGTACAACCTCTGCTGGGCCTTTTTCACAATGGACTCAATGTGGTTGTCCCACTTCAGGTCTTGGGAGATTGTGGTGCCCAGGAACCTGAATGACTCCACTGCAGCCACAGTGCTGTTCATGATGGTGAGTGGGGGGAGGGCAGGGGGGTTTCTCCTGAAGTCCACGATCATCTCTACCGTCTTGAGCGTGTTGAGCTCCAGGTTGTTAAGACTGCACCAGTCAGTCAGCTGTTCAACCTCCAGTCTGTAAGCAGACTCGTCACCATCCTGGATGAGTCCGATCAGTGTGGTGTCGTCTGCAAACTTCAGGAGCTTGACAGAGGGGTCTTTAGAGGTGCAGTCATTGGTGTAGAGAGAGAAGAGCAGTGGGGAGAGAACACAGCCCTGAGGGGCGCCCGTGCTGATGGAGCGGGTGCTGGATGAGAATTTTCCCAGTCTCACTAGCTGCTGTCTGTCTGTCAGGAAGCTGGTGATCCACTGACAGACAGAGGTGGGCACGGAGAGCTGAGTTAATTTGGGGTGGAGAAGTGATGGGATGATGGTGTTAAAAGCAGAGCTGAAGTCCACAAACAGGATCCTCACATAAGTCCCTGGTCTGTCCAGATGCTGGAGAACATAATGCAGTCCCATATTGACTGCATCATCCACAGACCTGTTTGCTCGGTAAGCAAACTGCAGGGGGTCCAGTAAGGGTCCAGTGATATCCTTCAGATAAGCCAGAACCACTCTTTCAAATGACTTCATGGCCACAGACGTTAGAGCCACAGGTCTGTAGTCATTAAGTCCAGTGATTTTGTATTTCTTTGGGATGGGAATGATGGTGGAGCGTTTGAAGCATGAGGGGACTTCGCACAGCTCCAGTGATCTGTTGAAGATCTGTGTGAAGATTGGGGCCAGCTGGTCAGCACAGGTTTTCAAACAGGCTGGTGAGACGCTGTCTGGGCCTGGTGCCTTTCTTCTCTTGTTCTTCCTGAAGACCTGGTGCACGTCATCTTCACTGAACTGAAGTGGAGGGGTGGGGGAGAGGGGGGTTGTTGGAGGTGTTAATGGTGGTCTTTCAAACCTGCAGTAGAACTCGTTCAGGTCGTCTGCCAGTTGTTGATCCTCCTCAGTGCTGGGGGATGGTGTCTTGTAGTTGGTGATGCCTTTCAGACCTTTCCACACTGAAACTGTGTCATTAGAAGAGAACTGATTCCGAAGCTTAACGGAATAATTCCTCTTAGCCACTCTGATCTCCTTTTCCAGTGTGTATTTGGCCTGTTTGTACAAGACTCTGTCCCCATTTCTGTGAGCATCTTCTTTGGCATGACGGATATGGCTGAGTTTTGAAGTGAACCAGGGTTTGTCGTTGTTGTAAGTTAAATGAGTCCTTGTCTTCAACGAGCCTAAGAGAGCCCACGTCACGCCCCTCTTCATCTCTTTGCACTGGCTACCCCTCGCTGCTCGCATCAAGTTCAAGGCGCTGATGCTTACAGATCCACCACAGGCTCTGCTCCTCCTACCTCCACACACTGCTACAACGCTACGTCCCCACCAGAAGCCTGCGATCACTAAAGGAACGAGGGCTTGTGGTACCGTCACAGAGAGGCACAAAATCACTCTCCAGAACATTCTCTTTCACTGCTCCCTGCTGGTGGAATGATCTCCCTACTTTCATCAGGAACGCAGAATCCCTGGCAATATTCAAGAGACAGCTGAAAACCCATCTCTTCCGTGAACACTTAATCCCCTCATAAAAAAAACCCCTTTCCTTCCCTTTTCCCTTCCTACTCTAGCTTATGGTACTGAGCAATGTATGAAACTTGTATTGTGAGCACTTTCTGTGTCTATTTGCCAATTCATGAAGAATCGTAAATGTTGTAGGAATGCACAAATCCTCACAGAAAATGATATGATGTAACGGTGTCTGTGAGCTCGTCCAGATCGGTGGCGGCAGCTTCAAAAACATTCCAATCAGTCGATTCGAAACGGGCTTGTAAGGCCCGCTCTGTTTCGGTGGTCCACTGTTTATTTCATGTAACATCGTTTTTGAAACCATTTGATGCAGTTCATATATAAAAGAGTCTCTGTGGGTTTTTCTGTGGATTTTGATTCTGTGTCACTCACAGGTCACGCAGGAGAAGGTGGCCTGTTTTATCTGTCTGTCTTGAGGATCAAACACTCTGGTCACAATCTTCTTGTGACTCACTTTGCTTTGTCTTTTAAACCATTTAGTCTTTTCCAAATTGCTTAAGCTTGACACCTCAGCTAGGCCATAAAAGTACTTAGCTGGGGGGACTCTCAGACGGAATGGAGCCACGAACACGCTTCTCTGATCTTGGGTCCTGTATGGTGATTTGGGTTGGGATGAGTTTTATATGGAGTTATGTTTGAATGAATCATTTGGAAGATTTAATTGTCTGGTCCGTCCTCAATTCCTACATCCTCTTAATATGCATAGATTGCTGGTATCCTCAGATTATTGTTGTTCAACATTCACTGCATATTAAAACACTCTGACTTGATCTGGACAAACGGAGTATCATTAGAAAGAGTTAATACTCCAGCATTGATAATTTGACCACTGTTTATGATAAAACTATGTTGCAGTGACATTCATTTCTTAATTTATATCAGGAGTGCAAAACTGTAATTTTTTAAATTTTGAATAGAAACAACAATACACATTCATTTTCAGTCACGGCTGCTCTGGTTTTTGTTTACTTAATTTTTTTTTTTTTTAGACAGAATCCTCCTTTCTATGAATTTTGTACTAATTTTCATGATCCAATTAGAATTAGGGTTTCAGTGGTTTCCAGTGCTGTCTGCCTGTGTTTTCACTTCCGTGATCGCTGTTATGAAGATCATTCGCTGCACATATGCCATTCATATTATGCGTTCATAACCTGCATTGTCTCTTCCGATGACAAACTCCTATTACACTTCCACAGTCAGTTTCGTAAATAGGACACCCAAAGAAATGTTTCTACACATGAAACATGAAGCTAATAAATACGCAATTAAGATACTAAATGATTGTATGTGATTTATATACAATTTGGCTTATTTTCAAATTGCATGAGAAATTCTAAACATGGCTTCATGCAACATTCAGCTTCACTGCCTATGTTTACATGTACACCTTTTGTTTCAAATGGAATGAATTCATTCGTGACAAATCCGACAACAGCATTTACATGAACACTAAATAAAGTGATTGGGTTGATGCACGCATTTAAATGTCACAAGCTTCTAATCAGAATTGATTTTTTGTGCACACTGCCCAAATATATAGAGTTTCTGATGTTTGCACATACTATTCACCTACATTGACTCTTTTACTTATTTTAAAGAGAGCACTTAATATTTATCTATTTCTGGTCCTGATTAGAAGATGACGAGCTGTGCTGCTCATATTTATCAATCAGTAAAAACATCCCTTCCTGTGCCCAAAATGAAGTGGTTGTGGATGAGAGTGTGAAGTGAGGGCAGATAGGACGTTGTTCTGCTACATGAGTGGCAAGAGAATATTCATTTATGACATTTTATTTAACAACAACTGAAGCTTGTTCCGTGTGTTATACGTAATTTTGCCATTTTTGTCATTGCACATGTATAGATTTGAACATGTCGGTTTGAATCCAATCAAGTGTTTACATGTCCTCTCGATCGGATTAGAAAAGGAATAAACCACCCCTTCCAATCCGATCAAATTTCAGTCAGATTAAACTCAATTAGATTGATTAAGGTGTTTACATGAAGGCTTTTCAGTCCGTTTGAGCCATCAAACCAATTACAAATGGATTATTTGGTTACATGTAAACACAGCCATTGTGTTTCTAAGTTTCTACACTACAACCACATGATTTTTTATATATTTTAAATATATATTGTTAATAATTTTAAAATGAGAGGAGATTAACCACTCCCGACCGGCAATGGGATGGTCAGATGAAAAAAGAAAATGTCATGTCGCAATATTGGAGGCATATCAGTGTATATCACAAAAGCAATGTCCAGACTTTGAACGAGAATTATTACAGTAAAGAAGCCTCAAACCCCAGTTAATTATTCACTACAGAAAATAAAAGTAAAAACTGATGAGCAATGCATTGGTTATATGCTATGAAATTATTGCGATAAATTTAATATCAATTTAATAATAAAACTAGACTTACCCTTATAATAATAATAATAATATAAATTGTAAATGCTAAATAATCTTTATCGATATTTGATAATACATGATATCATGGTGTTTCGCTTCAACCTGGCACAAGGGTTTATCACACAAATTTCACAGGAATAGTGTGAGCAGTCAAGTCACAGCTTGATGATCAGACCGTATAGTGTGAGCACATTCATCGTGAGCTTTGGCTATACATCAGAAGCAATCTAATCATACAGTGTGAGCTGATAACCTTGTTGAAATCACACACTGTATGCTCAGCTTTAGTATTTTTCCCTCTTTCTTAAAGGCTCAACTGAAGTTGGCAGTCAAGCTACTCTTCATGATTTCACAACAACCAGCTGCAAACTGAAGGACAAATTAGAACAGGAGTATAAGCGAATATTGGTTGGTAATTCACAGATGAGTAATCAAGAATACCTGAACGATATTTACACTGATTTATATGTGGTGGAGAATGTGACAGGAGGAAGAGTGAATGACCACGAGGTGATACAGATCGAATCGAGTAGCAATGGATTGACTGCCAAGGAGAAACCAATTGAGTGTAATGACATGTTTAAAGTACAACGTGACACAGGTCGACAAAACAGAAGAGTGCTGACAATGGGAATCGCAGGAGTGGGAAAAACTGTCTCTGTCAATAAATTCATCCTTGACTGGGTTGAAGGAAAAGAAAATCAGGAAATAGCCTTCATTTTTCCTCTGCCGTTCCGTCAGCTAAACCTGATTACAGAGAACTGCAGTCTCATGGGACTGATTCACGAATACTTCTTTAGTGATCCTAAAGAACTGCTCTCTCTTCCTGAAGGAGATGGAAAGGTCTTGTTCATTTTTGATGGGCTGGATGAATGTCGCTTTCCTTTGAACTTTAAAGAGGGTGGAAGATTTACAGATGTCCACAAAAAAACAACAGTGAGTAAGATAGTTACAAGCCTGATCAAGAGGCACCTGGTTCCCTCTGCTCTCATCTGGATCACATCCAGACCAGCAGCAGCCAGTCTGATACCCCGAAACTACATTGATCAGATGACTGAAGTGCGAGGATTTAATGATGAGCAGAAAGAGCAATACTTCATCAAAAACAGCACTTCTGAGGTTTCTGAAAACATCATCAGTCACATCAAGAAATCCAGGAGCCTGTACATCATGTGCCACATCCCTGTCTTCTGCTGGATCTGTCTTACAGTTCTTCAGCCTCTACTGGCTCGAGAGAGCAATAACAAAAATAAAACACCAACAACTCTCACAGAGATGTACACAAACTTCTTAAATTCTCAGCAGCAGCAAATGGAAGAAAAATACTGTGATGACCCTGAACCTAAAGCCAATGCAATATCTTTTGATCAGATTATTCTGAAGCTTGGGAAACTGGCCTTTCAGCAGCTGCAGAAAGGTCAACTGATTTTCTACAAAGAAGATCTTGAGAAATGTGGACTAGATGTCAGTGAAGGGTCTGTCTACTCTGGGTTATGCACTCAGATCTTTCAGAAGGGAAAGGTTTCAAAAAGAAACGTTTACAGCTTTGTACATCTCAGTGTACAGGAATTCCTTGCTGCTCTCTATGTGTTTTTTAATAACAAAAACAAGAAAGCAAACCCATTTCTTCAATCCTGGAAAAAAATGACACACAAACTAAATAAAAAGCCACTGTTTCAGCTTCATAAGTCTGCAATCAACAAGGCTTTAGAAAGCAAGAACGGACACCTGGATCTTTTCATCCGGTTCCTTCTGGGTCTTTCACTGGAGTCCAATCAGAGTGACCTGAAGGAACTACTGCCAGGACTGGAACTCAAACTAGAGAACCTGAAAAACACTGCTGACTTTATCAAAATGAAGATAGAGGAGGAGAAATCAGTAGAGAGGACCATCAATCTCTTCTACTGTCTGAGTGAACTGAAAGATGACTTTGTGGAGGAAATCCAGAAAAATCTGAGCTCAGGAAATCTTTCAGCACAGAATCTCTCCTCTGCTCAGTGGTCTGGTCTGGTGTTTGTGCTCCAGATGTCAGAAGAGACTCAAGAGGTGTTTGAACTGCAGAAATATAGAAGATCGGATGAAGCAGTGGGAAGACTGCTGCCAGTGATCAAAAACACCAGAAGAGCACTGTAAGAGTCTTCTTTACAATCATTTACATGCACTGTTAGTAATTTTAATTCGGCCTTAATATTATACAGGTGATTTGATGTCCAAGACTGTTCAGCTTAACAAATGTAAATGTATCAGTTTGTGATGTTATTAAATGCCAACGTATCTCCATCATCAAGCTAGCTGGGTCAGGCTTTAGGCAAAACTCAAGTACCTGAGTTTTACTCATTTTATCATTCTTAATTTTATCATAAATTAAAGAAAACTGAAAATAATGGTTATTTTATAAAGAGAACATTAATTTAGCTTTGCTTACATCACTTCAGTCAAACGTGTTTCCAAATGATCTATGCTCCACATTCTAAACCCTATCTAATAAGCATTACTATTGCATTACTCTCTACACAGACTCCATAGTTGTAATCTCACTGCTCAGTGTTGTGAGAGTTTGTCTTCAGCTCTACAATCCTCAAACTCTGTCCTGGGAGAGCTGGACCTGAGTAACAATGACCTGAAGGATTCTGGAGTGAAGCTTCTTTCTGATGGACTGAAGAGCCCAAACTGTCACCTGGAGATGCTGAGGTTTGAGATCACATAAATTTTCATTATTTTATTTTTTTAAATCCCCCTCAGATTTATTATAAATGCAATAACATTGTTGTTGTTTTTTTTTTTTTTTAGATTTCTCTCATGTAATCTCACTGCTCAGTCTTGTGAGAGTTTGTCTTCAGCTCTACAATCCTCAAACTCTGTCCTGAGAGAGCTGGACCTGAGTAACAATGACCTGAAGGATTCTGGAATGAATCTTCTTTCTGATGGACTGAAGAGTCCAAACTGTCACCTAGAGATGTTGAGGTTTGAGATCACATAAATTCGTGTTTTTAATTTTTTTTTTAAATCTCACTCAGATTTATTATAAATGCAATTACATTGTTTTTTTAGATTTCTCTCATGTAATCTCACTGCTCAGTCTTGTGAGAGTTTGTCTTCAGCTTTACAATCCTCAAACACTGTCCTGAGAGAGCTGGACCTGAGTAACAATGACCTGAAGGATTCTGGAGTGAATCTTCTTTCTGATGGACTGAAGAGTCCAAACTGTCACCTAGAGATGTTGAGGTTTGAGATCACATAAATTCTTGTTTTTCATTATTTTTTTTAATCTCACTCAGATTTATTATAAATGCAATTAAATTGTTTTTTTTTTAGATTTCTCTCATGTAATCTCACTGCTCAGTGTTGTGAGAGTTTGTCCTCAGCTCTACAATCCTCAAACACTGTCCTGAGAGAGCTGGACCTGAGTAACAATGACCTGAAGGATTCTGGAGTGAAGCTTCTTTCTGATGGACTGAAGAGTCCAAACTGCTATCTGGCCATATTGAGGTAAATGGTTTAAAATAATTAACGAAATACTATCAGAATGAATGCTTTTGTAACAGAATGTGGCATCTGCTCTCTAAGGAATGCCAGTGTAACGGAGGCCAGCTAGTAGTTGCTGTGTGAGTAAAACCTCACTCCTCTGATCTCAAGAGACGCTCTAGCGACAGATGCTAGAGGTTGCAGCCTTTAGCCTCCTTGTTGGAGCGTCCGACTCCCATGACGGAAGACCCGGGTTTTATGCCCACTCGGAGCGGGTCGAGTAGGCCCTTTGTGGAGGAGTTACATTGGTGTCGTGACCCGGGTGGGAGTGAGGTTTAGGGGGGTGAGTGTAACGGAGGCCAGCGAGTAGTACGGGACACCATTAACATCTTAATAAGACTTCACAATTATCACCACCTGCTAAATGGCAATTATGTGAAACAATGTTATGTACCAGTTGACTGGCAATTTCTTTTTATGTGGGCAGTGGGCAGCTATTGCTACAGCACCCGGGGAGCAATTAGGGGTTAGGTGCCTTGCTCAAGGGCACCTTAGTCATGGTATCAAAGGTGGAGAGACCCATAACATGTTTGAGGCTATGGGATACTGCTTAGGCAAGTTTTTTTATATAACACATTTCAAGCACAGTGGTAATTCAAAGTGCTTTACATGAAAATGAAACAAATACATAATAATAAAAATGGAATGAAAAAAGAAACAAATACATAAGAAGCCACGACTACCCTTCGTTTTTTTTTTTTCTGTATGAGTTGCAGCTGTCTTATGGTCTTTTTGGGAAGGCCAGTGAGGAGTCCATTACAATAATCCATCCTGCTAGTGGTGAAAGCATGAGCAAGTTCCTTTAAGTCTTTCCTGGAAACAAAGCATATAATTCTTGCAATATTTTTGAGGTGACAAGATGCTGATTTAATTATTGCTTTTATGTGACTAATGAAACTAAGTTCTGACTCAAATCACACCAAGATTCCTGACTTGATTTTTTGTTGTTTGACCCATAGAGTAAAAGTATGTGTTCACCATGGGAACTTCATCTTTGTTTCCAAATTCAATTACTTCAGTTTTGTCTTTGTTCCACTGAAGGAAGTTTTGGCACATTCAATTTTTTATTTCATCAATGCATTGGCACAGGGAGTCAGTGGGGCCTTAATCATTAGGTGTTAGGGTTAGGTGTTATCCAGATTGCTCTTTTTCAGGAGGTGCTTAACTACTGTGGTTTTCAGGGAATTTGGAAAAGTCCCAAAAAGAAGTGAGGTGTTTACCACTTCTAGGAGATCTGCTTCTAAACAATTAAAAACACTTTTGAAAAAAGATGTGGGAAGTTTGTCAAGGGTGCAGTTTTAAGGTCCAAAATTGAACTATAAGTTGCTTCGAAATCAGACATAATTGCTACTTTCTGAGGTTGTGATCAGATCTGTTTTACCCCAGTGCAGTTTAAGGATGTGCTGATCACCTTTCTGATATTATTGATTTTCTCAGAGAAGGAGGAAGCAAACTCACAGCATTTGCTATCTGAGAGCATTTCACTGGGAATCTGACTTGGGGGGGGGGGGTGTTAGTCTCTACAGTAGCAAAAAGAGTGCAGGTGTTTAAGTTGCTGTTTATAATAATTGAAAAGAAGGTCTGTCTAGCTTTGCCTAATTCCACATTGAAAGCATGTTTATTATCTTTATAGATGTTATAGTGGATTTAAAATTGTGTCTTTCGTTGCATGCGCTCAGCTTTTGTGCATTGTCTTTTCATGTTTTGCACTGCTGTCTCAGGTGTCCCCTGAGTTGTCCTGCAGAGTTTAACTCCAGCCAGCTCCAACTCACCTACTTAAGTCTCCGAATCCTCAAGACTTTTGCAGGATCAGATGTGTTTAATTAGGGTGGAAATACACTCTGCAGGACAGTGGCCTTACAGGAGCTGAGTTTGAGTCCACTGCAGCAAATACTGCTGCACATGAACTCCTGCTAGTGAGTTTGGGCCATTCTTTATGTGGAATTGTATATGCAGCACATACCAAATATTTTTGCGATTTTGTAATGAGAATTATTTATAAGTAATATCTTATATAATAATAATAATAATAATAATAATAATAACAATAATTCTCAACAACTGAAAAGCATTAAGGTGTGTCACTAGCTCCCTGCATTTTTCTGCTAAAAATAAGCAATTTTGTTATTTTATAATTAAAGTACTTTGATGAAGTTTTGAAAGGTATTTGAGGGAAATGAAGAATTTATTAGCAAATAGAACACATTACAAAGTAATGCATTTCAACTAATAATATTTTAGAAATAATATTTCATTTTAAAGTATCAACGTTCACTCTTATTTGTATGCCTAGTATCAATCAACATTTATTTATTTATATAGCACATTTAAAACAACACTTGTTGAGCCAAAGACTTCACCGAGAGTGAAGTCCGGGAGTGATTGTGCATGTGTGTGAAAGTCCAAGATGAAGTGCCCTTTGGTGGTTTACACGGGCACTTCAGCTGACAATCGTGACATAGCCCCCCTCCTAAGGAGTGGATTCCAGACACTCAAAACAACATCTGGGAGTTCAGGAGGGAGGCAAGCTAAGGGGAGGGGAGGGGAGGGGTGGGGTGGGATGGAGGGCCAGTTCCGTGGAGTGGAGGTGAACATGGTTAATGTAATTGCACAGATGTCCTGGGGGAGCAGGGCGAGCAGACGGCCGTGGCAGAACAGGCTGTGCAGACGGCCATGGCGGAACAAGCTGTGCAGACGGCCAGGGCAGAACAGGCTGTGCAGACGGCCAACCTCATAGATCTAGCCCTTCTGGCCAGATCGGGGAAAGCTGCAACAAAAAATAGAGAGAGGTCATGTGAGCCGTAATAGGGCCAGCAAAGAGCTCAGGAACACCCCTCAGGGTTCTGGGTTGGCCCTCCTGACTGGTCATGTGGCTGCGGGTCGACCGTTCAAGGACCAGCTTAATGGTTGTGATCGGCCAGACCAAGAACTCAGGAAGGGCCCTTGTGATTCCATCCAGGCAGACAGGAGGTTCGAGGGTAGCCACTGCGGTTGTATCAAGATAGTCAGGGAGTTTGTGGTTGCTCACTGTGGTCATATCTGGACCGACAGGAAGTTCAGAGAACATCTTCGTGCTCCTTTCAGGATAGACGGGAGACTCATGGATGACTGTCGCGGTTCCCTCTTGATGGACAATGAGTTCAAGAATGACCTCCCTGGTTATGTCAAAGCCGACAGAAAACTCTGGTTCGACCTCTGTGGTCGTTTCTGAACAGACAGGGAACTCTGGTATAATTTCTGTGACAGTTGCAGGGCAGACGGAAAGTTCAGAGCTGACATAAAGTTCAGGGATGACCTCCGCAGTTGCTTCAGGGCAGACAGAAAGTTCAGGGATGATCATTGTGGTAACTTCAGGGCAGGCAGAAGGTTCGGGGCTGACAGAGAGTTCTAGGCTGACAGAGTGTACAGGGACAAACTAAAAAATCCAGGATTGCTTCAGGACAGACAGAAATTTCAGGGGCGATTTCCGTGATCGCTTCAGGGCCGAAGGAAGGTGCTGCCCACACACATAGAATGGCCATCGCTATCATGGACAGAGCTGCATCCTCTAGCAGCTCAGGTATAGCAGGCGTGAAGAGAGCAGTTGCTGGCGGTTGGACAGGCGTGATGTAAACCGTCTGAAGCTGGGCATGCGTGGCTTGAACCACTGGCTGCTGGGCAGGCATGGCTTGAACCGCTGGCTGCTGGGCAGGCGGCCATTTTGTGCTCAAGCTCAGTTGTGGTTGCCATGTTGTTATTGATCTCAGGTGTGGAAACTATAGTGCTGGAATGTTCATGAACCACAGGGCTAGACATGAACAAAACTGGATCTGTGGGTGATTGTGCCGAGTTAAGCTCCGTTTCTCCCACAGTAAATGCCGATCCACACAACAACAAAGCATAGCCTGTAAATCCAATCAAACTACATTCCACGTTGTCATCAGAAAACAAAGATCTTAAGGATTCGTTGATCCCTTGGCGAAAAAAGCATTTGAATGCATTCTCATCATACGAAACATGATAAGATAACTCACAGAATTGGGCAACGTAATCCTCAATCAATGAATCTCCCTGTTGAAGCCGTATCAGCTGATCAAAGTAATCCATTCTGTGATTGACTCTGCTGGCCAAGCCACTGGATCTTGTTTGGCGAAGTCTTCTGTTACGAAGAGACAGCGGAGTGAGATCCAATTGCAGCTTTATTAAAAGTCTCTTTAATTTAGCAGTGCTTCTCAGTTGCTAGAAGCTGCTTTTAACAACGGCCCTAGCTTGCTTGTCAAACTTTAACTCAGAGTTAAAAATGACTGCATCAAAAGTTCAACGTTCCCTGCATCCACATCAAAGTTCCCTGCATCCACAGACAACAACAGGTCATTTGACACTTTGAGTAAAGTCGTCTCAGTGCTGTACTTGGACCTAAAACCAGACTGAAAAGTATCAAAAATCGTATTAGTAGCTAAAAAAGTCACAAGTTGATTAAGAACCACCTTCTCCACTAGCTTAGACATGAAGGGCAGTTTTGAAATCAGTCTATAATTGTTTAACACGGTAGAGTCCAAATTGGACTTTTTTAACAAGGGCTACACTAGAGCATGTTTAAAGTAAGAGGGAACCACACCACGAGCAAGACTCCGATTGATTATCAGAAGTATTGTGGAACCCACTACATCCCAGATCTGAATTAGTAGATGAGTCGGAATAACATCCAGTGAACAAACAGACGGCTTCAGATGCTGAATAATTGTTAACAGTTCATGCAAGGAAACAGGCTCAAACCTGGAAAACTGATCAAAAGTGCAGTGGTCTGGTTGATCCGAGAGACAGACAGGATTGGAGGCGGGGCCTGAGATGTTAGCTCTAATGTCACTGAAATCTACAAAAAATCGTGCGAAAGTCTCACATGATATTTCAGAGTTAACAGGAACGGCTAGGCCACCATTATTCAGAACTGAATTGATTGTACAAAAAAGCACTTCCGGACAGTGCTGATTTTGTGTAATTAGGGCTTCCTAATTTTCCTTGGCAGCTTTAACAAACTGTTGGTAATGATGCATACAGTCTCTGAGAATCTCATAAGAGACTTGAAACTTGTCTCTTTTCCATCTCCTTTCTGCCTGTCTCCAATTTTGCCTAAGTAATCTGCTCTCTACATTAAGCCAGGGATGAGAAACTTTTTTTTGATTTTACCTTTTGAAAAGGGGCAATAGAGTCCAGAATTCCAGTACACTCAGAGTTAAAACAATCAACCATCAAGCCCAGATCTGTGCATGATAAGGATGAGTCTGTGATATCTGGATGCAAACTGGAGTCCGACACTGTTGAATCATTGATGGACCTTACTTGACGACCACGTGGTACAACACCTTATCTGATCATTGAAAAAGCCAGGTTAAAAGCAATAAAATAATGATCGGACAACCCACTGTTTTCTACAACCAGCTCACAAACAGGAATACCCATGACAAGACCAAATCCAGTGTATGACCTTGAACATGAGTAGGTCCCACTACTGACTGCATCAGATTAAAAGTGTCCAGCACTGATAAAAGGTCTTGGACTACCTCAGAAGCAGGCTTACATTTAAAGCAACTCCTAAAAATAGTAGCGATACCCCCACCTCGCCCCCCAGTCCTAGGAGAGTTCAAGGAGAGAAAGTCAAACGGAGAAGCTTCAGCCAGAAAATCCCGATCGCCCTCCTTGAGCCATGTCTCAGTCATGAATTGAAAATCCAGGCCTTGCGAGGAAATCAGATCATTAATTAAAAATGTTTTGTTAGTAATAGATCTAATGTTTAACAAGGCCATCTTCACAGATAAGTCAACAGGAGCATCATGCCGATGAGATAAATGCACATATCCCAATGAACGCAAGTTCAACCAGAAAGACTCGGGAGGTAAGATAACGTAACAATGATATTTATTAACAATCAGCAAGCAAATATAGTAAGAAAGTTCTTTGGCGTAGGCCCCGTCCGTAGCTTAGATCCTGAGGGTTGCGGACTCTGCATTTCCCGCCTGAAGATGAAGGCAGGGGCGTAGCCGACCCCCCGGAGATGTGGACAGGGACCATCCTGGTGGTGGTGGGGAGGAAGGAGGTAAAGGTTGACGTCAGCATCTGTGAACTCAGACGTGTGTTAGTACCGATCTTATATACTACAAGTGTTGGATAATGATTGGTTAGATCTAAACTCAGTGACGTAACATTTGAGTCTTCCTGGCAGAACTTGCGCTAGAGCTTTCATTTCGACCAGAAAGACTCGGGAGGTAAGATAACGTAACAATGATATTTATTAACAATCAGCAAGCAAATATAGTAAGAAAGTTCTTTGGCGTAGGCCCCGTCCGTAGCTTAGATCCTGAGGGTTGCGGACTCTGCATTTCCTGCCTGAAGATGAAGGCAGGGGCGTAGCCGACCCCCAGAAATGGTGAAGGATAATTTATCCTGTGACGGGGCCTACCCTCCAAAGAACTGTGAGAGGAACGGATATATGCCAGTAGTGATTCTTGTAGTTCCTGAAACAGAAAAACAAAAATTGACTTATAAAGACTTGTACTTATCAGTGGAAAAGCCACTAACCATAGCGTAAGAAGAGGCAAGGAAAGATGAATACCAGTGAGTGGTGAGAGAGAAAGCAAAGAAAAGGAAGGAGGAAAGAGAATAGGTAACAATAACAACAAAGACAAAGGCCGCAATAGGCCACATATACACAAAGCCTTGAAAATGTGACAAAGGCCACGTTAGGCCGCATAGACATGATAGGCTTGAACTGCGACAAAGGCCACAAAGACAATATAGGCTTGAACGGCGACGAACGCCACGTTAGGCCACATAGACGCGATATGCTTGAATGGCGACAAGGCCACATTAGGTCACATAGACATGACAGCCTTGAACGGCGACAAAGGCCACATAGACAATATAGCTTTGAACAGCGACGGAGGCCAAGTTAGGCCACATAGACAATATAGCTTGAACAGCGACGGAGGCCACGTTAGGCCACATAGACATGAAAGCCTTGAACGGCGACGAGGCCACATAGACATGACAGCCTTGAACGGCGACCGAGGCCATGTTAGGCTACATAGACAATATAGGCTTGAACAGCGACAGAGGCCACGTTAGGCAACATAGACATGACAGCCTTGAAAGGCGACGAGGCCACGTTAGGCCACATAGACAATATAGGCTTGAACAGCGACGGAGGCCACGTTAGGCCACATAGACAATATAGGCTTGAACAGCGACGGAGGCCACGTTAGGCCACATAGACAATATAGGCTTGAACAGCGACAGAGGCCACGTTAGGCCACATAGACATGACAGCCTTGAACGGCGACCGAGGCCACGTTAGGCCACATAGACATGACAGCCTTGAACGGCGACGAGGCCACATAGACATGACAGCCTTGAACGGCGACCGAGGCCACGTTAGGCCACATAGACATGACAGCCTTGAACGGCGACCGAGGCCACGTTAGGCCACATAGACATGACAGCCTTGAACGGCGACCGAGGCCACGTTAGGCCACATAGACATGACAGCCTTGAACGGCGACGAGGCCACATAGACATGACAGCCTTGAACGGCGACCGAGGCCACGTTAGGCCACATAGACATGACAGCCTTGAACGGCGACCGAGGCCACGTTAGGCCACATAGACAATATAGACTTGAACAGCGACGGAGGCCACGTTAGGCCACATAGACAATATATGCTTGAACGGCGACAAAGGCCATGTTAGGCCACAAAGACAATATAGGCTTGAACGGCGACAAAGGCCACGTTTGGCTATGTTAGGCCACATAGACGATATAGGCTTGAACAGCGACGGAGGCCACGTGAGGCCACATAGACAATATATGCTTGAACAGCGGCAGAGGCCACATAGACAATATAGGCTTGAACGGCGACAAAGGCCACGTGAGGCCACATAGACAATATAGGCTTGAACGGCGACAAAGGCCACGTTAGGTCACATAGATACTATAGGCTTGAACAGCAACGAAGGCCACGTTAGGCCACATAGACAGGACAGCCTTGAACGGCGATGAGGCGACGTTAGGCCACATGGACAATATAGACTTGAACAGCGACGGAGGCCACGTTAGGCCACATAGACATGAAAGCCTTGAACGGCGACGAGGCCACATAGACATGACAGCCTTGAACGGCGACCGAGGCCACGTTATGCCACATAGACAATATAGGCTTGAACAGCGACAGAGGCCACGTTAGGCCACATAGACATGACAGCCTTGAAAGGCGACGAGGCCACGTTAGGCCACATAGACAATATAGGCTTGAACAGCGACGGAGGCCACATTAGGCCACATAGACAATATAGGCTTGAACAGCGACGGAGGCCACGTTAGGCCACATAGACAATATAGGCTTGAACAGCGACAGAGGCCACATTAGGCCACATAGACAATATAGGCTTGAACAGCGACAGAGGCCACGTTAGGCCACATAGACAATATAGGCTTGAACAGCGACGGAGGCCACGTTAGGCCACATAGACAATATAGGCTTGAACCGCGACGAAGGCCACGTTAGGCCTTGTTAGGTCACATAGATACTATAGGCTTGAACCGCGATGAAGGCCACGTTAGGCCATGTTAGGCCACATAGACATGACAGCCTTGAACGTTGACAAAGGCCAAATTAGGCTACAAAGACACTCTAGGCTTGAACGGTGACGAAGGCCATATTAGGCCACATAGACAATATAGGCTTGAACCGCGATGAAGGCCACGTTAGGCCACATAGAAAATATAGGCTTGAATGGCAACGAAGGCCACATTAGGCCGCGAAGACACGACAGCTTGGAACACTGACGTGCAGACAGTCGCATTTGCAACATATAGACAAGTGACTACGAGCCTGAGTGGCTGCATGAGGCCACCTAAGGAGTCCACGATAGTCGCAGAAACATGAAAACTATAGAAAACTAAACTAAATTAATGATTAATAAGTGAGAGAATGCACACCACCACCAGTATTTGCATAAAATTACCTTAATTGTAACTTGAGAGAGCTTGCTGAGTCTTATGTATGATTCAATAGCAGAGGAAGACCATCTTCCCAGGGGCTTGATGGCTGATGTTGAAATTCCTCACCTGCAGTGGTTGCTACCACAACTCTGAATGAAAGGCCATTATGTAGAAGGGGAAAAAAGTTGAGACATCCTAGAACAGTAGCTAATTGAGTCCTGAACAAAGCTTTACCAAAGGGTTCTCCATTAGAGAGAAGTTGACAGTAGTTCTAAATGAACTTTAGATATTTAATCATGGAAGGAGGGATAGAATTTGTTATTAACTTTAGAAAAAGTTAAAGTGACACCAGATCCTTTGGAGTCACTCTGGAGTGTTTAAGGAAAAGAGTTAAGAAATTAGGTGAACAGCGTAGATCAGAGAAAGAAAACCCACAAGCAAGACTGAATGTTTAAATTCTGTGCTAAATTCCCCGGGACACATAAAGCCATAAAAGCATGTCCTCTAGCATAGTATTGATACTTTGCAGAATAGACGAAGTGATTGGCAGGCGTTAACAGAAGTTTTACAGGAGGATTCGGCTATGCCTTTGGGTGGCCAAATAGATGGAATGAAAAAGACTTTGGTATTTAGGATTAAAATACCTTGCATAAAAATGATGCCTGCTAGCAATCTATGGATAGATGAAATTCAACGATTACGGTAATCATAATTAGAACAAGGAGGAACAGCGGTCGTGATCGAGACGGGAATAACAGGAAATCTGTAGTGTAAGCGTTGAGTGTGGAGGGAGCAAGCCTTTAACATATAATGTCTAGCCGAATTAAGCAATTCAACAACAAAATCTGATCAGGATGAAAAGAGAGATAGCGAGAGAGCACTGAAACATTTTTTTTTTTTTTTAGAAATTGTGTGTACTCATGTCTTTCCGCGCTTGAACAACATTCCTTCCGATGTTCATTCATGTTTATTTGATGCTATGAATGAACTAGTATGAAGAGATAATCGGTTCACGAGCCGTTGAAGGATCTGTCACGACAATTAAAGAGCCCCTATAAGTATTTAGTGTTTAACAGCTAAGAATTACAGTATATTAAATATGAAACTGTTTCATACGTTGTCAGTGTCCTCTTAGCTCCGTGATGGATTTTCACTCCGTGAGAACATGATGTGTGGCGTGAGAGAGCATGTTGTCGGGCATGCAACAGGGGGCGGGTTTTGCGACTTGCACAGGCTAAAATCTTTTGGCTACCGAAGTGACGGACAGCAGTTCGGTGTCAGTAACAGACCAGACTATACTCGTATTAAAAAGGGGAAGGAGGGGGCAGAATGGCTTGTTATTTTAAGAATACCACGATCTCAGTAAAAACCCTGTATCGTTGGTTAAAGTCTGCCATCTTTGATAGGTACGATCTAACTCATCCCTCCGATCTAAAAAGCTTGACACAGAATGTCTCTGTAAATGCTAAAAGAATGACAAATTCGGCGAATGAGAGGTTCGTAGCAAACTGGGATCGGAAGTTGAGGAAAAACTGCCTCGTCACCGCAGTCAACCATAAGTCTGTCAACTGCAGGCGATGGAAGCAGTAAAGTAGCCAGGTTAATGACCTTACCTAGGATAATAGATCTGAGTTGGGGTGACATCATAACTGCAGCAGGTGAGACAAAACACCTACCGAACTCTTGAGCTGGTGCGGCAGTGGAGAGACTAAGATTTGACGTTGCAGTTGGTGCAGAGACGTCTTGAAATGTCGTCTGGATTGTGTGATGAGAATTTAGAAGAGTAGATGAGGTCGAGGTCGAAGCCGCACGCTGTTGATTGCTTGATCCGAGAGGAGTAGGGAAAATCTTTGTTTTGTTTAATGCAATTAGGAAGAATGAATGAATTCACGTGCTGTAAATCCAACGATGCGATTCTCTGAGCTGTGCGCAAACTAACATGGCGGCGCGTAGAGCTCAACTAACGCGATCATTATAAAAGTGTTTAAACAGCAAAACACGTCCACTTGCACGTATTTGACAATCAGAATGTCAGATATTTCGTGCTATAGACCTCAAATTTGTTAATATTTTAAAGGAAAATGAATAATCAGATCATTAGTCATACAGCTATTGTGCTGCCGTGTGTCACGTAACAAGCAATGACGCGTCACCATAGAACAATAAAGTGACACGTTCTGAAAGACGGTCGCCTTGAAAAACTCACGCTGGACGCTCAGCCAGAATATTTTAAACTTACGTGCGAAAGGGTTAGCGGACTCTGAAAGGCATTGAAACACTTGGATGAGCTGTGAATTTACGTCCTCCAGTTCAGATATCCGTGCAGCAGCGGCACTGAATGCGTGTACTGCAGACGCACGGAAGAGGAGATGCAGGACAAAATCTTCGTCGGAATCTGAATAATCACAAGCGGCAAGCTTATTCAGAGACATGGTTGGGTTTGCAACTGAACGCTAACAATAAAGGTTGACGTCAGCATCTGCGAACTCAGACGTGTGTTAGTACCGATCTTATATACTATATGTTGGATAATGATTGGTTAGATCTAAACTCAGTGACGTAACATTTGAGTCTTCCTGGCAGAACTTGCGCTAGAGCTTTCATTTATCAGAATTAATCCCTCTCTTCTTAGAATAGTGTCGAATAATATTAAAACCTGTTGTCACTTCCTGACACAAGAGAACCATAGCAACCAGCACAGAGTACCTCACATCCCAGAGACGCGGAGAGAGATTCTGTAACGCCGAGTCAAAGTCGTCTACCACCGGGCTTGAGTGACCGGCCAGTCTAGCGATGAAGGCACCCGCGTGTGCAGTCCTCAGCCTCACCAGCACACCTCCTTGGTTGCCCCGTCTCCTGCTACGTTTCCTATGGTGTCGTAAGCAATCCTCTGATGCAATCCTCTGACGCACACCCCGTAAAAGGGGAATTGCAAGTCTTGTGGCCGCCCAAGTACCAACTAGAAACCACCGCATTAGATTTCCTCAGATTTAGCAGGAACTCACGCTCATATACACGAAGCGAGCTGACTCGGTGTACGAGAAGAGATGAAAACAGGACAAAAAACAGCTAACACATAGAACAGACATAGCAGACAGCAAGCCGAGTTACACGCAGGCGCCATCTTGACTTGAATCTTATCACCAGAGTACAAGACCAATCAGAAAGGTCGACAGTCACCACTGAAATCCATGCTGAAAATGACTAATATTTAATATTAATATAATATTAATGTTAATATTTCTTCATATTCAATTACAAATGACACAAATAACATAAATTATATATCTTAAATTCAAAACAAAACAAAAAAAAAAACTAATACATTTTTAACACTCTGGGGTCTGTGGCTAATTTGGGGCGCTGGAGTAGTTTTGACATCCTGATATTTGTGCTTTTTTCAGTTGCTTATAAACATACACTCACCTAAAGGATTAGTAGGAACACCATACTAATACTGTCTTTGAACCCCTTTCGCCTTCAGAACTGCCTTAACTCTACGTGGCATTGATTCAACAAGGAGCTGAAAGCATTCTTTAGAAATGTCGGCCCATATTGATAGGATAGCAACTTGCAGTTTATGGTGATTTGTGGGATGCACATCCAGGGCACAAAGCTCCCGTTGCACCACATCCCAAAGATGCTCTATTGGGTTGAGATCTGGTGACTGTGGGGGACATTTTAGTACAGTGAACTCATTGTCATGTTCAAGAAACCAATTTGAAATGATTCAAGCTTTGTGACATGGTGGATTATCCTGCTGGAAGTAGCCATCAGAGGATGGGTACATGGTGGTCATAAAGGGATGGACATGGTCAGAAACAATGCTCAGGTAGGCCGTGCCATTTAAACTATGCCCAATTGGCACTAAGGGGCCTAAAGTGTGCCAAGAAAACACCCCCACACTATTACACCACCACCACCAGCCTGTACAGTGGTAATAATGCATGATGGATCCATGCTCTCATTCTGTTTACGCCAAATTCTGACTACCATCTGAATGTCTCAACAGAAATCGAGACTCATCAGACCAGGCAACATTTTTCCAGTCTTCAACTGTCCAATTTTGGTGAGCTTGTGCAAATTGTAGCCTCTTTTTCCTATTTGTAGTGGAGATGAGTGATACCCGGTGGGGTCTTGAAGAGTTGGGGGGTTCATGAAGAATCGCTTGTTTGTTTTCCTCACTTGTAAGTCGCTTTGGATAAAAGCGTCTGCTAAATGACTAAATGTAAATGTAAATGTAAATGTCTTCTGCTGTTGTGGCCCATCCGCCTCAAGATTGTGCGTGTTGTGGCTTCACAAATGCTTTGCTGCATACCTTGGTTGTAACGAGTGGTTATTTCTATCAAAGTTGCTCTTCTATCAGCTTGAATCAGTTGGCCCATTCTCATCTGCTATTCAGCACAAACTAGGTTACAATAATATGTGAGGTACATGTTTGCATTTTTGATAGAATTACGTATATGCATGGTCTTTGAAAAAAAAAGTCACTGAAACAAGTCCTCAAAACACATACTACACATGTTTTTTCACAAGACTTTTGGAAACTATATTTTAGTCTAGAATTTTTGCTTCAAAGTGATGTTAAAATCATTCTGTCCCATAAAACAATGTATTGATTTTAAATTTCTAAGACCCTTTTGGTTTGAAGGGCCATATGCGGGGAGGCGTGAATCTTGCTGTGATTCACACCTGAGGAGATTAAGACCCTACCTCCAATGAGCCGCATAATGAGCCATTCAGTCAGGAATGTGACTGAGTGAACTAAGAAAGAATGCAATACGGCTGACCCCTCATTGTTAATTAGTCGCTGAAGTTACTATTTAAGTTAGGGTTTTTTTTACATCGTTAAAAATAAATAATATCTAATGAGTGGCTAAAATGTGTATAAATTAAAGTCATGTGGACTGTTGGTGTGTGTCTGTAGGTTATCTTGCTGTATGGTGACAGAGGAAGGCTGTCATTATGTGTCTTCAGCTCTGAGTTTGAACCCTTCACACCTGAGAGAGTTGGATCTGAGCTACAATCACCCAGGAGATTCAGGAGTCAAGCTGCTTTCTGAAAAACTGGAGGATCCAAACTGCACACTAGACAAACTCAAGTATGTGAAGCAGGAAGAGTTTTGATTAAACAACTCCAAAAACAGCCATACCATCTTATTACATCTTATTTGACTTTGTTACTTATACATATATATATATATATATATATATATATATATATATATATATATATATATATAAAAAAGTATATAAAAATATTTAATTTTTAAATAGGTTCGCAGGTTCCCCATCCGACCTGGACACGGCCCGGATGCAGCCAATCACGTTAATTGGTAAACCTCGGGATAAGCAGAGAGACAAAAATTAGCATAGACGCCATTCTTCTTTTGATGTAACGTACATCCGGTGTTATAGGAAGTGTTCCTGGTTCCGGCTGACCTGATCTATCCAGCCTAACAATCTTTTAACGGATATGAAGACAAAAATTGATAATGCGTCATGTGTATGCCAGGTTAAATAGATGCGTTTTTAGTCTAGATTTAAACTGACAGAGTGTGTCTGCTTCCCGAACAATGCTAGGAAGATCGTTCCAGAGTTTAGGTGCCAAATAGGAAAAGGATCTACCGCCTGCGGTTGATTTTGATATTCTAGGTATTAACAACTGGCCAGAATTCTGAGATCGTAATAGACGCGAAGGACTATAATGCATTAAGAGCTCACTCAGATACTGGGGAGCTAAGCCATTTAGTGCTTTGTAAGTAATTAGCAAGATTTTAAAATCTATACAATGTTTAATAGGGAGCCAGTGCAGTTTTGACAGAACCGGGCTAATATGGTCATACTTCCTGGTTCTAGTAAGGACTCTAGCAGCTGCATTTTGGACCAGCTGTAATTTGTTTATCAAGCATGAACTAGCTGTTCCGCATTTGTCATTGAGAGCATATGTCGTAATTTAGATATATTTTTAAGATGGAAGAATGCGGTTTTACATATGCTAGAAATGTGGCTTTCAAATGAAAGATTGGTATCAAAGAGCACACCCAGGTTCCTAACTCATGAAGACGACTTAACAGAGGAGCCATCAAGTGTTAGACAGTATTCTGGGTTATTATGTGCAGAAGTTTTTGGTCCAATAATTAGAATCTCTGTTTTTTCTGAATTTAGTAGGAGGAAATTACTAGTCATCCAATTTTTTATATCAGCCACGCATTCTGTTAATTTTGAGAATTGGTAGGTTTCGTCAGGGCGCGAGGAAATATAAAGCTGAGTATCATCAGCGTAACAGTGAAAACTAATGCCATGCTTCCTAATGATATCTCGCAAGGGTAGCATGTACAGAGTGAAAAGCAACGCTCCTAGTACTGAGCCTTGTGGTACTCCATATTGAACTTGTGATCAAAATGACATCTCTTCGTTTACTACTACAAACTGATAGTGGTCAGATAAGTATGATTTGAACCATGCCAATGCAATTCCACTAATGCCAACAATTTTCTAGTCTATTCAAAAGAATATTGTGGTCTATAGTGTCAAAAGCAACACTGAGGTCTAGTAAGACTAATAGAGAGATACAACCACAATCTGATGATAAGAGCAAATCATTTGTAACTCTAATGAGAGCAGTCTGAGTACTATGGTACGGTCTAAATCCTGACTGGAAATCCTCACAGATACCATTTCTTTTCAAGTAGGAACTAAGTTGAGATGATACTGCCTTTTCTAGTATTTTTGACAGAAAAGGTAGATTGGAGATCGGTCTGTAATTGACTAATTCTCTAGGATCAAGTTGTGTTTTTTTAATAAGAGGTTTGATAATAGCCAGCTTAAAATTTTTCGGTAGGTAACCTAGTGATAAAGATGAATTAATTATCTTAAGAAGAGGATCTATGACCTCTGGAAGCATCTCTTTCAATAGCTTAGTCAGTATAGGGTCTAACATACATGTTGTTGATTTCGATGATTTAACAAGTTTAGACAGTTCTTCCTTTCCTATAGCAGTGAATCATATCCAGGTATATGTATGGAGTCTGTTTGTGTGTGTGTGTGTGTGGAACTACAATAAAAAGAGAATAAACATATTAATTAACTCACATGAATCAAGTAATATGCAAAGACGTTATCTACATGAACAGTTTACATCATCATCTTTGAAGAAATACTCAGACTGTCTATCAGAAACGTTACAAAAGAATGGAGAATGTTGAGACCTAGTGTTCTGAAAATTAAATTTTTTACTATAATTGCATTGAATAATTTAGGTGATGTGCTGATAAACAAACTGTATATCAAACCATCATTAAATAGGACTAAATTATAAAAAGCCAGATGTGTGGCACTCGTCAGTCAGTGATTACAACAGTTCTCATTTTACTTGAACACTGAATTGAGAAAACAGTTCAGACTCTTTACATGCCTGCTGAGAACCGATGAGCTGCTGATATAAACATGTGAACCAAGCAGTTGACTTGAAAAAGGCGAAATGACTTTTTTATGGTTTCTCATGGTTTGTTAAAAGCTGAGATGATTAAGGCTAGTTTATTCACTTTATATGCATTATACATACAAAACATCCGAGATTCCCATATTTATTTTGTGCATTAATAATATAATTGCATGATTATGTTCTTTGTTTGTTAAATTAATGTTATTAATTTTTCTTAAAAAAGTTAAATTTCATGTTTCTTAAAGTGATGACTGCAGCAGACGATAGTGAGTTGACCACATTTGATCGATTTTAGACTCTCAAATCAACACTTGTCTTACCTACAATAAAAGCCATAGGTATAAAACACTAATATAAGCATATCACAATGTTAGTTTAAACGTTTATTAGCACTACCACTGGAAAGCAATTTTGACAAGCTGAGGTGGGCTGCTCTGCTGCTCACAAATGTGCAGGAAAAACAAAACAAAACAAAACTGGCTATACATTAAAAAGAGAAAAATATGCAGGTTTTCTTACCTTACACCTCTGCATCAAAAATCAAGGCTTCACCACAGAACACGGTCATTATTTTCAAATGAAAAATGAGACAACATGCTACAGCCAGAAGAACACTCTCATGTAGGCTAGAGAAAGAGAATCGTGCAGAAAAAGCACAACATCCGCACTGGAAAGTTTAATTAGGGATGCTCGTAATTAACAGGTTACCGATTAACCAATAATATTGACCAATTAATACTATCGGTTAGACAGTTTAAAACGAAAACAAACTATAAACATATAGCTAGACAACTCTTCTCAGAAGAGAACCATAACTGCTGATGTGACAGTTGTCCAGAAGACAATCATTGACACCCTTCACAAGGAGGGTAAACTACAAACATTCATTGCCAAAGAAGCTTGTTGTTCATAGAGTGCTATATTCAAGCATGTTAACAGAAAGTTGAGTGGAAGGAAAAAGTGTCGGAGAAAAAGATGCACAACCAACCGAGTGAACCGCAGCCCTATGAGGATTGTCAAGCAAAATTGATTAAAGAATTTGGGTGAACTTCAGAAGGAATGAACTGAGGCTGGGGTCAATGCATCAAGAGCCACCACACACAGACGTGTCAAGGAATTTGACTACAGTTGTCGTATTCCTCTTGTTAAGCCACTCCTGAACCACAAACAATGTCAGAGGTATCTTACCTGGGCTAAGGATATGAAGAACTGGACTGTTGCCCAGTGGTCCAAAGTCCTCTTTTCAGATGGGAGCAAGTTTTGTATTTCATTTTGAAACCAAGGTCCTTGAGTCTGGAGGAAGGGTGGAGAAGAAGTAGTGAGGTGAAGTAGTGAGGTGATACGTACCAGGTGTGAGTGTAATCAGTCTCAGGTTTGAGGGCTTATGGGAATTGTAGTCCAAAACCAGTTAATACTCAGGTGAGAGCTCCCTCTGCTGATCCGGAGGACACGAAGAGAGAGATTCACTCATAACAATTCCGGCATGTTCTGCCTGAAGGCGCAGACGTGCGAATATGTTTACTGCACATACTGAAGCATGCTGGAAACTCATTGTTTTTTTTGTTTTTTTTAAACAGTATTTTCATCTGACTATATGATGACATGAACGAAAACTTCATCTCCAGAGCTGCTCTTAGAGTCACTTCATGAGCAAAAACCTGGTGAATCTGTGCAAGCCTACACTATAAAACTTTTCTCTGTGAAGTAACAGAAAGCAGAGACACTAGCAGTTTACTTTAATTCTAAGGTTTGTATACTGTAATTTATAAGTAAGGTTTATATAAGGTTTAATTTACTGTAAAAACACGTGCAATACCTTTCTGTGATTGCTTCAATTTACAATACACTAAAAATGATGATGTAAAAACCACCCAATTTGGGTCATTTTGATAACACAGCTCAAGGTCAAAAAGGGAACCCCTAAATAGGTTAAATTAAAAGAGTATTATATTATAGTATCATATTAACAAATATGCAGTCTTAAAGCTTTAATAAACACTGTCATTTGTGAATAAATTATGTATTACAGTGAATGCTCAGGATTTTACCCTCTCAGTTTAATGCGTTTATAATCACTCACTTCTATTCACGGTATTCCAGCTTGTTCAGTTCAAGCTCATCACTCACCATTCAAGTGATTTGGATGTGAGAGAAAAACTCCAACCAAAACCTCAATTTTTAAAAGAACGTGCTCCTCGCTGCAGTTAGTTTCAAAGTTCAAGGATTTGAAGTGTCATAAGTGCCACGAACACAAACAAGTTTGTTTCAGGTGTCAGTTTTTCAGTTTCAGTTCTTCCAGCTTAACACAGTCACCAGTACAGTTTTAAAAGGATGCAAAAGAAAGTAAAAATTAGGTACGGGCGCCAAATGTAAAGTGACATCCGAATGCATGCTAAATAGTGTCGATCTCACCCATCAACACAGCAGAGAAATATAATGTTGTGGTTTATGGTGGAGAGACAATCGACACTGTGGTAACAGAAGTTTTGTAGTGCCTCCAAGGACAATTTAAATTCCATGAAGTTGATCAGGATGTAAAACCTCTTCTCGGTCTACAGGATGGCATCGCTACGGGACTCATCCAACTGTGACCTGATGTACACATGCTGCACCCTGAGGCACCAGAGGATACTGAATACAGAGATCTTTTTGATTGTGATGTTATTACATTACAGTTGTATATCATATGACACTGGGTAACATATTGAGCCTTGTAGTCTGTGCACCCCGAAAAATTCCAATAGCCATGAAAGAAAAGTGCAAGCGGAACAGGATTGCACGACTGAGCTGGGTGTGATCACACCTGTAACTGAGGCAACAGAGCAGGGATCAGCCATGGTTGCAGCCAAAAAAAAAAAAAAAAGATGGGTCAGTGAAGATTTGGATATATCCAGTTCAATCGAACAGATTATTGATGACATGTCTAGTGTTTACCATTTTTGGATTCTAAATGCGGGTTTTGGCAAACCACATTCACGTCCATGTTTGGCTATTACAGGTTTTTGAGGATGCCATCTGAAATCTCAACAGGCAGTGAGGTCTTCCAGACAGCAATGCAGCAATTGTTTGCTGGACATCCAAAATTGTAGTTGACAACATCCTCATCCGGGGCTGGATGCGTAAAGGACACAATGAACACTTGCGACAGGCTTGCCACCGACATGACAAATGCAGGTTACAAGTCCAGGGGTAGCCAGTGCAGAGAGATGAAGAGGCGTGATGTGGGCTCTCTTGGGCTCGTTGAAGACAAGACGTGCTTCAGCTTTCTGGATCCTTTGAAGAGGTTTGATTGCACTTGACGGCAGCCCAGCCAGAAGAGTATTGCAGTAATCAAGCCTTGAAATGACCAGGGCCTGGACGAGAAGTTGTGTTGCATGCTCTGTCAGAAAGGGCCGGATTTTCCTGATGTTGTGTAGTGCAAATCTGCATGACCAAGCTGTCTTTGTGATGTGATCTCTGAAAGTCAGTTGGTCATCGAAGGTAACTCTAAGATTTCTGGCTGTATTTGATGGGATAAGCACGAATGTGCCTAGCTGAATGTTGAAGTCATGTTGAAGTCATGTTGAATAGTTGGAGTGGCAGGGAAGACTAAAAGCTCAGTCTTTGCCAGGTTGAGCTGCAGGTGATGTTCTTCCATCCACGTCGAGATGTGCGCCAGACAGCTTGAGATCCATGCAGGTACTGTGGAATCATCTGGATGGAAGGACAGGTAGAGTTGAGTGTCATCAACATATCAATGGTAGGAGAAACCATGCGCCTGCATGATGGGACCCAGTGATGTGGTGTAAATGGAGAACAGGAGGGGTCCAAAAACTGAACCCTGAGGGACCCCAGTGATCAGTTCATGAGGTTTGGATACCTCCCCTCCCCAGGCGACTCTGAAAGACCTACCTTGCCTCATCTGAACATTTCATTAATGTAACACTGTGTCCTAACCAGACGTGATGCGATAAGATTCCAGTGACAAGCAATTTGACTGTCCACACTGGAGGCAACAATTAGCTGTGTTTCCATTACAGATTTGCGCAAAACTTTTGCGATATTCTCCTTTTTTTAAACATTTTTATTGAACATTAAACATAAAATGACAAGGAAATATCTCAAGGAAATACATTTTGAAATATATTTTAACCACATTCACACCCCCGACCCCCAAAAGCATCCAAAGTTCAATTACATGGGTAAACAACATACATACACATATCAATCAGTAGAGTGAGAGGTATCTAACATTGCCTGTATCGATATTTGGATATGTTCCAGGAATTTTATGAAAAGATCCCAAATTTTATGGTAGTCCTTTAGTTTGCCCTTTATACAGTAGGTTATTCTTTCTATTGCAACACAATGTGCCAGTTCCTTCAATCAATGATCAATAAATTGGGCCTTCTATGTTCTATCAGTAAAATGCAACTAATCGTCTTGCAAGAACTAGGGAAATGTCAATCATTTTCATATGGTGACCTGATAATGATAAACTTACAGGAATTAAGTTAAAAAAAAAAAAAAAAACAAAGCACAAATTTCAAGAGTCATTGGAAATGGTTTTGATATTATTGAGGAAATTAGTGTTGTCACTTTTTGCCAGAATGTCTTAATCACCTCACATTCCCAGATACAATGAAAGAATGTTCCCTTATGTTTTTGGCATTTAAAACATGTCGAAACGTGTCTGGAATGTTTGGGTTAAACTTTTCAGGGGTGATATAAGTACACATTACCCAGTTATATTGGATCTGCTTAAATCTAGTATTAATTGACAAATTCTGGGCTCTAATACATATCTGACTCCATTCTGAATCTGAAAGGTCATACTGCAAATCTATGCCCCAAGCAGCTCTCTTGGATTCAGATGATTCTTCAGAGTTGTTAACAAATTTGCTACAAAACTGTGAAATTTGGTTTTTATTAAGATCCTCAAAAAACATAACTTTTTCTAGTTCTGTTATTAAAGGTCTAGATAGGGAATAATTTTGCTTAACATTGGGATTCCTTGGGATTCCACATTTTTTGTTAATATCTCTAAAGGACATCAATGGACCTCCCTCAAACAAATCCCCAACCTTATATACCTTTTAATGCCCACTGTTTAAAGCCAAAGTCATTATTCCCTGGTCTGAAGTCCCTGTTTCCCCAAATAGGAGAAAAGTAAGAGAGAGTCGGGACTTCTCCTAGTGTGTGCTGAACGTCATTCCATACTATTAAGGTATTTTTAACAAATGGATTTTTGGTGGCCTTTTTTAAATTCTTATACGCGTCAGAAGACAAATAGAGGTCCATGCTCATTTCTTTTGCAACTGTCAATTCTATTTCTACCCAGGGTAGCTTCGGCTTTGAGGAAAAGCAATAGGTGGCATTAGCCAACTGGGCAGACCAATAGTATCACTGCAAATTGTGAAGGACCTTACATAATGAATAGTACGTGGCCTATAGCATCCAAATACTTTGTGAAATGGAAATATCTGGATTCGTGCCGAAAGAGAGAGGTATACGCGTGAGAGCAACGCAGGTTTAACCTAAATTATGTTTAAATTAATTTATTTTGGCTTGTTTAGCTATTTGCTATTTTGCTTATATTAGTAAAGGCTCCCTGAACTCGCCAGCACTTTGCCCGTAAAGACAAAAACTAAAGATACAACACTTAACGCGGATAACGGCCTTCCTGCCTGAAGGATTAACGGCGTGCATCCTAGAGGTTGCGAATGAAATTCTCCACCTCAGCTGGGCCTCAAATGTGCGGTCTCATCCTGCGTGGGTGACGCGTATCTCCGCTGGAAATATTACTCCATAACGAATGTCCATGGCCTTAAGCTGTTGCTTCACTTCATAGTCAAAATGTGCCCAAAAACATGGAGATATCCCAAATCCTTGTAGGGACATTTATGATCCCCAAGAGGAAACCACCTTATAAATCATACAGAGTTATGTTTTTTGAAAATGTGAAATAGCAGAAAGTTTTGTGTGATGAGTTGATTTAGGGGTAGATTTAGTGTAAGAGGAGAGAATATACAGTTTGTACAGTATAAAAAACATTATTATCTATGATTGATTGTGTCTGTGTGTGTTTTCTAGTGTGGATCATGGAGGAGAGATAAGGATTACACCAGGAGTACGAAAATGTACGTCTACACACATTCTCACACACACACACACACACACACTTACATGAACGCACACACACACTGCAAGCTTTATTAACTGACAGGATGGTCAAACAAATAAAGGGGTCGAATACCGTTAAACAGGAATGGCCGAGACAGAGCAGAAACGTGGTCACAGAACAGGCAGAGATCAGGTCAGGCAGATATCGATCATATAATCCAAAATCCAGGCAAACAGGTCAAAAGGGGCAGGCAGCAATGGGTCAGAAACGATATATATCTAGCAGGTCAGTAACAGGTAGGCAAACACAGGAAATAACACTCAGAGATGTACCGATAAGGAAACAAGACTTCGCATTGTCTCTGAGTCAAAGAGTCTCTTAAATAGTCTGTGCTGATGGGTGACAGCTGGCGCCGCAATCAGCGCCAAGGTACGGGGATTCTGGGAAATGTAGTGAAAGTGTGTGCAATGTGTATGCAAGTGTCAATATTCAGGTGATGGTGCCCTCTGCTGGTCAGAGGAGGGGATCGCGGAGTTCGTCTCTGTGACACACACACACACACACACACACACACACGTTTGTTTTGCTATCTTAGTGAGGTCATTCCATAGGTGTAATAGTTTTTATACTGTACAAACTGTACATTCTGTCCCCCTACACTACCCCTAAACCTAGAATTAATCATTGGTCAAGTCTTAATTCTGGTGTTTGGTTATTCTATTTAACTTGAAGTCAACTTGAAGTCACTTGAAGTATCTTATTGTAGTCGTTCATTCGGGTCTCAAAGTCACACAGGGTCCTCGCACCGGCCGTTTATGCTGGCCCTCGATCACAAATCTGTCAGTTCTGACTCTTACTCAGAGGATGCAGAGTTTACTAATACGTTAAGTCGGATCGCCACCTGCTTATTCATACAAAAACGTAGTTTACATAGTCACGATACTGCAACTTGTTCAGGCAGCGATAGACAGAAATCCAAAGATCTCGTATGATGTGTGATCTGCTCCATAAAATGAGCCTTTAGTATGTCTGATTCTGACGCAGTAACAATGGATACATCATAATCTACTGAAGACAATAATTTCAGAGGAAGTCAGAATAAAATCAAATGTAACAATTTATTAATCAGGTAAAAATACATTAATTAAAACAGTTCTAGGTTGCCAAAGGCCTTGTTATGACAGTCATCTGTTGAGATTTAAATTTAAAGCATATTGTGATGAGGTTCAATATAAGGAAGGAAGAAGACAGGGTCGGTGTGACTGGGACTCGGGTTTTATTTTCAATTCTTTCCCAAAACAACAAATAAACTCAGGTCTCGCTCAACGCGGCTTCAATAAACATTCACTCCTTCTTATAACTGCAGTCAGTCCTTCCCGAGCTCCCAGTCCGTCTCTCTCTCTCCTCGTCTTCCGCCGAGTGGCCTTTTAAGCCGTCTCCCCACGCCAATTACTGTAAGGATACACAGGTGTTCGTTATTATCACTTGATCCGCTTACTCACCACTCCTCTCCCGTCTCTCTCTCCCGCTGCAGTCTTCGCTGAACCACGCCCCCCTCGCCACATACCCCCACCACCCGACTCAGGCCGGGGAGCCCTCCGGCCTGCAGCTTCCCCCCCCCCATTCCTGGAGAGAAAGTCGGCCACAGCCATCCGCACCCCCGGCCTGTGGACCACCTTGAACTTAAAAGGCTGTAAAGCTAGATACCAACGAGTGATCTGGGCATTGGTATCCTTCATGCTGTGGAGCCACTGCAGGGGCGCGTGGTCCGAACAGAGAGTGAATTCCCGTCCCAGGAGATAATAGCGGAGAGTGAGGACCGCCCACCTGATCGCCAGGCACACCTTTTCAATGGTGCTGTACATCGTCTCTCTCTTTGAGAGCTTCTGACTGATGTACAGCACCAGTCGCTCCTCACCCTCTATCTCCTGGGACAGGACAGCCCCCAGCCCCCTGTCCGATGCGTCCGTCTGCAACAGAAAAGGGAGAGAAAAATCAGGAGAGTGTAAGAGCGGCCCGCCACACAGGGCAGCCTTTACCTGGGTGAAAGCCTGCTGGCACGGCTCCGTCCACTGGACCGGATCTGGTGCTTCCTTTTTAGTGAGGTCAGTCAGTGGGCTGGTGAGGTCCGAATAATTAGGTACAAACCTCCTATAATATCCCGCCAGCCCCAGGAACTGTCTCACCTCCTTTTTGGTCTTGGGTCTCAGGCAGGTTGCAACCGCTGCTGTCTTGTCAATTTGGGGACGCACCTGCCCGTGACCCAAGTGGAAGCCCAAATACCTGACTTCCACGCGCCCAACTGCACACTTTTTCGGGTTGGCCGTTAGCCCGGCCTGTCTCAGCGATCTCAGGACAGCCCGCAGATGCTGCATATGCCGCGTGCGGACGGAGAATCTTGTCCATGAGACGCTGAAAAGTGGCCGGAGCCCCAAACAGCCCGAAAGGAAGCGTTACAAATTGGTGTAATCCAAACGGCATCGTGAAAGCTGTTTTTTCTTTAGATAATGGAGATAAGGGGATCTGCCAATATCCTTTTGTCAAATCCAGTGTCGAATAAAATCGAGCTGAACCAAGCCGATCAAGCAATTCGTCAACCCGCGGCATTGGATAAGCGTCGAATTTCGACACAGCGTTCACCTTGCGATAATCCACACAGAATCAAACAGAGCCGTCTGTTTTAGGAACTAAAACTATCGGGCTCGCCCAATCACTGTTGGATTCTTCTATTACTCCCATCTCTAACATTACTTCTAATTCAGATTGAACAACTTTTTTTTGTGTTCAGGTAACCTATATGGCCGGCTGCATACCACCACACCCGGCTCGGTCTCAATGTGGTGCTGAATGAGGTTTGTTCGACCCGGTAGGGGTGAGAACACATCCGCAAATTCTGCCTGCAACTTGGCCACATCAGTGAACTGGGACGGCGAGAGGTGGTCGCCCCCTGGGGCCAGGGCAAGGGATTGGTCTGTTTTATTCACCTCCGGCCCAAGATCCTCCTCCCCACCCACTGCAGTCGCCAGCATCACTGATTCCGCCTCGTTCCATTTTTTTAGGAGGTTGAGGTGGTAAATTTGATGCGCTCCACCCCTATCCATTCGCACTACTTCATAATTGAGATCCCCAACTTGTCGTGTGACCTCAAAAGGTCCTTGCCACTTGGCGAGTAATTTAGAACTCGAGGTTGGAAGTAATACAAGCACTTTATCTCCCTGTGCAAATTTACGGAGGCTGGTTCCCCTGTTGTACAGCCGGCTTTGCTTGTCCTGGGCCTGTAACAAATTCTCCATAGACAGCCGCCCCAGAGTGTGGAGTTTTCTCAGGTCCAGCATATACTGAGTTTTGTTTTTAGCGTCGTAAGGTCCGTCCTCCCAAGCCTCTCTCAGGAGGTCCAGCACCCCGCGGGGTTGACGCCCATAGAGAAGCTCAAAAGTGGAAAACCCCGTGGAGGCTTGCGGGACCTCGCGCACAGCGAACAAGAGGGGTTCGAGCCATTTATCCCAATTTTTGGCATCTTCGTGAACGAACTTCCGAATCATGGTTTTTAATGTGCGATTAAATCGTTCTACCAGGCCGTCTGTTTGTGGGTGATAGACGCTGGTACGAATCGACTTAATGCCCAATAATTCATACAGTTCGCGGAGGGTTCGTGACATAAACGCCGTGCCTTGATCAGTGAGAATCTCTTTCGGGATTCCCACTCGGGAGATCAAACAAAACAGAGCGTCCGCTACACTTTTTGCTGAAATGCTGCGGAGCGCTACTGCCTCGGGGTATCGGGTTGCATAATCCACTAGGACCAGTGCAAATCGATGCCCCCGTGCAGATCGCTCTAATGGTCCGATGAGGTCCATACCAATTCGTTCGAAGGGGACCTGCATAAGAGGGAGGGGGCACAATGGTGCTTTTGAAGTGGCCGGTGGGTTCACCAGCTGACATTCCCGACAAGACGCGCACCACCTGCGCACGTTCTCGTGAATGCCCGGCCAGAAAAATCGGGTCATTAAACGATTCAGTGTTGCCGTTTGCCCTAAATGTCCAGCCATAGGATTACAATGAGCCGCCTGGAAAAGCATTTCCCGACGGCTCTTCGGAACCAACAACTGGGTTGTATCTTTTTTTGACTGAGCGTCCTGGGTCACTCGATACAACCGGTCCTTAAGTATAGCAAAATATGAGTAGGAGAGCGGTCGGGTCGGCTGGAGAAGTTGCCCGTCGATAGAACGGACCTGTTCGAAAGCATGTTTGAGTGTCTCATCCTGAGACTGGGCCAGGGGAAAATCATCGCGATCCGCGAGCGATCCTCTCTCCAAATCTCTCCGTTCCCCTGACACAGTTCTCACAGGTCCCGGTTCAGCCTCTCCAACCCGCGCGACCGCCCCCTTTCCCCGGCGCCCGTTAGCCCAGGAAGCACCCGCACATAAGAAGCCCAGTAATCTTTTAAAATCTAGCCAATTCGTCCCCAAAATTAGCGGGTGCCTGAGGTGCGGGCTAACCGCTGCCTCCACCGTCTGTTTTAGTGCCCGAAATTGGATGGTCACAGACAATAGAGGATAATCCACCACATCCCCGTGTACACACCGTACTTTAACCATGCGGCTTTTATCCAATGCCTCCGGTTGAATCAGGCTTTGATGTATGGAGGTTTGGTTACAACCTGAATCCACCAAAGCCTGATATGTACCCCCCTTAATACTCACGGGTATTTGGTACAGGCCAGCTTGATCGGGGGCAGCCTGCGGTGCGTCCGGGACCCGTATTAGTGTCCCTACTTCCATTACTGGACAGTGATCAATAAAATGGGTCACGTCCCCGCAACGCCAACAGGCCGGCCCGGACCTCCCCGCCAGCCTAGGGGCGGGAAGTGGACCAAGGGATTGGCGTGGAGAGAGGGGAGCCACAGGACCTGTGGCTGGACTGCTGCTGCCCAAGCCCGCGCCCCTGGGTGGCGCCCTCGGGCCAGCGGCCGGATCCGGGAGGGAAGCATCCCTCCAACGGGGTGCTGGTCGGGGCGGTAGATTTCCCCGTGACCTGAGAAGAGGGACCGGTTTGGGGGAGAGAGAGGGAACAGACAAAGGGGAAGAGAGAGAGAGAGAGTAGCCGCTGGAAGTGCCTCGCCGACCCTCGGACACGCCACCATCTGGTCCTTCGCCAGTTGGATGGCCTGATCCAGCGACGTCGGGCGGTGGTACTGGACCCATTGTGCAGTCTGGGGGGGTAGCCGCGCCACAAACTGCTCCAGCACCACCTTGTCGATGATGTCTTCGACGCCACTGGGTTCGGCCATCAGCCATTTGCGGCAGGCGTCCCGGGGCTGCTGCGCCATCACGAAGGGTCGGCCACTTTCGCCAAGGTCCAGGGAGCGGAAATGTTGACGGTGTTGCTCTGGACTCCGGCCGACCCGTTGCTGGATGGCGCGTTTCAGGTCTTTATAGACCAGGAGGTTCTGGACTGGCAATTGCTGTGCGGCCACCTGCGCCTCCCTGGACAGCAGGGGGATTAGCCGCACTGGCCAGTCCACTTTGGGCCACCCACATGCCTCCGCCGACCGCTCAAAGAGGTCAACAAATACTTCTGGATTGTCCTGCGGTCCCATCTTGTTCAGAGGCACGTGGATGGGCAGGGCTGGGGTCTCTGGAGCTCCCGCAGCCTTAACCTCCCGGTCAATCCAGCTCCGGAACAGCGCGCGGTCCTCCTGCTGGGCTTTGACGAGGGCCAGGAACCTCTTCTCCTGATCGTCCCGCATGCGCCTGATGGTGTTCCTGGTGGAGGCCCGCGAGCGACTGAATGATGTCCGCAAACGGCACACCTGACGGATTCTGCATGGTGACGGCGGCGTTCTTCTTCCTTCCCGGGTTTCGGCACCAGTGTGATGAGGTTCAGTATAAGGAAGGAAGAAGACAGGGTCGGTGTGACTGGGACTCGGGTTTTATTTTCAATTCTTTCCCAAAACAACAAATAAACTCAGGTCTCGCTCAACGCGGCTTCAATAAACATTTAATGCTAAAATCAAAGAAAATCTAAAATCAAACTTTAACTTTGATATATTTATAAATGTTTAGAATAATCTGTCCTGTCAGCCCTGTTGTCTCTTCAAAGCAGTCGTTCTGTTATTAATATAAAACTCAATCGCAGACCAGTGTCTGTTTTCCAGTGCCTGAGGTTCGGCTCTTCCCAGACACTCGACAGCTGCGTATGAAATGCATCATGTGCTTCTCAACCGCTCCAACCTCTTCAGACCATTTCCTTTTCACACTGACTTTTGTGCCTAATAATAAAAAACAACAAAAACATTTAATTTAATACAATTCCTAAAATACAAGGCAAATCAGTCAAAGCCAGAGCGAACAAACCCATGAAATATTGTTACATACCAATGCTATAGTAATACTCTGTTTCTGAGAGAGCCGTGTCTCGAAAGGGCTCAAGATACTGTAAATGTAACGCATCTACAGCAAGAAACTTCAGCAACAACAATCCCTTTCCACCAAATTACTGAAGTCTGAATCATACATATTGGGACCATAGTGAATATGACACACACACACACACACACACACACACACACGCACGCACGCACAAACACACGCGCACACACTCTCTCTCTCTCTCTCTCTCACACTCACAAACGCACAGACACACTCTCTCTCACACACACATACAGACAGTAACCATGGTGATTTCAGTCAGAACTTCATTTAGGACAAAATCTATTACAGAATGACATTTCTTCAGTGTATTATTATCACTGGTTGCTTGGCAACAGATCTGAGAGTTGAGTACCGAACTCAAGATTCCTGAACTACAGGTGAGATTCTGTAAGACAGGATAAGAATCCTGAATCAACTTGTCAGATCTGAACTAAAGATTTAAGATAGAAAAAATCTCTGATACTGACACCTCTGATGTGTTTTATCTCCATCAGATTCCCATCGGATCACTCCGGATCTGAACACAGTGAATAAATGCCTCCGTCTGTCTGAGAGGAACAGAGTCATTACTGTCACTGGTAAAGTCCAGTCGTATCCTGATCATCCAGACAGATTTGATGATGTGTATCAGGTGTTGTGTAGAGAGAGTGTGAGTGATCGACGCTGTTACTGGGAGATTGAGTGGAGTGGGAGTATTGGTGTGTGTATATCAGTGTCATATAAGAGCATCAGCAGGAAGGGAGGGGGTAAAGAGTGTGAGTTTGGATCTAATGATCAGTCCTGGAGTTTGATCTGCTCTTCCTCCAGTTACTCATTCAGACACAATAACATAAAGACTGATCTCCCAGTAGAGTCCATCAGCAGTAGAATAGGAGTGTTTGTGGATCACAGTGCAGGAACTCTGTCCTTCTACAGCGTCTCTGACACAATGATCCTCATCCACACAGTCCAGACCACATTCACTCAACCGCTCTATCCTGGGTTTAGGGTTTATGAAGGATCAGTGAAACTGTGTTGATGAATCAGGACAGACTGTAGAGATTCTACCCATAATGCTTTGAGCTCATGATGAATCAGTGACTAGATGATCCAAAAGAAGAGAAAGATGATGAACACTTACAGTATATTTACAGTTTTTTTCAACACGTCTCAAAAGCAAACATTTGTCTACGTTGCAAACACTTTTGTCATAATATTGTATTTTTGGATATATCACACACACAGTTATTCAAAACCTAAAGCTCTTCTTTCATGAGCTCCTCTGAACATTTCTGTACAAGACTGAAAGTCATTAGATTTTGAAAAATTCACAGTAAACACGAAAGCAAGATTGAAACTGAACTATTTAATTTTACTGTAAGCATTTGTGGTTGTGAACACAGTGTTACACAGAACATATAGCATGAACTTTTCTGAATCGGGCTGGAATTAGTATGACAAACTTGACTGAGTCGTTAATATTCACACCTGAGCAGATGAAACTCACAGTTATGGAGCGTGACACTTCCTGAACACGCTTTGAGCTGTCTGTCAATCACAACACACTGGGCCAGCTGACCAATCACAGCACATTTCATAATTTGTAAGGAGGGGCTTCATCAAAACAGGAAGTAAAAATGTAAAATATGTGATTTTTTGAACAATCGAGCATAAATACCTGTTCTAGTACACCCTAAAAACATAAACAAGAGATCGTAACCCCTTTATGATATATATTATGGGTCTTTTATTTTGAAGCTCATCTTCAGACAGTCCTGACTCTGTGTGAGAGACTCTCTGAGGTGATGAACTGTCATTCTGAACTGAAACTAGATTCCTTTAAATTACATCTGAATTTATAGAAGAACAACTGCATATAAATGATTTCAGAAGGCTTTTATTTTGAAGTTAAATCTGACATTATGTGAGTGAAATGTGTTGTTTGGCTTCATTAATGTGGGTAAAAATACTGTGAAAGAGTTTGATCTTATAAATCTGAACATCTTTCACACACAGTTTCTCATTTCTTCATTCATAAACCACATTTTTAAGGTGTAATTTCAACAACACTGTGTTACGATCTCTGTATCTGAAAATACAACAGTGAGGAAAACATTATTGTGAGTAAAAGTCGTATTGTGAATATGTTCTAGATTCACCATTAGTTTTTTTTACGTATTATTTTAGAAGTAGAAGTAGTAGTATTTCATTATTATAAAAGTGTTATTATTATGAATACATTGTTTTTCTGGTCTAATTTCGTCCTTTTATTATTAATTATTACTCTGTTATGTTCTAATATATTTGTTCTTTCATTTTATTTTGAGAAACAGCCTTATTTCAAACACTGTATTTCCTTTCAGCGATGAATAAACGCATAAACATCAATAAATACATTTACAACGAATGATGTTCATGTTTTCTTGACATGTGTAAATGCTAGAGTTAGTCATTTATAGTAATATAAAGTGATTCGCTGCGGAAGTGGCGTTGTCCGGGCGGAAGTGAAGAGCCGCTATGAGCCGCTGCTGCTGTTGTGACGCTCATCTCATGAATCAAAGCTCATTCAGAGGATTGACAGCTGTGACTGTGAGTACAATCCGCCGTGTTTTACTGATCACATGATCCGCAGTCTGTCAGTTTATAATGAAACACACGAGCAGATCATCGTGTTCAATGAGAATCTGTTTGAGACACACAAATCTTCCTCTAAACTCACATCAACATCTGCTCGATTATCAAACACACACTGAATGATCATGTGACTCATGATTAATGTGTGAGAGCTTGTTTTAATGACAAACAAAGTGTAATAGTAGAAATAATAACTTATAAGTGTTGGTCACACCATGAACAGTTCTTCGGAAGCATTTATTCATCTTAGTTCATGTTATTTTTGACATTTACTAATGCATTATTCAAATGAAAAGTTAACATTGTTTAGCGGCTGACATGAACTGTATTTGTAACTGATGAAAAGTAAGAAACTGTTGTGAAATCAGTGGAACACAGTGAATAATCCCACAGTGATGGACCTGCTGCTGCTCTTCATGAATGTTCTCGTGGTTCGGCGTATCTGAGACGGAAATGACGTGTGTTTCTCAGGAGTGTGTGTGCGATGCCTGGGAAGGTGAAGTGGGTGACGGACATCGAGAAATCGGTGCTGATCAATAACTTTGAGAAGAGAGGATGGATCCAGGTGACGGACAGCGACGACTGGAACTTCTACTGGCAAGAGCTCGTTTCATTTGTTCCTGAACACAGCTGAACTAGATCCTGAAACACTGATTTGATCGGATCACACTGTCACACACTTTATGTTGTTCCGTCCGCAGGACAAGGTGGAGTGAGGTCAGTTCAGCTGCTGAATTTTGTTTCCTGTGTTACATGTATACACTAATTGTAACGATCGTCAGCCCAAGTGCCCGCTATAACCAGCAGAGGGCACTCCACCATGGACTCACTCACTCTCTCACTCATCCACCAAGGCAGACTACATTTCCCAGAATCCCCGCACCCATCTCTGATCACTCCACCAGCTGCAACACATTACCCCATCTCTTGATTACATCACCCAGCCCATTCTTATCAGTCACACTATATAAGCTTATTGCACAAACACACCCGTGCGAAGTTTTGATTTTGGTTATCCCGTCAATTCCGTGCGTTTATTCCCTGTCTTGTTTTTCCCGGTCTTGTTTTCTGCCTGTCTGTTCAGTTTCTTGATTGTTTGCTGCCTAGCTTATTGGATTTACTGCTCTGGATTACTGCTCAGTGGTCTGGGCTGGTGTTTGTGCTCCAGATGTCAGAAGAGACTCAAGAGACCTTTGAACTGCAGAAATATAGAAGATTGGATGAAGCAGTGGGAAGACTGCTGCCAGTGATCAAAAACACCAGAAGAGCACTGTAAGAGTCTTCTTTACAATCATTTACATACACTGTTTTATTTTAATTGGGCCTTAATCTTACACATGTGATTTGATGGTCAAGACTGTTCAGATTAATAAATGTAAATGTTTCAGAGTGTGATGATATTAAATGCCAATGTATCTTTAACATCAGGCAAGCTGGGTCAGGCATCAGGCAAAACTGAAGTACTTGAGTTTGAGTTAATTAAGGAAATCTGAAAATAATGGTTATTTTATAAAGAGAACGTTTTTTTTTAGCTTTGCTTACATCACTTCAGTCAAAAGATTTTCCAAATGATCTATGCTCCAGATTATAAACTCTATCTAATAAGCATTACTATTGCATTACTTTCTACACAGGCTCCATAGTTGTAATCTCACTGCTCAGTGTTGTGAGAGTTTGTCTTCAGCTCTAAAATCCTCAAACTCTGTCCTGAGAGAGCTGGACCTGAGTAACAATGACCTGAAGGATTCTGGAGTGAAGCTTCTTTCTGATGGACTGAAGAGCCCAAACTGTCACCTGGAGATGCTGAGGTTTGAGTTCAAATATTTTCTTTTTTTGCATTGTTAATTTTTTTTTTAGTCACACTAAGATTTGTTATGTATGCAATTACATAGTTTTTTTGTTTGTTTTTTGTTCAGATTTCTCTCATGTAATCTCACTGCTCAGTGTTGTGAGAGTTTGTCTTCAGCTCTACAATCCTCAAACTCTGTCCTGAGAGAGCTGGACCTGAGTAACAATGACCTGAAGGATTCTGGAGTAAAGCTTCTTTCTGATGGACTGAAGAGCCCACACTGCCATCTGGCAATATTGAGGTAAATGATTTTAAAATAATAACAAAATACTATGAGAATAAATGATTTTGTAACAGAATGTGGGATCTGAAGGATTGTGATATTTTTATATATTTATACAGATGTTTGCATTTTCAGAGTTGAGAGATATGACCCACATGGACTGCATAAATCTGAGAAAAATATTGTTAGGGCTGGAGGGATGGTAGTGGACTGTGTGAAGATTGAAATTACAAAATGGCCTTAAACAAGTACTAAAACTGTAAATATTTCTTTTTCAAAACCATCTATATTGTGCATGGTTTCTGATATCACTGAACAAGCTTGTACTGCCTTCTAGTGGCTGTGTACGGGACACCATTATCATCTCAGTAAGACTCCAAAGATTACTAATGTCCCACATTAGTCACCACAGAGTTTCAACCATCATGGATCACTCCTCACTCTAACTCTTACCAGAGAAATTTGAAGATTTTAAAATGCATTAAAACAGGAATAAAAAGAGGATGCATAAAAGATTTGAATATATAAAAATATTTAAAAATAAAAAATATAATAAAAACAAGAAAAATAGTTAAAAGAGTACATATAAAATAATGTTGTTACGATCCCTGGTCTAGGGCAGGGAATGACACAACAATTAATTACTTTTTTTTATTTTCTTGGTTCTTTTGTTCGTTTCTTCTTTTTTAATGCAGTAGGATTTTCTTGTTCGTAATATAAACAATTAACAATTTCATAAAGATAGGAACAAGAACTCTGGAGCAAAATTGTCAGGGGTGAGCTTATGCCAAAAAAACAAACATCTTCAAACAAAAATCTTCCAGTTAAAAAGTTTCTTGTGAATATAAAAGAGATAGAGCAGTAAGCAAGAGTGTCTGAATAGTAGCAAAGCAGAAAAGCAGGAATTTTAATAATTTTAATAATAGTATGAATTTTAATTTTTTATGAATTTTGGAGGTTGTGGTGTAATTATATAAATATGTATTCTTACATGGCCCGTATTTTAGAGTGAAACATTGCACAGCACTGACTTACACGCGAGCAACTCATGATCCTGTGTTCAGTGTTTCAGAGCACCTCGATTCACAGTAAATCAGTGGTTACAAACTCAACTCCTGAAGAGCCACTGTCCTGCAGCTCCAACTCACCTACCTACGTGTCCTAATCCTGAAGAGGTCATAGAGTCTCTTAAATAGTCCAGGTGATGAGCTGCAGCTGGCTGAGGTAATCAGTGCCAAGGTACGGGGCTGCTGGGGAATGTAGTGTACATGTGTGTGAGTGAGTGTGTGATGCATTGTAGGAAATGGAGTCCTGGTGGTGAGGCAATAGTTCGAAGTGGAGTGTCTTCTGGTGGCTTTTAAAGGGCACTCCAGCGGATAATCCTGATATAGCCCCCCTCCTAAGGAGTGGCTTCCAGACACTTCTAAACAAAACCAACTGACGTCCAGGAGGGAGGTGAAGCGGAGGTGGGCTAAGGGGCAGGCTGGAGGGCCAGGTCCATGGAGCGGAAGAGGACATGAAGATTGGGGCTTAGCAGGCGGCCAAGACGGAACAGGTTGAGTAGGCGGCCAGGGCAGAACAGGCTGAGCAGACGGCCAGAGTGGAATAGGTTGAGCAGCAGGCCAGGGTGGAACAGGCTGAGCAGATGGTCACGGCGGAGCAGACGAGCAACACCGCAGTGCAGATGGGCTTGAGGACCCCCATTGTGGAGCAGACAACCACATTCTGGTAACCACCATGGTAGATCGGGAGAAACTGGAACTTAAAGCACAGAGAGATTAGTGTTGGCCTCTAGGGCCGTAACAGGATTGGGGAGGAGCTCAGGAATACCCTCCAAAGCTCGGACTGGGACGTTCCTTCTGGTAATGTTGCAGCAGCTAGACAGTTCAGGAACGACTTCTGCAGTGGCATCGGGGCAAGCAGGCACTTCTGAGTAGGCAGTTCAGTGCACGGCTGGTGGGGAATGTAGTGTGCATTTGTGTGAGTGAGTGTGTGATGCATTGTGGGAAATGGAGTACCCTCTGATGGCTATTAAAGAGTACTCCAGCGGATAACTATGACAGAAATAAGGCCTGAACACATATTACACATATTTTTTCACAAGACTTTTGGGAACTGTATATTTTAGTCTAGAGTTTTTGCATCAAAGTGATGTTGAAATCATTCTGCCTACTCAGTCACATAAAACAATGTATTGTTTTTAAATTTCTACAACACTTTTTTTTTAGAAGGGTCATATGCGGGGAGGCATGAATCTTGCTGTGATTCACACCTGAGGAGATTAAGACCCTGACCCTAATGAGCCGCATAATGAGCCATTCAGTCAGGAATGTGACTGAGTGAACTAAGAAAGAATGCAATGACAAAAGAAATATATATTTTTTTGGTTTGTAGTTTATTTAGAATATGGTTTACTATATGAATGAATAAATAATAATAAAATACAATAATATAAAATAAAAATAAAATAATACCTGGAAATAAATCCTGTTAAAAGATAGATGTGAACACCATATACCTGCCATTTGGTGTTTGGTGCAAAAAAAAAAAAAAAAAGAAGACGACTTTTATGCTTCCAGTGTCAAGATTTCCTGCTGTAGTGCCCTTAACATCCACCAGAGGGCACTCCAGCTCGGACTATTGCCCCACCATCAGATTACATTTCCCATAAATCATTGCCTGGACTCAATATCCCTGAACTCATTCAAATGTGTCTTGTTAGCCTGTTTCACTCACCCCGTGTCCTAGATTTCCCTTTGCCTTTGTTTTCTGCCTTTTTTTGTGTTTGTTTGTTTGGACTGCCTGCTTGTTTTGACCTTGGCCTATGGATTGGATTATGATTTTGGATTACCCCTCTCAATTAAACTGCGTTTGGATCTTTAAGCTTCAAGTCTCGGAGCAGTTAGTTTCATCCAGTCAGTGATCTCAGTATCGTACGCATGCAATCCAATGTGGGCCAATATCTGGTCACTATGATTCTCAAATCTGTGAGATAAAAAAAAAACATCTGTGAGCATGCTGATAACAGGATCATATCAGCTGTTTTATTAACGCTTTATAATATCCACTCTTAACAGAAACATGATTTTTGTGATCTCATGCATGCACGTATTATTGCACATCATTTGAAGAAAACTGTGTGTAGGCCTATTATTGTTATGATAGACATCAAAACAAAGAAACAGGCAGGATCAGGAAACAGGCAAACAAAACAAGGAAATAACGCTCAGAGTTGCAATACTAAGATGTACAATACTTCGCAGTGTGGGTGTGTGTGAGTAGTGCTCTTATAGTGGTGAGAGATCAAGGTAATGTGCTACAGCTGGCTAGGGTGATCAGTGACTTGGTGAGGGGCTAATGGGAAATGTAGTCCGAGTGGCAGGGTCCATAGAGTGAGAGGGCGACATCTGGTGGTAAGTGGAAGACAGGTAGAGCGGATTCATTACAGAAATATTATTACAATTTAAAGTAATGGTTTTCTATTTGAATATACTATATAATATAATTTATTTCTGTGATGCAAAGCTTTCTTCATTTTCATCTTTCAAACAAAAGCTTCATTGATGTGGCACTATATAGGCTATTTCACAGTTAACCCTTCATAATCTGTCCAAAATAGGCCAAAGAAATATTGTCTAAACATTCATATTGCTATGACATTTTATGCATCCTTGTAATACTATAGAGCCTATAAATGTTAATATGCAGTTTAATATGTTGCTAACACATTTTATTTCAGTATTTATTACATATTTCAGTCTGTTTTACTTATCTCAGTACTGCAACATTTTTTGGGAAAAGCCAATAAGTCATGCTTATTAATGTAAGTTATGTGTAGTAGCTAAACGATACCACGTGTCTGCTCGAATAATTCACACAGAGACAGAACATGCAGGATTCATATTTAAACAGTCTTTTTGTGACTTAATATTGACAGTGTCACAGAGCCAGTCACCACTCCCATCACATCATCAACACCAGATCCGCCCACTTGTTCACTATCTCCTGATTACTGATCACCTGCATCTGCACATCATCATCAACCATCACTTTTTAAGCTCACCGTTTCCTCACTTCCACGTCTGGTCTCGTCTCTAATGGACTATACAGACTCACCTTTTACTCCTTACCTATTACTTACCTGCCTTCCCATCCTGATCCTGCCATCATCTTCCTCCTGCCTGCCTGGTCTTCATCATCCGGAACAACACATCAGTGTTCATCTCTGCAACATACCAGTACCTCAATCACCTTCAGTTAAGTCTTTCTTCAAGTTACCAGTGACTGTTCAACTCACCTGCATCGCTCTGCTTACTCCGCTGTACTGCCAACCTGCAATAAAACTGTTACTTTGTTACTTACTTTATCTGTCCTTGTCTGTGCTGTGTTGCAAATTCAATATTTCTTCAGTTCAGATCTCAAGAAAAAGTCTCAGAGTCAAAGTTCCAGGTCCCAGGAGTTTAACTTTATTGACAAGCAACAGAGTGAGATGCCAGCTTCACATCTGAATCTCTTCTATCCAGGGCACAGTTTTTATACTTTTTTCTTATCTGTTAAAACACAACAAAGATCCACCCCTACAGTTCTTTTCCATGATCTCATTTACAGGTGCTCACCTCCCTTTCTCTTCTTGGAGCCTCGCAAGTACTCCCCAACATTTTCACCAAGGTCACTTCACCAATTAAACTGCAGGTGTTGCTTATGCAAGAGATAATTCTCTTTGTAAGGTTGGTCGACTGCCAACTAGTCTACATCTTTTGACTTAACGTCTCATGGTGGAATTCTGACAATTGATGGTCAGCCCTTTCTCATAGGCAAAATGAAACATTGTATCAAAAACAATCATCACTCCCCGGAGGCAAGCGGCCTTCATGTGACACCCTTAATAATAATCTTATTCATTATAAAGCCACCTGTTGTCTAGTGGAAAACTACCAGCGAAATATGCTTAGTGGCCAAACTAACTTCTCAGTTATGTAACTTTTCAGTTACGTAGGCCATGAGGCCTCAAAACACATCTGGCTTTTATAGTAAGCAAAGTAATTCTAATACCAATACTAATTATTTTCTATAGGAAAGATAAAATACTTCATCAACAGACACTATTCTATATTGTGATTAGAATTTAGGAATAAAAAACTTACCATTCACAGTCCTCGGCTTGATCAAGTTGATCCTCGAAATGAGAGTGAAACCAGTCATGCTCTTCCTCTGAGGTAAATCCTTTTAGAATTAATCCTCCCCACATCTCAAAACAATGAAAATAACATAAATCTGACTAAGCTTGATACATTTCTCTGATGCGAGCGTTCACTCTGTTGCATGAATCTCCTCAGAATTTACATTTGAATAGAGCACATGCTCCATGGGGGTGGCCACAGTAGTGGATAATGAGATGACTCGTGAATGACTAGCATCTCTCTTTTCAAACAGATTACATAATCAGAGATTATTTGTTATCGTTTCTCTAGACATAAATCTCCATGTTTGTGTGATTAGTATTCACTAAGTTACAGTTCATGTTCTGAGGACTATCAGAATGGACTTCATTCAGAGAGAGACGACAGATCACGTTAATTTACTTTATTTTGCAAAAAGCACATTTTGTGTTTTTGTGAGTGTACACAAATAAAAGAAGACATTTCACAGATTAGAATGGTGTATAACTCTTAATTTCACAGATTAGAATGGTGTATAACTCTTAATTTCACAGATTAGAATGGTGTATAACTCTTAATTGTATGTCCAAAATTGACAGAGTATTTTGAGTCTCTTTCACACTGATCAGAAAAAAAATGAAGTGGTATCGTTGGCGCAACGGCCGACCCCTGAGTGTTACTTAGTCACTTAAAGTGGCCATTGTAAGATTCAGAACATCTTGTGCCTGTCTACTGATGACTATGTGTTCTGTTCTGCTGACTTGAGACTTTTTCTTGTGTCCCATTGGACAAATATCTAAACATTGTGTCATCTTGTTTTCCCCTCAGACTAACCCAGAAATCATGTGATTATTACCACATAGTCCTTATATGTATTTCCAGTTGCTGAACGGATGGTTTCACTTCTTGTTTTTCTACCTATAACTATGTACCCCTTTTGGACAATAAACTGTGTCCATGATTGAACTCTATGTGTCGGTCTCATTTCTTGGCACCCGGGATCGATCCTGCATTCGATCCTGTATTTCTTGCTGCATTGCTCAACCTCAAAAGGTTTCTTGAAATATTCAATATCCAAATTATTTTTATCCAACAGTTTGTTAATAAAGCTGCATTTGGAACCCATCTCTCTGTCTCCTCATTACAATGGTAATCCATATTTCTTAAAAAACATCGCAGCAAACATTTTTGTCAGCATTATTCTTTTGTTTTATCATATTTAATAGGAATTGAATTGATAAATAATAAAAGTAAAATCATATGCATCTACAAGACATGAAAGTTTAAATGTAAGTTTTTTTTAAAACATATTTAACACTTATTGGTTTTGACAGTGTGGATATTTTGAGGACATCAGAGTCTGGTGTGAACACGTCAGGTAGGGAGAATTCATGGACACTTTTTCATTTAATCTTTGGTTTTTAAGCTCAATTAAATATTCTCAGGAGATCCACTGACCCCGGGAGTCACGTCTTCTGAAAGACCTCACGTGTGGATTCACAATGTTGACCAATGTTGTTTTGTAAATGACAACTGAAGTCAATGACTAACACCCTCCAAAATCATTGGGGTCAAAGGGCATTCTTTTGTCAAAAACTACTGGTTATATGTCCTCTCTGCCTCTGACTTTGTGCCAGTCTCTGGATTGATGCTCAAGAAGCACCTATAAGCAAAAAGGCAGAGAGGAAAGCTGTTAGTTTCATTCAAGTAGCATGAAAAAGGTATCAGTTCCTAGTCACCATCTATAGTGGGTCACTGCTGTTGCTGTACAGAGCAAAACATGGTTTCTGTCGGGTGTCCAGCACAGACACACGAGTTGAGTCCGTGAGGGGCAGAAGGGGGTCGTCACCGCATGGCTGCTGTGGACCTGCGTGGCTCGCTATACACAATACATCCAACACCAAATAAAAAACAAGCTCTCAAGTACAATATTAATGTAGGCATTGCCTTTAGAAAAACTCCAGAGAGCAAGAAGCATCTTCAGCGTTCTTCAAATTGAAATTATAGTAGCAAAAATGCAAAAATGGCAGCCAGACCAGTTGTGAAGTCAAGCTCCATCAACAGCATCCACACGCTTGACTTCACTGGAACAAAACCAGAGATACTCATCATGCCCTACTGATCAGAAAATGAAGCAAGAATTTTTTATCTAAGAAATTACAGAGAAAAGAGAAGTGTTGTGGCATATTCTAATTTACATGACTAATTTTAAAAGAAAATAATTGAAATAAATTCTAAATCCTGAACCTGTTGTTCATAAATAAATTTATAAGATTGTTTTGGTGTATGAATGAGCATGTGTAAAGCGTGATATTCTCACTGTACGCGTCTCTTGCTCTTCCAGCGATCTGATGATGCTGTGGGAACTAACTGATCCAGGTCTAAAGCTTCAGTGGATTACAGCAGTAAATCGGGTGAATCCAGCGGGAGGAAAATGCTATTTATAATATAGTATTTATAAATATTCAGGGAAATATATACAGTGAACGGAGATTGAATGTGTGTGCTGATGTCTGACTCTCTTCTGATTCTTATGTGTCTTCATGAAAAACAGTTTCACTTCCTTTCCGGAAGTGAAAGAAATTTCAGTTCAACACGACAGTTCAGAGGAAAAAGATCTACAAATATTATCTGTGGTGAGTGTTTCATCTTTCTTTAGTTGTTTTTGTTTGTGTATTTGTGTGTGTGTGTGTGTGTGTGTTATGATGTGTCATTGATAACTGTGTGCTTCTGAGACTTTAATGCTGTGCTGAAGTCGTATTAATGATTTTATTTGAGTTCCTCGTGTCACGATTGAACAGAGGATCAAGTGAATCACAGATGGCAGATATTGTTGTCACATGCTGTGAAATCACAGTTTTTCTCTGTTGTGTTGTTTATTAGCGAATCTGTGATTCTTCAAACAGTATTTCTCTAATCTCTGAGAGAAACTATCACTCATCAGCTTCATGTCGTTTGCAGACAGTTTTGATATAATACTGCCTCCTTCTGTCTATATGATGAACTACAACAGTCATTCATTGACACCAGCAGCACTTAAATTGACTGTAAGTGTTGAACACAACAGTGTTGTAGAGATGTAGAAATACCTCTCAAATATCCCATTGCAAAAATAAAACAACCTTAAATACACACAATTTGTTTGCTTTTGAATGCAGATCAGTGAAATGTGTGACTGGAAAAATATAGCATAAAAAAGCATGATCTGTACTTTTACACGTGCTGAAAACATATGAAGCTTAGAGGCGTTAATCTGAAGTAAACTAAAACTGACAATTGAGAGATAAATTCACTACTTTAATGAAAAGAACAGCAAACATTTTGGTCATGTGACCTTTCTCAATGCCTAATAACACACTATTTTGAGTATTACACACATTCTTTTTCACAGAGATGAATTTTATCCTACCCTGAACTGCATCTAATATCCATTCATCCATATGACACATTCAAACACACACACACACACACACACACACACACACACACTCACACACACACACACACACACGTATGCGTGAACTGGCTTTAGTCTGCAGTTAGAGAGCGACCTCTAGAGGCCAAATAAAAACTATCCCCTGATGCCTTGTAGAGTTTGTTTTGACACGTGACGTGAGGCTGTGCTCTGAACAGAACTATGGGACACTTCAAAAACGGATTTAAAACATAGACAACAAAGCGGTATGCTATACAGTACACTACAGTAGGCCGGTCATTTTTGACCAGGAACACCACAAGTGTTGTAGGGTTTTCAACACAACACAAGGGTTAAACAAATGTTCAAATGCCACAGAAAATATAAACCAGCAAAAAAACAAACTCTGCAAACATGCAGCCGCTTACTCTTCATCTAATGTTTTCAGTGTCTAACTTTACAATCAATGGAAACGTGCAGTTTAATTTCAATAAATAAAGCATGTAGGCCTGGATAATAAATAGAAAATTGAACAGAATATATAAATATATTGATAGGCCTGCTGCACGTTTTTTTGTTATAATTTCAGATAATACAATAAACAAATACATAAATTGATACTTGTTGAAAGGACTGTTTTTCATTTATTAGGCTACTGCTAATAATACAAAAATAGAATGAACAAACTAACGAAAGAATAAATTATTGCAGTCATCTGCCTTTGCTTGACCTTCTTCAACCTGTATTATCTGCCTCACAGTCCTCTGTGTAACTTATTTAAGTTCTTGGAATCAGTTCAGTGTTTCTGCTATGGTCGACTCTTGTCAACTTGGCTCTTCTTGAACCTGTATGGCTCTGGGAGAAGGACAAAATAGAGAAATGAGAGAGATGGCTGTCGCCGTCATCGAATCGACGTATTCAGAGTAGGATAGATGTCTTATTTAACAACTTTAAACCATCAGAAACAAGATCTAAAGACGGTCCAATTAAAGCCCTATTTGGGATTAGTTTTACATGAAGAGTAAGTATTACCAGAGTTTTTTAGTCCTGTCCGAATGTGTGATCTCAGTAATCCTTACGGACAATGTGAGTAAAGATTATGGTAACTTCTACCTTCCTTAAAAAAGGTCCAGAAAAATTTCCTCCAGGTAATACTAATCCTTTGCAAATAGACTGTAAATATGTACGTAAATAATCCATCATATCCTATTTAAAAGTATTTTTCCATTTATTTAAGTACGGAGGAGCTTGAAGAAACATTCAGTTGTGTTCTAGGCAGTGGGACAAGTCTGTGGCAAACATCAAGAGTTTTCCTCATATCATTCAGATCAAAAAGAAGGTCGAAAGCACTTGTTAGAGGCATAACATTTCTTTTATCTTTAGGTAAGTGCCTATTACCAACAGAATCCTGTCAGAATTTAATTAATAAATCGTTCAACTGGACCTAACGGTTTTATACATTTAAATATAAGTTATATGTGTTTGCACATGTGATATCAAGAAGCAAAATGAGACAATTAATGTTTTTGTCAGTCTTTGTCCAGATGGGAATCAGAACAATGATCAAAACATAGATGTTGTAGATTGAGTCCATCAACATCTCCAAAGCTTCAGTTGTTTCCTCTTCATGTGTTCATTTCATTCAGTGATGTTAAACAGTTTTGATTTATATGCTGTTTAATGTTGGTGATCAGGTTATTTTACATGCGTGTAAAGAACTTCTATCCACTCCTTCTGGTTTACACAGATCTTCTTTATTTGTATTTGGATCTGGATATTCCTTTTCAAGGGAACTCAATGCTGCACCAGCTGACGCAATGGGGAAGCGTCCCACAGGATCCGGTGTCTGAGGCACATGTAACAACTTAGTCAATCATTGCTGACGCAGTGATGACGTCGCAGGGTGCTCCCAGTGTATAAAAAGGGCATCTGAAAACACGTCACAAGTTTCAATGTCTTCAGGAAGCCACCTGTCTGTGTGAAGAGTGCAGTGCATGAAAAGAGAGGGAATGGCAAGCAAGCACTTTAAACGCTGCATCCCTCCATGTCTGAGTTTCATAACACCTGGTGATGGTCACAATATGTGTCTGTCATATCTGTCTAGGAGTGGAGCACGCACGTTCAGCACTCGAGGGTGCTGGATGTATGCATTGCGAGGATTTCTCACTGAGAAAGCTCCGTTCCCGGCTGGCACTCTTCTCGAGTGAAGTCAAGCTGCTGTCAAGTCGGCTCAAGCTCTGCACTCTCCGAGGCAGTGCACAGCTTACAGCCATGGGGGATCTCAGACAGGACTGCCCCAGCAGCATGAGTAAATTAAATAAATAAATATAAAATAAATATAAATAAATTTTGCTGTCCTCATGCCTGAAATGGAAGCCCGCTTCTTGCGTGGAACATGAGGGGATCATTGCTCGCTCATGATTCTGACACATTGAGCTAGAGACAGCATTGAGTTTGGCACGTGCTAAAGTCAGACTGAGTTTGTGTCAGGCTCAAAGCGCGAGAGGCCGTTTAGTCAAGTGATATCTGTGCAGTCATAAGTGCACTGCTCTGGTGAGTCGTCTTCTCATTCCCTTCTGCCATCCCTTTTTATTCTAAAATACCTATTTCCTGAAAGTTCTACTCCCTGCCTACTTTTAGAGAGAGCTTTTTAGATCAGTGCCTAGGTTCTAGAGTTTTTTTGTCCCCTGGCAGGCACTGGTCAGCATGGCATAGTTGGTATTGATGTCCCCATTGCGTCAGCTGATGCGGTGTTGAGTTCCCTCGAAAGGGAATGGCTCAGTTTACACATGTAACCATGGTTCCCTGAGAGAGGAACATGTCTGCGTGTCTTCCTCCAGACAAGTGAAGCTGATGACGTGTTTTCAGGTGCCCTTTTTATAGCACCCTGCACTATCATTACTTCATCGGCTGTGATAGGCTAAGTTGTTACACGGGATTCTGTGGGAAGCAGCTGACGTGGTGTCTCGTTCCTCTCTCAGGGAACCATGGTTACATGTGTAACCTGAGACATTTGTAGGTACAGCAATTAAATAAATTAGGTTAATCAAATAAATAACACTGCTGTAAAGGGGTTCAATGAGAACGGGAAGAAGGAGGCGGGAACCGATGAACATTCAATGTAACTTTAATTATCAAATAAATAAACAAACAAACAACAAAATGAAAGTAAAAGGGCGGCAGTTCCTCACGGCGATTGCCGCCCACACAAACATAATAAAAACACAAAATAAAGTCCAGGGGTCTCATTTATAACCGTTTTTCTTTTTCATTTATTTTTCATGCCCTGAAAGAGGCGTACGCTACTTCTGATGCAAACGATGGGATTTATAAAAACAAACTTGACGGGAAAATTTGCGCACTTTCACGCAAACTCTGACCCATCCGTACGAACACTTTTACTAGACTGAGCAAAGTAATGAAGTAAACGGAAGGATTTTAAACTCTGTTTTCGTTTTGATATATATACATTTACATTAATATTCCACATTTATTAATGTCGATAGACCCTAAAATTAGATAAAGTCATTACACAGAAGATAAACAAAAATGATATGGATTTAGATGTGGATGTGCTTCTTTTGATCACTTTTCCTGCGACACGCTGTTTTAATGACAGCGAGAGTGATAGGAGCACAATAATTCCTCATTTCATGATCAGTGATGCACACTTACTGCGATATAATGAAAGACACTGCTGGACTCGATGGTCGAACGGTCTATTCTCCGTTTGAACAGGTTCAATGATAATATCTTACTGTACGACCGCAGCTGCAGGAGGTGTTGATGTCTGTACAGGCATCTTCAAACAATTCAGAATAATATCATGTATTTGAAGGGTACGATAACGGTAAGATTTGTACGTTTTCTTTTTAAAATACTTTGTCAGAGAATTGTATTTACAATGCAATAAATAAGTATGCCTATATCTGTATCCACTAAAATAGCCTAAACATCCTAAAAGATATGTTCACCTTATTAGCAAAACTGCATAAACTCGATTTCATTCCAATTGTTTAAAACAATTAAAATTACTTATTTGGACACTGGAAATGAATGAATCAACTCTATTCTAAAAACTTTATCTGATAAGTAAGCTATGTTATAGCTACAATTTTGTTGTTATGGATATTTTGATATATTGATATATTTATTATAAAACAGCAAGGATATTAGATGATTTTTAGTAACATGTATGGTACAAATGGCATTTATAATCCGTATGTAATATTTCCCAATGTCTTGTGCTTTTGATGCCATTAAAAATGGTGTCACGTGGATGGAAACATGCATGGAAATAATATGCAGATGAGGTTATGCATAGTAAAACTAGGCGTTGTAAGCTCCGTATATGGTGATTTCGGGAGCAGACGAGGTGGAGATGTACGTACGGACAATCTTCCGCCGAATGGGATTTATAAAGGGATTTTTGTGCAGGTTCTGGTGTACGCATGGTTTTATAAATCTCATTTTTTTTCTTGCGTACACCATTTTCAGATTTATGTTGTACGTTCACTTTTAGTAAGGTTTATACGCAAAGTTTTATAATTGAGGCCCCAGGCCTGGTCCTCTCTCCTCCTTCACTGTTGTCGCTCCTCTTTTATGCTTCCGGAGCTCCTCCGTGAGAGATACGAGACCGGTGCACCGCGCAGCTGACACTAATTATCAATAACGTCACCGGCCTCGCGCCATTCCCTCACGGCTCTCGTCCGCCCTGCTCGTCACAACTGCATAGTCTTCTTATCAGTTTTAAAATTCAAGAGCAGTGAGTGATATTTTTCCTCTTTGTTGTTTGGTTAAAAACACAGACGGCACAGCAGCAGGATTATTAGTATACTCTCTTAAAGACTGAATGCACACACGGATCATGCATTTTCTTCCTCAACTGTAGACATAACCAATTATGTTTAGTAGGATACTTGACAAGACAATAATAAAAATAATAATAATAACAAAAATATTTAAAAAAAATAAACGATCAGTGAATGGATTTAAAAGACTGTTGGATGGGATAGATAAAAATGTACACAGCTTATTCTTTTAATATTAATAACAAACTTAATTCGAATACTGCTATAGGCACCATCACAAAATAAAATAGGCAATATGTTAATATAATCATTTTGTAATTTCTTAATTAAAAGTAAATGTTATTATAGGCCTATTCATTTCTGATAATTCCAGGTTGCCATGGTCACGCAGGCTGTTTACTTGAAAAAATGATCTCATGGCCATGAGTAATTATCACGACCCCATGAGTTAATATGTCATTGCCATGAAAAAACTAAGTGAACCGATCATGTCTCCTCCTGATCACTATCTAGTATGTGATTTAATTCCCAGATGATTATGTTCAGAGACATAACCAATTGTGTTTTTGTGAGCTGTTTCTGTTTACACTCAGAAAACCATATATCAGAAGCTAAAATTGGCAAGGCTTTTTAAACTAATGCAAATAACAAACATTTTATTATGAACTTGACAGAGATGATAATCAAAAGCAAACAGATGTTTTATTTATTGCTGGCAGAGTATCTGCCCACTTCTGGAAAAGTGTTGGGGAGCAGCAACTCATTTTTATTTAAAAGACACACAAAAATATATTTTTGCTGTCACTAAAAAAGGGCATTTACAAAATTGCATAATAAATGATCCGTGTGGTATTTTGAGCTGAATTTTCACAGACATATTCAATGGGACATCTGAGACTCATATTATCTTGTATTATTGTATTCTCTTGTAAAAAGGAGCATTATAGGACTTTAACAGATGAGTTTGGAATAGTTGACCGAGAGTCCTTATCAGATCACAACTTCATTTCATAATCCTAATTACATTTGAAGGCTTAGGTCCAAATGTTAGGAGTTAAAGAACTTCAGATCTCTTTCTTTTTGTCCTTCAGCTGTGAATCGGTGAAGGGCGATGGCATCTGTTAAAGAGCTGATCAAGAAATCACTGTATGAACTAAAAGGAGATGATCTAAAGGAGTTTCAGTGGCACTTAGAGAATGATCATGAGTGTATATCAAAGTCTGACATGGAGAATGCAGATAGGTTAAAAACAGTGAATAAGATGGTGGACTGTTTTGGACCAGAAGAAGCTGTGAAGATCATGGTGGAGATCCTGAGGAAGATAAACCAGAAAAATCTGGCTGAGCAGCTGGAGAACAAAAACAAGCAAGGTAATGTTTCATTTGTTGTGACTGTAATATAATTGACAGATATTATAAAGACAAGTGCTGCTGTTGGAGCTCATTCAAAAGAGATACGGGGTAAATAACAATCACTGTCTTTACAAGGAAACAAGAAAATATAACAGCAAGCAACAATTATAGGGACAAGAAGAACATCATCAGATCTTATACAAGTACATTTAATAGAACAGTGTGATTTTACAAATGGTTAAATCGTCTACAGTGGTCTTAGTTAAAACCCTTAAATTAAAACTTCTGCAAGCTCATTTCAATGACCCTAACTTAACCCTAATACATTTACCCTTACTTCTAGGTTGGTGTACTATATGTCAATGTTTAATCAAAAATCTTTTAATAATGTCAGTCAACATGACCTGAAGTTGATCCGAGTCCAATGGCGTAAATCCAATACATTTTCTGGAGGGAATGGAAAAATTTTTAAAACTGAAACCAACTGTATTCTAGTCAGCATTAGTCAAGGTGTTTCCATCACCATATATGTTGTCAGCTTAAGCATAATCAGTATAAGATTTGCATGTTGCTGTCAGGCTGTGGTGCAGGTAAACAGGACGAGTACGACGAAGATATATCAAAAGGCTTTTAATTTCAATACTGGCAACAGGACATCAGACAGGCAGGAAACACACACCATACAAAGACGAGAACCGACAGCGACTGAACAAACACAAGGAGAATATATAGGGAAGATAATGAGGGATAACGTAATCAGGGTGAACAGAAACAGGTGCGGATAATTAACTAGACAGACTACGAACACACACTGAGGGCAAATGAACAGAATAACAGAACAAAATGTAAACAAGACAGTCCATAGGTGTGACAGTACACCCCCTCCCCGGAAGGCGCGTCCTCGCGCCGTAGATGGACCAACTGCGGAGGGAGGGAGGGGGCTCAGGTGGAGGACGAGAAGACGGAAGGTGGATAGGACAACAGGCAGACAACGTGGTAGACGATAGGAGGAACCAGGGAGGAGTAGATGGTGGGAGGAGCCAGGGAGGAGGCAGACGGGACTTGGAGCAGGAGGAGGATGGTTGGACCCAGGCCACAGTCACACCCACCCATGGTGGAGCCGCTGGAGGAAGCAGCCATGGTGGAGGAAGGGCTGGCAACACCAGGGCGGCGACTGACTGCGGCAGAGCAGGTGGCAGGGGAGACCAGGGCGTAGCTGGAACGCCAACGAGCCAGGGCGATGCTCAGAATCCAGCGGGACGCGGCGACGCTGGCGGCTCTAGCGACCGAGGCGCAGGCGGGGATCCCGAAGGCCGCGGTGGAGCCAGAGCAACAGAAGACCAAGATGACGTCGGAGGGAGTGAGGACACCAACGGAGCCAGAGGGACGAAGGGACGAGGCGCAGCCAGAGCAGTGCAGTCCCGCGGAGAGGGCAGGTCGACGAACGACCAAGGCGGAGCCGGAGGGATGAGGGAGCCCAGCGTAGCTGGTGGACTGAAGGGCCACGGTGGAGATGAGGGAGGTTGGAGCCAACGAGGAGCTGGTGGAACGACGGGCCGAGGAGGAGTCCTGGTCGAGGTGGGAGGCGAAGACCGGGGATCCACTGCCCCCGATGGAGCTGCAGACTGGCAGGCCCACTGCACGCTCACGCTGCCGATGGTGGGTAGAGGGTGAGCAGAGGGGCTGGCAGGATGCAGCGGAGATGGTGGTAGATGGATGAGTGGAGGTGGGAGAGGGAGGCTGGGTGGGATTTCAGAACAGGCAGATGATTCAGATGATTCTGAACAGGCAGATGATTCAGGACAGGCAGATGATTCAGGACAGGCAGATGATTCAGATGATTCAGATGATTCAGGACAGGCAGATGATTCAGGATAGGCAGATGATTCAGATGATTCAGGACAGGCAGATGATTCAGATGATTCAGATGATTCAGGACAGGCAGATGATTCAGATGATTCAGGACAGGCAGATGATTCAGATGATTCGGGACAGGCAGATGATTCAGTACAGGCAGATGATTCAGATGATTCAGAATATATCGAAATTAATACAGAGTCCTCTGAGCACAGTCCATGCTCACCCCTCCGCGGCGGTGCAGTGGGTGGGGCCTTCCTCCTGGCCCTCGCTCTCCACCGTAGGCTCCCTCACGAGCGCTGAAGCCGGCTCAGGCGCTTGTTCACACTCACTTCCTTGGTCCGACTCCGTGGCGGGCCTTGGCTCTGTCGCTCCACTTGGCGATGGCTCGTGCGGGCGTTCCGTGCCGCGAGATGGTTGCTGGTCTTGCTCTGGGTCCAGAGTGGGGCTGGCGAGAGCCAGCACCCACTCCACAAAGGCAGCAAAATCCACATGCGGACCCTCTTCGGACAACTGCACTCTGCATGTGGCATTCAAGCTTACCTGGTAGAGTCCGGGAAGTGTGTCTGATGAGCAAGCTCAAGGAAGGTCCGCATGTGGTCCTCCAACGTTTGTTCCTCCTGCTCCAACAGTAGGAGATGAACACCGGGGAAATCCATGAGGACGGGGAAAAACGTAACAAACAAAAACTAAACTAACAAACGGGAAAAACAAACGGAGAACACGCTGCTCTAACTTCACAATTTGTGGGTTGGTTCTTCTGTCAGGCTGTGGTGCAGGTAAACAGGACGAGTACGACGAAGATATATCAAAAGGCTTTTAATTCCAACACTGGCAACAGGACATCAGACAGGCAGGAAACACACACCATACAAAGACGAGTACCGACAGCGACTGAACAAACACAAGGAGAATATATAGGGAAGATAATGAGGGATAACGTAATCAGGGTGAACAGAAACAGGTGCGGATAATTAACTAGATAGACTACGAACACACACTGAGGGCAAATGAACAGAATAAAAGAACAAAATGTAAACAAGACAGTCCATAGGTGTGACAGTTGCAGTGCGATAAATGTGATTAATTTGGATATAGGATAAGTGCAGTTTTTATCAGATGTGCTGTAGTTATGTTTGTAATGGGAACTGCAAACCAGGTTACAAATTACATATATGTTTAATGAGAATTTATGAAAAACTTGTTTTTGCTGTCTTTTCCCCTATTGTTTAAAGGCCCAACTGCAGATGACAGAAAAGCTACTCTTCATGATTACAAAGAGACCAGTGTCAAGCTGAACATCAAATTAAAAGAGGACTACAAGCGGATATTGGTTGGTAATTCACAGACGGGTCATCAAAAAAACCTGAACGATATTTACACTGATTTATATGTGGTACAGAATGAGACTGGAGGAAGAGTAAATGACCACGAGGTGAGACAGATCGAATTGAATCATAAACAATATGATGCCAAGGACACACCAATTCAATGCAGTAATATTTTTAAAGTCAATGAAACCAAAAAGGTACTGACGATGGGGATTGCAGGGGTAGGAAAAACTGTCTCTGTCAATAAGTTCATCCTTGACTGGGTTGAAGGAAAAGAAAATCAGGAAATAGCCTTCATTTTTCCTCTGCCGTTCCGTCAGCTAAACCTGATTACAGAGAACTGCAGTCTCATGGGACTGATTCACGAATACTTCTTTAGTGATCCTAAAGAACTGCCCTCTCTTCCTGAAGGAGATGGAAAGGTCTTGTTCATTTTTGATGGGCTGGATGAATGTCGCTTTCCTTTGAACTTTAAAGAGGGTGGCAGATTTACAGATGTTCACAAAATAACAACAGTAAGTAAGATAGTTTCAAGCATGATCAAGAGACATCTGGTTCCCTCTGCTCTCATCTGGATCACATCCAGACCAGCAGCAGCCAGTCTGATACCCCGAAACTACATTGATCAGGTGACTGAAGTGCGAGGATTTAATGATGAGCAGAAAGAGCAATACTTCATCAAAAACAGCACTTCTGAGGTTTCTGAAAACATCATCAGTCACATCAAGAAATCCAGGAGCCTGTACATCATGTGCCACATCCCCGTCTTCTGCTGGATCTCTCTTACAGTTCTTCAGCCTCTACTGGCTCAAGAGAGCAATAACAAAAATAAAACACCAACAACTCTCACAGAGATGTACACAAACTTCTTAAATTCTCAGCAGCAACAAATGAAAGAAAAATACTGTGATGACCCTGAACCTAAAGCCAATGCAATATCTTTTGATAAGATTATTCTGAAGCTTGGGAAACTGGCCTTTCAGCAGCTGCAGAAAGGTCAACTGATTTTCTACAAAGAAGATCTTGAGGAATGTGGACTAGATGTCAGTGAAGGGTCTGTCTACTCTGGGTTATGCACTCAGATCTTTCAGGAGGGAAAGGTTTCAGCAAGAAACGTTTACAGCTTTGTTCATCTCAGTGTACAGGAATTCCTTGCTGCTCTCTATGTGTTTTTGATTAGCAAAGACAAGAAAGCAAACCCATTTCTTGAATCATGGACAGAAAAACTGAAATGGAAACTCTCCAAAAAGCCACTTTTTCAGCTTCATAAGGCTGCAATCAACAAGGCTTTAGAAAGCAAGAACGGACACCTGGATCTTTTCCTCCGGTTCCTTCTGGGTCTTTCTCTGGAGTCCAATCAGAGTGACCTGAAGGAACTGCTACCAGGACTGAAACTCAAAACAGGGAACCTGAAAAACACTGCTGACTTTATCAAAATGAAGATAGAGGAGGAGAAATCAGTAGAGAGGACCATCAATCTCTTCTACTGTCTGAGTGAACTGAAAGATGACTTTGTGGTGGAAATCCAGAAGAATCTGAGCTCAGGAAATCTTTCAGCACAGAATCTCTCCTCTGCTCAGTGGTCTGGTCTGGTGTTTGTGCTCCAGATGTCAGAAGAGACTCAAGAGACCTTTGAACTGCAGAAATATAGAAGATCTGATGAAGCAGTGGGAAGACTGCTGCCAGTGATCAAAAACACCAGAGGAGCACTGTAAGAGTCTTCTTTACAATCATTTACATAAACTGTTAGTAATTTTAATTGGGCCTTAATATTATACAGGTGATTTGATGTCCAAGACTGTTCAGATTAATAAATGTAAATGTATCAGTGTGTGTGACGTTATTAAATGCCAACGTATCTCCATCATCAGGCAAGCTGGGTCAGGCTTTAGGCAAAATTCAAGTACCTGAGTTTTACCCATTTTATTATTCTTAATTTTATCATAATTAAAGAAAACTGAAAATAATGATTATTTTATAAAGAGAACATTAATTTAGCTTTGCCTACATCACTTCAGTCAAAAATTTTTCCAAATGATCTATGCTCCAGATTATAAACCCTATCTAATAAGCATTACTATTGCATTACTCTCTACACAGACTCCATAGTTGTAATCTCACTGCTCAGTGTTGTGAGAGTTTGTCTTCAGCTCTACAATCCTCAAACTCTGTCCTGAGAGAGCTGGACCTGAGTAACAATGACCCGAAGGATTCTGGAGTGAAGCTTCTTTCTGATGGACTGAAGAGCCCAAACTGTCACCTGGAGATGCTTAGGTTTGAGATCACATAAATTCTTGTTTTTCATTTTTTTTTTTTTTTTTTTTAAATCTCACTCAGATTTATTATAAACGCAATTACTTTGTTTTTTTTTTAGATTTCTCTCATGTAATCTCACTGCTCAGTCTTGTAAGAGTTTGTCTTCAGCTTTACAATCCTCAAACACTGTGCTGAGAGAGCTGGACCTGAGTAACAATGACCTGAAGGATTCTGGAATGAAGCTTCTTTCTGATGGACTGAAGAGTCCAAACTGCTATCTGGCAACATTGAGGTAAATGGTTTAAAATAATTAACGAAATCTGCTGCTCTATCAGTTAATGATTTTGTAACAGAATGTGGGATCTGCTCTCAAAGGAATACCAGAACAAGAGACATTTGAAGTAGTGTGATATTTTTAAATATTTATAGAGATGTCTGTATTTTCAGAATTGAGAGGTATGACCCACATGGACTGCATAAGTCTGAGAAAAATATGGTTGGGGGTGGAGAGATGGTAGTAGACTGTGTGAAGATTGAAATTACAAAATGGCCTTAAACAAGTACTAAAACTGTAAAATGTTGCTTTTTCAAAACCATCTATTTCGTGCACGGTGTGCTTCCGATAGTAGTGCCATCTAGTGGCTGTGTATGGGACATCATTAACATCTTAGTAAGACTTCACAATGATCACCATATGCTAAATGGCAATTATGTGAAACAATGTTATGAACCAGTTAACTGGTAATTTATTTTTATGAATTCTAGCAATACATGTTTGAGGCTATGGGATATTGCTTAGGCAAGTTTATTTATATAACACATTTCAAGCACAATGGTAATTCAAAGTGCTTTACATGAAAATGAAACAAATACATAATAATAAAATGGAATGAAAAAAAAAAACAAATACATAAGAACAGAATGAAACATAGAAAATAAAAGTAACAATAAAGCAGAGAATACCCCTATCTGATGAGTTAGAGAGTTTCACTCAAAATATTACGTCTACGTATTTTTAATTTATCTCTTTCCCATATTGGCTGTCTTTCCCTGTGGTTTTCTTTTGTTGCCTGAAATAATTTGTTTGACCTCCAACAGAACTGATTTTTCACCCAAAATTGGCCAGAAGGAGTTCTACGACTGACCCTTCAGTAGGGTTGGGTATCGTTTTTTTTTTTTTTCGATACCGGTGAAGTAAATACAAAACACAACAACAGTAAAACCTAAGCCAACTAGCTCAACTACAATAATTTAACAGCTTTAAATTTCAGCAATTTTTTTGCAGAAATATAATTTGCCATCTCTGGCATAATACGACACCTCTCCTGAATTATTGCATGTCCTGCACAGGAGAAAACTCTCTCAGAAGGTGTTGATGAGGCCTGCACACACAGGTATGTGTTTGAAAGTGCAGACAACATGGGAAGACTGTCCCGCTTACTGGGGCTGGGGTCATCCACACTGATAGTGGCAGCTGATGTCCGCAAGCTGTCAAACACGGTGCATCCCTCTGCTTTCAAGTTTATTCCACGTGCCCTCAAATGTTTCATTAGGTCTGACGTGTTAACGCCTTTACACGCAACTGTTGTAAAACATTTGCTGCACGTCGCGGTGTCGGAATCCTTTCTCGTGAAATATAGCCACACTTTGGAGCGTTTAGTTTTAGGCATTTTAATTTAAGCACGTTTAATTTAGCTAGCTAAGCTAACGGTAGACCACCTGCTGCACTGCAGTCAGCGCAAGTGTAGTTGCTGCGCTCGCGCGCTTCACGGATGGTCTCACTTCCCGACGATTTGTGATTTTTAATTCGAAATGTGAAAACAAAATGGACAGTAACATTACTACAAAGATGTATTGGGTTTGTATAATCAAAGCTTTCCAATGTTCACGTGAGTTTTCTCATTCAGGAAATAATTTTTCCAAGCATTCTGACACCCCATGAACGCAGTATTTAAATTTAACTAGCGATCAGGCATGTTGATGAATCTGATGCTTCTTACGTCCGTGTCAAACACCAGAGGACAAATATTTCAATCACTTCAGGCGTTTAAGTGGCACCGAAATGAGGCACCGACCTTCGCATTCTGATTCGATCCGGTACATACCGGTTATATAGGTACCGGTGCCGTATTGGCACCGGGTTTCGGTACCCATCCCTACCCTTCAGTCCACACTCACTTGGTCGTTGACCTCAGGTTCACTCAAACCCACTGCTCTCACCATGTAGTTTCAATTTTGTTTTTATGAAAGAAATCTATTTAATCTATAATCTGATTCTATGAGCATATATGCAATGTATTGAGGTCCTTTGGCACATTCAATTTTTAATTTCATCAATGCATTGGCTCAGGGGGTCCGTGGGGCCTTAATCATTAGGTGTTAGGGTTAGGTGTTATCCAGATTGTTCTTTTTCAGGAGGGGCTTAACTACTGCGGTTTTCAGGGAGTTTGGAAAAGTCCCAGAAAGAAGTGCAGTATTTACCACTTCTAGGAGATCTGCTTCTAAACAGTTAAACACACTTTTGAAAAGAGATGTGGGAAGTTTGTCAAGGGCGCAGTTTTAAGGTGCAGTTTCAAGGTCCAAAATTGTACTATAAGTTGCTTCGAAATCAGACATAATTGCTACTTTCTGAGGTTGTGATCTCATCTGTTTTACCTCAGTGCAGCTCAAAGATGTGCTGATCACCTTTCTGATATTATTGATTTTCTCAGAGAAGGAGCATCTGCTATCTGGGGATGTGCTTACTTAGGGTGGAAATACACTCTGCTGGACAGTGTCCTTACAGGAGCTGAGTTTGAGTGCATTGCAGTAAATACTGCTGCAAATGAACTCCTGTTAGTGAGTTTGGGCCACTCATAATGTGGAATTGAATATGCAGCACATACCAAATATTTTTGCAATTTTGTAATGAGAATTATTTATAAATAATATCTTATATTATAATAATAATAGTAATAATAATAATAACTTCTCAACAAATGAAAAGCATTAAGGTGTGTCACTAGCTCCCTGCATTTTTCTGTTAAAAATAAGCAATTTTGTTATTTTATAATTAAAGTACTTTGAAGTTTTTAAAGGTATATGAGGGAAATGAAGAATTTATTAGCAAATAGACCACATTACAAAGTAATGCATTTCAAGTATCAACGTTCACGCTTATTTCTATGCCTAGTATCAATCAACATTTATTTATTTATTTATATAGCACATTTAAAACAATACTTGTTGAGCCAAAGTGCTTTACATCTTTTAACGCAATAATACAGAGAAACCGAGAAAACAGACACTGCAATAAATGCTCAGAATTGGTACAGGATGTAGCTCAAGACTTTGCGGTGATGTGTGATGTGCAGTGTGCTCAAATAGGGAGATGTGATTAATGTCAGTTGTGAGAGTATTCAGTCCAGGTGTGGAGACTTTTGGGAATTGTAGTTCAATAGTGCAGTGGGTGAATGGGTGTGTAGTGCATTGTGGGGAGTGAAGTCTGGGAGTGAGTGTGCATGTGTGTGTGTGTGAAAGTCCAAGATGAAGTGCCCTCTAGTGGTTTACACGGGCACTTCAGCTGACAATCGTGACATAGCCCCCCTCCTGAGGAGTGGATTCCAGACACTCAAAACAACATCTGGGAGTTCAGGAGGGAGGCAAGCTGAGGGGTGGGATGGAGGGCCAGATCCGTGGAGTGGAGGTGAACATGGTGAATGTAATTGCACAGATGTCCTGGGGGGAGCAGGGCGATCAGACGGCTGTGGCGGAACAGGCTGTGCAGACGGCCAACCTCATTGATCTAGGCCACCACCATGATAGATCGGGGAAAGCTGCAACAAAAAATACAGAGAGGTTAGTAGTGGTCGTATGAGCCGTAACAGGGCCAGCAAAGAGCTCAGGAACACCCCTTAAGGTTCTGGGTAGGCCCTCCTGACTGGTCATGTGGCTGCGGGTAGACAGTTCAGGGACCAGCTGAATGGTTGTGATCGGGCAGACCGAGAACTCAGGAAGGGCCCTTGTGATTCCATCCAGGCAGACAGGAGGTTCGAGGGTAGCCACTGCGGTTGTATCAAGATAGTCAGGGAGTTTGTGGTTGCTCACTGTGGTCATATCTGGACAGACAGGAAGTTCAGAGAAGATCTTCATGCTCCTTTCAGGATAGACAGGAGACTTATGGATGACTGTCGTGGTTCTTGATGGACAGTGAGTTCAAGAATGACCTCCCTGGTTATGTCAAAGCCAACAGAAAACTCTGGTTCGACCTCTGTGGTCATTTCTGAACAGACAGGGAACTCTGGTATAATTTCTGTGACAGTTGCAGGGCAGACGGAAAGTTCAGAGCTGACAGAAAGTTCAGGGATGACCTCCGTGGTTGTTTCAAGGCAGACGGAGTGTTCAGGGATGATCATTGTGATAACTTCAGGGCAGGCAGAAGGTTCAGGGCTGACAGAGAGTTCTAGGCTGACAGAGTGTACTGGGACGAACTTCAGGATTGCTTCAGGACAGACAGAAATTTCAGGGGCGATTTTCGTGATCGCTTCAGGGCCGACGGAAGGTGCTGCCCACACACATAGAATGGCCATCGCTATCATGGACAGAGCGATGGACAGGGCGTTAACTCCGGGGCGGATCCATTGAGCTCTGGAGCTGGTTCATGGGGTGCTAGAGCGGGTTCATGGGGCGCCGGAGCGGCCTTGGAAGCGTTAGAGCGGCCTTCTTACGGCGTGGCTTGTGCTTACGTCATGGCTGGGGATGCTCTGCGGTGACTTGGCTGGGCTCATGAAGATCAACGGTCTCTTGGTTTGACGCATGAAGATCAACGGTGACATGTCTTGGTTCGTGAAGATCAAAGGTAGCTTTACTCAGCTCTGGACGATCAGCTAAGGCGTGCTGTGGCTCTGGACGATCAGCTGAGGCGTGCTGTGGCTCTGGACGATCAGCTGAGGCGTGCGGTGGCTCTGGACTGGTGGCCATTTTTTGCTCAAGCTCAGTTGTGGTTGCCACGTTGTGATTGATCTCAGGTGTGGAAACTATAGGGCTGGAATGTTCATGAACCACAGGGCTAGACATGAACAAAACTGGATCTGTGGGTGATTGTGCCGAGTTAAGCTCCGTTTCTCCCACAGTAAATGACGATCCGCACAACATAGCATAGTCCATAAATCCAATCAAACTACATTCCACGTTGTCATCAGAAAACAAAGATCTTAAGGATTCGTTGAGCCCTCTGCCAAAAAAGCATTTGAATGCATTCTCATCATATGAAACATGATTAAATAACTCACAGAATTGGGCAACGTAATCCTCAATCAATGAATCTCCCTGTTGAAGCCGTATCAGCTGATCAAAGTAATCCATTCTGTGATTGACTCTGCTGGCCAAGCCACTGGATCTTGTTTGGCGAAGTCTTCTGTTACGAAGAGACAGCAGAGTGAGATCCAATTGCAGCTTTATTAAAAGTCTCTTTAATTTAGCAGTGCTTCTCAGTTGCTAGAAGCTGCTTTTAACAATGGCCCTAATTTGCTTGTCAAACTTTAACTCAGAGTTAAAAATTACTGCATCAAAAGTTCAACGTTCCCTGCATCCACATCAAAGTTCCCTGCATCCACAGACAACAACAGGTCATTTGACACTTTGAGTAAAGCCGTCTCAGTGCTGTACTTGGACCTAAAACCAGACTGAAATTCATCAAAAATCTTATTAGTAGCTTAAAAAGTCACAAGTTGATTAAGAACCACCTTCTCCACCAGCTTAGACATGAAGGGCAGTTTTGAAATCGGTCTATAAATGTTTAACATGGTAGAGTCCAAATTGGACTTTTTTAACAAGGGCTGCACTAGAGCATGTTTAAAGTAAGAGGGAACCACACCACGAGCAAGACTCTGATTGATTATCAGAAGAATTGTGGAACCCACTTCATCCCAGATCTGAATTAGTAGATGAGGCGGAATAACATCCAGTGAACAAACAGACGGCTTCAGATGCTGAATAACTGTTAACAGTTCATGCAAGGAAACAGGCTCAAACCTGGAAATCTGATCAAAAGTGCAGTGGTCTGGCTGATCTGAGAGACAGACAGGATTGGAGGCGGGGCCTGAGATGTAAGCTCTAATGTCACTGATCTTATCTGCAAAAAATTGTGCGAAAGTCTCACATGATATTTCAGAGTTAACAGGAACGGCTAGGCCACCATTATTCAGAGCTGAATTGATTGTACGAAAAAGCACTTCCGGACAGTGCTGATTTTGTGTAATGAGGGCTGAAAAATAATTTTCCTTGGCAGCTTTAACAAACTGTTGGTAATGATGCATACAGTCTCTGAGAATCTCATAAGAGACTTGAAGCTTGTCTCTTTTCCATCTCCTTTCTGCCTGTCTCCATTTTTTCCTAAGTAATCTGCTCTCTACATTAAGCCAGGGATGAGAAACCTTTTTTGATTTTACCTTTTGAAAAGGGGCAATAGAGTCCAGAATTCCAGTACACTCAGAGTTAAAACCATCAACCATCAAGCCCAGATCTGTGCATGATAAGGATGAGTCTGTGATATCTGGATGCAAACTGGAGTTAAAAACCTTTGTGAAAGCCGACACTGTTGAATCATTGTTGGACCTTACTTGACAACCAAGTGTTACACCACCTTGTCTGATCATTGAGAAAGCCTGGTTAAAAGCAATAAAATAATGATTGGACAGCCCACTGTTTTCTACAACCAGCTCACAAACAGGAATACCCATGACAAGACCAAATCCAGTGTATGACCTTGAACATGAGTAGGTCCCACTACTGACTGCGTCAGATTAAAAGTGTCCAGCACTGATAAAAAGTCTTGGACTACCTCAGAAGTAGGCTTACATTTAACCCTCTGGAGTCTGAGGCTGATTTGGGGTCCTGGAGTAGTTTTACATGCTCTGACATTTGTGCTTATTTCAGCTACTTATAACATACTATTGGCCAACATGTAATTTTGCTGTATTCAGCACAAACTCTGCTACAATAATATGTGAGCAAAATAGATGTACATGTTTGCATCTTTTTAAAAATAAAGATTATGCGTGGTTAGTAAGTTTTGGCAAAAAAAATGCCCTTGCAATAAGGCCATAAAACACATACTGAATAGTTGTTCACAAGACTTTTGAGTTATCAAGCTTGTAGGCTAGAATTTTTACTACACAATGATGTGGAAATCATTCGGAATGCTTCAACACAAACAACAATATAATGATTTAAATTTTGTAAATCAGTTTTTGTGTCACCACTGCTGTATGCATGGGAGTGGTGATGGCCATGAATACATTAGCAATTCACACCAGGGGAGACAAAAGACACTCCCCCAGTGGCTAACGGCCCATCCAAAGGCCAAAGCTGTGAAGCATCTTGAACTAAGAATGTTATGTGGGCGTTAACTCTCTGTTACAGTAATCGCCTCAGAATTTGTGTTTGAATAGCGCGCGCTCTCCGTGGGCGTGGTCACATTACAGATAATGAGCTGGCTCGCGAACGACTGATTTCTCTCCGTTTTCAAACAGATTACATAAACAGAGAATATTTGTTTTAGATTTGACTTACATGATTTAAAACCTGACATTTCAACGTTTATTTAGACATGCGTTTCATATTTGTGTGAATAGTATTCACGAAGTTACCGTTCATTTTCTTATGACTATCAGAATGGATTTCATTCGGAGAGAGATCGCAGCTCACGCATCATGTTAGTTTTGTTTATTTTGCAAAAAGCACAACATTTTGTTTTTACTATGAGTGTGCACAAGTAAAAGTAGACATTTCACAGATTGCAATGGTATATATCTCTTAATTGTATGTTCAAAATTGACGGAGCATTTTGAGTCTCTTTCACACTGACAAGAAAAAAGTGAGTAAATCACGCGGGCGTGACGGCCGACCTCAGAGGGTTAAAGCAACTCCTAAAAATAGTAGCGATAGCCCCACCTCACCCCCCAGTCCTAGGAGAGTTCAAGGAGAAAAAGTCAAACAGAGAGGCTTCAGCCAGAAAATCCCGAACGCCCTCCTTGAGCCATGTCTCAGTCATAAATAGAAAATCCAGGCCTTGCGAGGAAATCAGATCATTAATTAAAAATGTTTTGTTAGTAATAGATCTAATGTTTAACAAGGCCATCTTCACAGATAAGTCAACAAGAGCATTATGCCGACGCAATAAAGGCACATATCCCAATGAACACAAGTTATCAGAATGAATCCCTCTCTTCTTAGAATAGTGTCAAATAATATTAAAACCTGTTGTCACTTCCTGACACATAGCAACCAACACAGAGTACCTCACATCCCAGAGACAAGGAGAGAGATTCTGTAACACAGAGTCAAAGTCGTCCACCATCGGGCTTGAGTGACCGGCCAGTCTAGCGATGAAGGCACCCGCGCGTGCAGTCCTTAGCCTCACCAGCACACCTCCTTGCTTGCCCTGTCTCCTGCTACATTTCCTATGGTGTCGTAAGCAATCCTCCGACGCACACCCCCTGAAAGGGGAATCGCAAGTCTTGTGGCCGCCTGAGTGCTAACTAGAAACCACCGCATTAGATTTCCTCAGATTTAGCAGGAGCTCGCACTCATACACACGAAGCGAGCTGACTCGGTGTACGAGAAGAGATGAAAACAGGACAAAAAACAGTTAACACGTAGAACAGACATAGCAGACAGCAAGCCGAGTTACACGCAGGCGCCATCTTGACTTGAATCTTATCACCAGAGTACAAGGCCAATCAGAAAAGTCGGCAGTCACCACTGAAATCCATGCTGAAAATGACTCTGTTAATATTTATTATCACTTCATATTTAATTACAAATTACACAAATAACATAAATTATATATCTTAAATTCAAAACAAAACAAAAAACTAATACATTTTTAACACTCTGGGGTCTGAGGCTAATTTGGGGCCCTGGAGTAGTTTTGACATATCGTGATATTTGTGCTTTTTTCAGTTCCTTATAAACATACACTCACCTAAAGGATTATTAGGAACACCATACTAATACTGTGTTTGACCCCCTTTTGCCTTCAGAACTGCCTTAAGTCTACGTGGCATAGATTCAACAAGGTGCTGAAAGCATTCTTTAGAAATGTTGGCCCATATTGATAGGATAGCATCTTGCAGTTGATGGAGATTTGTGGGATGCACATCCAGGGCACAAAGATGCTCTATTGGGTTGAGATCTGGTGACTGTGGGGGACATTTTAGTACAGTGAACTCATTGTCATGTTATAGAAACCCATTTGAAATGATTCAAGCTTTGTGACATTTGGTGCATTATCCTGCTGGAAGTAGCCATCAGAGGATGGGTACATGGTGGTCATAAAGGGATGGACATGGTCAGAAACAATGCTATGTGAGTATATAATATGTGAGGCACATGTTTGTATTTTTGAGAGAATTACGTATATGCATGGTCTTTGGAAAAAAAAAAAGTCACTGAAACAAGTCCTCAAAACACATGTTTTTTCACAAGATTTTTGGAAACTGTATATCTTAGTCTAGAATTTTTGCTTCAAAGTGATGTTAAAATCATTCTGTCCCATAAAACAATGCATTGATTTTAAATTTCTAAGACACGTTTGATTTGAAGGGCCATATGCGGGGAGGCGTGAATCTTGCTGTGATTCACACCTGAGGAGATTAAGACCCTACCCCTGTAATGAGCTGCATAATGAGCCATTCACTCAGGAATGTTACTGAGTGAACTAAGAAAGAATGCAATACGGCTGACCCCTCAATGTCAATTAGTCGCTGAAGTTACTATTTAAGTTAGGGTTTTTTTTTACACAGTTACAAATAAATAATATCTAATGAATGGCTAAAATATGTGTAAATTAAACTCATGTGGACTGTTGGTGTGTGTCTGTAGGTTATCTGGCTGTATGGTAACAGAGGAAGGCTGTCATTATGTGTCTTCAGCTCTGAGTTTGAACCCTTCACACCTGAAAGAGCTGGATCTGAGCTACAATCACCCAGGAGATTCAGGAGTCAAGCTTCTTTCTGAACAACTGGAGGATCCAAACTACACACTAGACAAACTCAAGTATGTGAAGCAGGAAGAGTTTTGATTAAACAACTCCAAAAACAGCCTTACCATCTTATTACATCTTATTTGACTTTGTTACTTATACATATATATATCTATAACAAAAGTTAAATTGATAATTTACAGAGGTTTGGCTCTAGTTATACCATCGAATGCTTCATTCTGATTGTTCGATGAACTTTCTGAGGTATGTAATTATTTTCCAGTAAAGTATTTCACATCTAAAGTATTTCCAGTCACATATCACTTCGTCAAATGATTTCAGCTATTTCAGCCTTCACCTTACAACAGAGAAAAACAAAAAAACACAAACACACACACAAAGACACTGAATAAACAAATATAACAAACAATAAGATAAAAATGACAAACTATTTACATGATTTAAGTAAGTATACTCTTTTCACACAGGATCTGATCAGCTTCACACAATGGAGGTTTATTTATTTTTAACAGAATGGTAACTTTCATCTAGGTTGTACACAACACAGCTGTACATGGCAATGCAATGCAAATTGTGGCAAAGCAGCTTTACATTAAGAAATAATTTTATGGAAATAATAATGGCAAATAATTTTTGGCTGCACAGCAGCTCCCAAAGAAAATGGTGTCATTGTCCAGTTTATTCTTTATATTATTGATTCATTCCGTTGCAAAGATCGATAGTTAGCTCAGTTCGCAAACAAGGGCGCCATGCAGGCATACTAAAAACACTGCTGAATATCAAGCAAGTGTCCCCAACTTAAGCAAGCCAAAGGCAACCGCGGCAAGGAACCAAAACTCCAACAAATGGAGAAAAAAACCTTGGGAGAAACCAGGCTTAGTCGGGGGGCCAGTTCTCCTCTGGCCAACAGTGTTCACTTGTCCGATACTCAGGCAAAGTTACAGGTCATTAAACCGTTTTGGAATCGCAACAGTCAGAATATTTTATCCAGTTCCATCTAGTTTAAGATCTTTTTAATCACGCCGGTATGGAACGGTTTGTTTGAGGATATGTGTGTCAGGAATCAAATAAGGCTCAAGGTCCAAATGCGAGTGCAAAAGTTTATTTAACTGGCAGAGAGCAAACAAGCAATCAAGAGCAGCAAGTTTGTGACTGACGCTGGATACAATAACTCCGTGAAGGAAGATCATCCACATAGAAGAAGGCTCCAGGTAGCTGAACATAGACCAGATGTTCGTAAGAAGCAAGCTGATTCCAAAATCAGGTAAATCCAGACACAAGTGAGGCAGGAGAAAAACTGGAGAGACAACTGGAGACAGTGATAATGATCTGACAACAAGCACACAACAAACAGTGTTAGATATAGGAGTGCTAATGCCCCCACAGGTGCAACCACTCAAATTAGCTCGTAGCCCCAGACGTAACTAGGCAACGCTAACAAGCACCTATACCAGAACAACAGCAGGCAGACACAAACACATAGACCCATGAACCGTGAGAACGTGCCACTGGCTGATGAGTCGGTAACCCCTTCACAAAGGATGAGCTAGTTCACACAGTCTCCGCCGACACCCCAGGGCCAAGCTGCTGCCGCACACAGGCGCAGGTTCCCCATCCGACCCGGACACGGCCCGGATCCAGCCAATCACGTTAATTGGTAAACCTCGGGATAAGCAGAGAGACAAAAATTAGCGTAGATGCCATTGTTCATAGATGCCAGCCTATAGCATCCAAATACTATGCGAAATGGAAATATTTGGACTCGTGCCGAAAGAGCGAGGTATACACGTGAGATCAATGCAGGTTTAACCTAAATTATTTTTAAAATAATTCATTTAGGCTTGTTTAGCTACAAATGGTTGTTTAGGCCTTTGATTGGTCGCGTTAAAAGACGTTTAAAAACCAGTGAAGGCTATACAACCCCAACGCAAGTCATCAGTAAAATATTTTATTATTTTTTAATTAGTATTTTTATGTTTGCCTCAATACTGGTTATAGGTATGTAATCATGGTTACACGTACGTAGTTGTCAATCTCAATTTTTCCCAGTCAGACTTGACTCTCTGTGACTCGTTTGTCGGTGTTTGTTGGTTCAGTGAGAACACAACACTTCATAACATTCTAAATCCAACGGCCAACTTGTTCGTTGTCGTTTGTTGCTGTTGTTTGGTGCGGTGTGAAATGACCTTTAGACGGAGCCTTGCACGTCGTTTATTCCAATGAATTTGGTTTGGGTTTTTTTTCAAACCAGAAAAAAACCTAATGGAGGGGAAAGTGGTATAGAGCGAAATCAATACAGAAATTTCGGTAGAATATTCATTTTGATAATGTTTATGCGGCCAATCAGTGAGATTGGTAGGGAGGACCATCTATCTACAGATTTATTGACTTTAGCTATGACTGGGTTATAACTGGCCGAGACTAACCTGTCAACGGTAGGAGTAATGACTATGCCTAAATATTTGAACCCATCGATTGAATTTATAAATGGATGCCCAATTGGTGGTTGATGCCTTTCTATTTAAAAAAAGTATTGATGATTTGGTATTATTAATTTTATAACCGGAGAACTTTCCAAATCTATCAGTTCGAGCAACGCTGATACAGATCTCCAACTCTCCAGGAAATGCTGCATTCAACCCTTAAAGATTCAAACCATCCTCAGAAAACCGCTGGACCGAGGCCAAGTGAACCATTTTTCCCCCACATTGACGCTCCGCATCGGCTGTCTGCATAAAGAGGGCATCTCATTTATGGTGGTGGAGGGATCCACCGCTGAAATCATCCTGGGACACCCGTGGATGGCTGAGCATAATCCCACTATCAACTGGAAAACCGGTGAGATTCTCAAATTGGGCGATGAATGTTTCCAATCCTGTATCACTTCCGTCAAGAAGATTCCTAGCTCTTCCTCATCAAGAGTCGTTCAACAAGCCCCGATCCAGTTGAATTCTACCTCGGTGGAAAGTCCCAATGTTTCCAGTAAGATCTAAATTCACACCGAGTACTGGGCGTTCCAGGATGTGTCTAGTAAGCGACTGGCAACTCGTCTACCTCCTCATCGGCCATGGACTTGTGCTATCGACCTGCTACCTGGGGCTACCCTACCCAAGGGCTAGGTATACCCACTGTCCATCCCGGAACAGAAGGCCATGGAGGAGTACATCACGGAAGACCTCCAACAAGGATTAATACGACCATCTACATCCCCTGTCACCTCAAGCTTCTTCTTTGTGGCCAAGAAGGACGGAGGCTTGCGGCCGTGTATTGATTACAGAACACTCAACTCCCAGACAGTTAAGTTACGCTATCCCCTTCCTCAGGTCCCAGCAGCCCTAGAGCAACTACGCGGAGCTCACATGTTCTCGAAGTTGAATCTAAGAAGTGCTTACAATTTGATCCATATTCGAAAAGGAGACAGCCTTCATCACCCCGTCAGGACACTACGAGTACTGGGTTATGCCGTATGGCCTGGCGAACTCTCCGTCTGTGTTCCAGAATTACATGAATGAGATCTTCAGAGACCTTCTACACAAATTTGTCATCGTGTATGTCGATGATATACTCATTTACTCCAAGTTTCTCACCGAACATCAAACCCATGTCTGCCAAGTCCTTCAACGTCTACGAGAACATCACCTCTTCCTCAACCTTGAGAAATGTGAGTTCCATATCCCATCTGACCAGTTCCTAGGATACATTATTGACTGTCATGGCGTGAAGATGGACCAGAGGAAGGTGGACGCTATCCTGAACTGGCCGGAACCAAGCTCCATCAAGTAACTCCAGAGATTCCTCAGTTTCGCCAACTTTTATCGTAAGGTCATCGTCTAAATAAAAGCAGCCATCTGCAACACGGAGGATTCATCTCAGCTCACCTATCACCTGCAACATGGAGAAATCTTACATTACCATTCAGCTAAGTCACCTATTTGATTCAGAGACTGTGTTCACTTACCATACGCGACCTGTGACTCTGTTTATCTGTTGTCTGCAAATAAAACACGATAAACTTACCATCTCTCCCTGTCTGTGTCTGACAGAATTGCAATTGCTAACGGCTCTGATCTTTACATCCGTACTGAGTAAGAGAACGGTCTGTATGACATTTGGCAGCAGACTTATCAGGTTTAAAAATTAAAGTAATTAACAGACTTCTCAGTGTGGGTGGTAGATAACCATTTTGAAAGGATTCTGCGTACATTTCCTTTAGAGGACCAACCAATTTGTTTTTAAAAAGCTTATATACGTCAATTGGTAGTCCATCAGGGCCAGCGGATTCTTCATTCTTCAGCTTTGATATAGAGTCCAAGATTTCACTTCATTCTAATGGGCTGTCTAAATATTTTTTATCTTCTTCTGATATGAGTGGGAACTGAAGATCATTGAGAAATCGAACTTGATCTTCAGTAAAATGGGTTGACTCAGAATTATATAAATCTTTGTAAAATGAAGCAAAAGTATTATTTATCTCTAAAGGATTAGAGGTTTCCCCCTTCAAAGTTTGTATACTATTAAAGGCTTTTTCTGTGTTTTTTCTTGGCAAATTTTTTAATTTAATTTTCCTGCCTTTTCTCCATGTTCATAGAAAGATCTTCTTAAGCTATTTTCAGCTTTTGTTATGGAAAGGGTGTTGTATTGAGCCCTAAGTTTAAGAAGTTTGTGGTGTATAGTATTTGAGGTGCCTAAATAAGCATTTTCCTCTGCAAGTTTAATTTCTTTTTCCAATAAATCTAATTCCAGTTTAAGTTTATTAGTTTTGAGCTTGTATAACAAATGATCTAACTTCGAATATATGCCTTGAATGCTTTCCACCTTATAGCAGCTGAAGTTTCATCTTTATTCTCTTTAAAAAATTATCTATCTGTACTCCTACAAATTTTATAAAATCCGGATCATGTAACCATTTTGGGTGAAGGCGCCAGCGACAAGTTTCATTCATATCACTTACTAAAGAAACTGGACCATGATCTGAAATGACAATAGAATCATACTGACATGATGTTACCCTTGGAAAGAGGTCATTAGAAATTAAAAAATAATCAATGCGGGAATGACCCTTCGTCACAGTAGAACAGCATGAATATATTCTTTTACTAGGGTATGGGTCAAACAGATTGAGTTCTTTTATGTAGTCCCATATCTTTTTCCTGGACTCTGTATGTGTCGTATCTAAACCTGTTGAGCGGTCAAGACTAGGAGATATTGTACAATTAAAGTCTCCAGCAATTAGCAATTTTCCTGGTAAAGAAGACAGTAGAAGAAATAATTTTTCAAAAAAGCTTGGACAATCTGTATTAGGGCCATATACATTTGCCAAAATAATGTTTTCATCTAGAATAGAGCTTTAGATTATTATGTAACGACCTGCTGCATCCTGTAAAACCTTGGATATTTGGATTGGGATTGATTTGCCCCCCTAGAGTTTGGAGAGAGTAAAGCTGAGTAAATTTGGTCTTTCCAGTGCCTTTGTATTGGTGTTGTGTCATTTGAAGAAATATGGCATTCTTGCAAAAATACAATTATTAAGTTGTTTAATTCTGGTCATTGCTTGCTTAATTTTTGTTAATTTCCCCAAGCCTCTCACGTTCCACAATGTTATTTTTAACTCTGAAATGGAACTCATTATCTTATTAGTGCATAAATTGAGAAATAGATAATATTACAGTTTTGTCCCTTGGCCTGTTTACAATAAAATGCAATTTGCCCCGTGTGTGAGAAATAGAAAAACATACATAGGATGCTTATATTAGTAAAGGCTCCCTGAACTCGCCAGCACTTTGCCCGTAAAGACAAAAACAAAAGATACAACACTTTGTGTCACCGATGCTATTGCTAGGAGCAGCATAACGTGGATCAAGAGCATGTTCTTTGCCATCACATGCTCCCACCAACAAACGGCTGGTCATATTAGAAATTGAACAACAGCCCATAATAACAACTGCAATAACCACAATCTCAATCAATCATCTTCTCTTATCTCAGATTCTGAATATACAGCAAATTATTATGGAAATAACTGAAAAACAATATAGATAGTTAGAAGTCACTGACCACAACTGTAAAGTTACTAAGTTCCATTGAATAGCCAATCAATCCTATTTCACTCTAAATGCGTTACCGGTCTCAAAAGAAGGGAAAAAAAGAAAATATTTTGGTACGTGACGGTTCCTTTCTTCTGTATTCGGCCTTCCTGCCTGAAGGATTAACGGCGTGTATCCTGGAGGTTGTGAATGAAATTCTCCACCTCAGCTGGGCCTCAAATGTGCGGTCTCGTCCTGCGTGGGTGACGCGTATCTCCGCTGGAAATATTACTCCATAACGAATGTCCATGGCCTTAAGCTGTTGCTTCACTTCGTAGTACTTTTGTCTTTTCAGATGTGTTCCTCTGGCGATATCTTGGAAAAACTTCACTTCACGCTCGTCGTATGTTATTTTGCCTTTGGCACGCACAATTTGTTAAACTCTGTCTTTATCCTTTGAATTCAAGAAGCGCATAATGCGTGTTCTGGGAGCGTTTCGATCTCGCGTTCCTGTAAACGATGAGCTCTTTCGATGACTATCGGATTGGTAAAAGACTCCGGTCGCAGTACCTCAGGCAGACATCTCTCAAAGAAACCCGCAGTGTCCGAGCCCACGGCGCCTTCAGGGAGGCCGAAGAAGCCCACATTATTGAGACGACTTCGACTTTCCTGATCTTCCAGTTTTGCAATTCGGATACTTGATCCTCTTTGTCGCTGAAACGTTGTTCCGCTGTAGACAATCTGTTAGAAAATTTCTTGACATCCTGTTTAACCTCCTGTATGGCTGAGAGGATTCCTGTAAATTTGACCGAAAAATCTTCTCTCATGCTTGCGATTGCACTCATAATGTTGCTGTCTTGGTTTTTGTCAGTACTCGTTTTGGCTTCTTTAACGTTACCCTCGGGCGTCATGCTAGCTTCAGCTGCCTCAGCATTCAAATCTTCTTGGTTTACATGTTTTTTCTTTGTAGTTCTTTGTGTCGTAAACTTGTTTACAGTGATTATTCAGTTTTAGAACTGTACTAAGGCTGTTTGAGGAAGAAGTTCCCAAATGTTGTAAGAGCATGAGTATACACATGTAATCAACGCGCCGCCATGTTGAATTCCTCTTTGCAATATTTTCTAAATATCGATAAAAAACTATTGGGAAATGACAGCGTTTCCATGTTATGTGTCTAAAACGTCTTTTTTCCCTCTCATGATAAGTCTAGCCATTATTTTTAATCAAAGGAGATGTAGGCATGTTATCCAAGCATTTATGGGAAGAAAAGCCCTTATACTTGGGAGTGGCCACGTATGAGGTGTTTCTGGGTGTTTCTCCCTCCTATCTGCTTTGAGGTTCAAATTGTGGCATTTCTTTGTTGTTTAGAAACCAGTAGTCCTGTAATACTTTTGTCTTTTATGTGTTTAATGAAGAACTCTCATCTTCAGTCTAAACATACTGCGCCGTCTTTAAAGAATGATTGACTTTTACATACGGCAGGTGACCTGTAAATGTGAAAAAACTTTCCATTGAAGTTCTGCTAAATATTCCTTTTTCGAATTGTTTGGTTCTGTACACACTGTGTAGAATTTCTGTAAATGTAGTTGTATTTTACTGAACTGTGTGTACAGAATGCGATTTAAGCATTAAAAAGTGAACTGACCACCGAATTCAGCTGCCAATGGGATTTTTATGATTTTTAATCTTAATTTTTTGGAAAACTATTCAGTTAGAAAAGATATAGAAAACTATAATAGAACAAATACAATTTGCACTAGTACATATGATGAATTATCATTATTTATGAATACATTAGTATATGTGTGCTGTGATTTATTGAGGGCTAATGGTGTTTAAACTACTGTAATGGTCAGATTTTGTCTGTTTGTCTGAACAGCTGCTACAAACCAGCAGGTAAAGACAGTTCTTGTCTCGCTGTCTTGTTGACTGTGTGCAGTTTTAGTTCAGTGTGAGATGGGCTGTTGAATGAATGACATGCTTATGGTTTATATTTTACTGTCATTAGCTGCGTTTACATGGACACTAATAATCCGACTGTGATCGACTAGAACAATCAGAATGAAAAAGTCACATGTAACACGTCAATCAGAATGGATTGGCCAAATCTGATTAAATATCATTCGGATTGTAAGGGGTGGTTTATTACTTTTTTAATCAGAATGAGAGGACATTTAAACTCTTCATCGGGTTGAAATCCGAAACTGGAGAGTACTGCACATGTGCAATGATGTAGAAATAGCGTAATGACGTAGAAATAGTGTAATGACGTATGGCACACGGAACGAGCAGTTCTTCCCGTTGATAAAGTGTCATAAATGAGTGTCCTGTCATTCTGAAATTCTCTTTCCTCTCGTCGTCTGTGAAGTGGAGCAGGATAACGTCCCACCAGTCCTTGTTTTATACTCTCATCCACAGACGACTGGTTTGTGGTTTTTTACTGCTTGATAAAGACGAGCAGCACGACTCAACGGTTCATGTGCTCGCCGTCGCCTAATTAGGACCCGAAATATTAAGTCTGCTTTTTAAAACAAAGAAAAGGAGGATGGTTAGTAATGCAACAACGGAGGGAAACTGTATATTTGTGCAGTGTGCGCATGCCAAAAGATTAAATCCGATCAGGAGCTTGTGACTTACACATTAATCCGATCTCTTTATTTAGCGTTCATGTAAACACTACGTTCAGATTTAGAAACTGTAATGGATAATTTGATTAATCGCCTGCAGCCACTGCACTGCTGTGTGTCTGTGGATCAAAATGTGCCCAAAAACATGGAGATATCCCAAATCCTTGTAGGGACATTGATGATCCCCATGAGGAAACCAGCTTATAAATCATACAGAGTTATGTTTTTTGAAAATGTGAAATTGAAAGTAGATTTAGGGGTAGATTTAGTGTAACAGGAGAGAATATACAGTTTGTACAGTACAAAAAACATTATTATCTATGATTGATTGTGTCTGTGTGTGTTTTCTAGTGTGGATCATGGAGGAGAGATCAGGATTACACCAGGACTACGAAAATGTACGTCTACACACACATTCTCACACACACACACAACATGAAACAAACACACTTACATGAATACACACACACGCGCACAGTTGTGTTTTCATGTTTTATGGGGACATTCCATAGGCGTAATGGTTTTTATACTGTACAAACTGTATATTTTGTCCCCCTACACTACCCGTACCCCTAAACCTACCCATCACAGAAAATGTTCTGCATTTTTACATTTTTAATTGTAAGGACCACCCGTCAGCCGGAAACATGAGGGTTTAAATAGAAAGACTAGTGACAAACGATGAACACCTGTGAACAATGAATAAACCCAGTAAACCAATCAGAACATGACACAGGGGAATCACATGACAACATGGAGCACATGGATAAAGAAACAAGACACATGACAATGAACCTGAACTACACATGACACAAGATAATGACAAAAACAATGAAACCTGAAGAAGACATGAAACATGAACAAAACCAAAACTAGACATTACAACAGTTGATACATCATAGATAGTACATACGCATTCTTAGAGAACTTCAGTGACTTGAATCAGAGGAAAGAAGGGAGTGTCGGGAGGAGGGGTTGCATAGATAAGGGAGGACAATTTGGGCAAGACTTTGCAAATTTCCTTTGAAATCTTCTCTCCAGATGAGTTTTATTGCTTTATTGCAGGATGCTTGATCTCAGCTTTTGTCTTAGCAGGAAAATCAAACCTTACATAAAAAAAAACATTGTTTATTATATTTTTAAAGCTATTTGATATATGAGGATGTCAGTTTCCTACCTCCTGTAGTTTGCCTCCGGTCCTCTAGAGGTCCCATGTGTTCTCCTCTGCCTTAGTTCTTCCTTGTGTGACCTTGTTAGCATTATCCAGCTCACCTGTGCCTTGTTTTCCCCAGTGTATTTAAGTTGTGTATTTTTCCCTTGGTCGCTCTCGGTTTTTGAGTCATTGTCCTGTGGTTCCTGCGTGGTCTCGCTAAATCCTCTCTAGAAACCCCAAGTAAGAGATGCCGAGTTCCTTTCTGTGACTGTAATTGTTCTCTGACGTTGTTTTCTCCCCTCGTGGAGCTCTTTTGTTTTTTGATGTTGTTAATACCTCGGTCCGAGAAGAACTTTTGTTGTATTATCTTGGCAAAGACCCATTTTTTTAATGAATCTACATTTCCTGGAAGACTGCCTTAAGTGTTTCGTTTCGGTCCAACATTTCCACTTGCCATTTGATCAGCATGTCTTAGTTCTAAACATGCTGAAATAAACCAAACACTAAAAAAGCCATTTGTTTTGCAGTAATAGTGCTCCTCCAGACACTCACTAAACCAGATATTGATCACAGAAGCAAAGAGCGACCTATTACATGAAGTGTAGATCCACTACTGAATTCACAAGAATGCTTTTATTGCTGCAGCAACAAGCAGCATTTATTTTAAAACAGCAAAAACAAACAATCAAAAAAACATGAAACATGAAAACATTCAGCGTTAGGCAATGGAGTTACCTTCCCAGAACTGATGCCCTAATACAAGTTTGTTTTTAACAATTAATGCTAAAATCAAAGAAAATCTAAAATCAAACTTTAACTTTGATATATTTATAAATGAGAGAAATCTGTCCTGTCAGCCCTGTTGTCTCTTCAAAGCAGTCATTCTGTTATTAATATAAAACTCAATCGCAGACCAGTGTCTGTTTTCCAGTGCCTGAGGTTCGGCTCTTCCCAGACACTCGACAGCTGCGTATGAAATGCATCATGTGCTTTTCAACCGCTCCAACCTCTTCAGACCATTTCCTTTTCACACTGACTTTTGTGCCTAGTAATAAAAAACAACAAAAACATTTAATTAAATGCAATTCCTAAAATACAAGGCAAATCAGTCAAAGCCAGAGAGAACAAACCCATGAAATATTGTTACATACCAATGCTATAGTAATACTCTGTTTCTGAGAGAGCCGTGTCTCGAAAGGGCTCAAGATACTGTAAATGTAACGCATCTACAGCAAGCAACTTCAGCAACAACAATCCCTTTCCACCAAATTACTAAAGTCTGAATCATACATATTGGGTCATGGTGAATATTAAGTCCTGAACGACACACACACACACACACACACACACACTGATATCTAAATCATACCAACATATTGGGACATGGTGAATACTAAGTCCTGAGCGACACCCTCATAAAAATAGTAGACTTAGGCACAATTTATTCATATGTACTGTAGTATAACTAAGTGTATTTGTGGCCCACTATAAATTGGTTTTCTTAAAATCTGCTAAATTGGAACAACTAATTTTGTACTAAATGCATTTTAGTCGTCCAAAAGTAGTGCTGAAGTTCAACTACAGTTGTATTTAATATACTTTTTTGTGCTAAAGTGGAACTATTCCACGTATACTTTAAATATACTCTTGTATTTAAGTTTTGAAATACAGATTTGATAAGCAGAAACTTCAAATGTAGTTTGATGACATTACAATTGCAATTCAATTACACCGTTAGAGTGTTGAACATACATTAATATTATACTGATAACAAACTTTGGTTACACTTTATTTTAAAGTGTCCATGTTACAGTGAAATTATAGGCAAGCTGGGTCAGGCATCAGGCAAAACTGAAGTACTTGAGTTTGAGTTAATTAAGGAAATCTGAAAATAATGGTTATTTTATAAAGAGAATGTTTTTTTTTAGCTTTGCTTACATCACTTCAGTCAAAAGTTTTTCCAAATGATCTATGCTCCAGATTATAAACTCTATCTAATAAGCATTACTATTGCATTACTTTCTACACAGGCTCCATAGTTGTAATCTCACTGCTCAGTGTTGTGAGAGTTTGTCTTCAGCTCTACAATCCTCAAACTCTGTCCTGAGAGAGCTGGACCTGAGTAACAATGACCTGAAGGATTTTGGAGTGAAGCTTCTTTCTGATGGACTGAAGAGCCCAAACTGTCACCTGGAGATGCTGAGGTTTGAGTTCAAATATTTTCTTTTTTTGCATTGTTCATTTTTTTTAGTCACACTAAGATTTGTTATGTATGCAATTACATAGTTTTTTTGTTTGTTTTTTGTTCAGATTTCTCTCATGTAATCTCACTGCTCAGTGTTGTGAGTTTTTCTTCAGCTCTACAATCCTCAAACTCTGTCCTGAGAGAGATGGACCTGAGTAACAATGACCTGAAGGATTCTGGAGTGAAGCTTCTTTCTGATGGACTGAAGAGCCCAAACTGTCACCTGGAGATGCTGAGGTTTGAGTTCAAATATTTAATTTTTTTGCATTGTTCATTTATTTTTTAGTCACACTAAGATTTGTTATGTATGCAATTACATAGTTTTTTTGTTTGTTTTTTGTTCAGATTTCTCTCATGTAATCTCACTGCTCAGTGTTGTGAGAGTTTGTCTTCAGCTCTACAATCCTCAAACTCTGTCCTGAGAGAGCTGGACCTGAGTAACAATGACCTGAAGGATTCTGGAGTGAAGCTTCTTTCTGATGGACTGAAGAGCCCAAACTGTCACCTGGAGATGCTGAGGTTTGAGTTCAAATATTTTATTTTTTTGCATTGTTCATTTTTTTTTTAGTCACACTAAGATTTGTTATGTATGCAGTTAAATAGTTTTTTTGTTTGATTTTTGTTCAGATTTCTCTCATGTAATCTCACTGCTCAGTGTTGTGAGAGTTTGTCTTCAGCTCTACAATCCTCAAACTCTGTCCTGAGAGAGCTGGACCTGAGTAACAATGACCTGAAGGATTCTGGAGTGAAGCTTCTTTCTGATGGACTGAAGAGCCCACACTGCCATCTGGCAATATTGAGGTAAATGGTTTTAAAATAATAACAAAATACTATGAGAATAAATGATTTTGTAACAGAATGTGGGATCTGAAGGATTGTGATATTTTTATATATTTATACAGATGTTTGCATTTTCAGAGTTGAGAGATATGACCCACATGGACTGCATAAATCTGAGAAAAATATTGTTAGGGCTGGAGGGATGGTAGTGGACTGTGTGAAGATTGAAATTACAAAATGGCCTTAAACAAGTACTAAAACTGTAAAATATTGCGTTTTCAAAACCATCTATATTGTGCATGGTTTCTGATAGCACTGAACAAGCTTGTACTGCCATCTAGTGGCTGTGTACGGGACACCATTATCATCTCAGTAAGACTCCAAGGATTACTAATGTCCCACATTAGTCACCACAGAGTTTCAACCATCATGGATCACTCCTCACTCTAACTCTTACCAGAGAAATTTGAAGATTTTAAAATGCATTAAAACAGGAATAAAAAGAGGATGCATAAAAGATTTGAATATATAAAAATAAAAAATATAATAAAAACAAGGAAAATAGTTAAAAGAGTACATATAAAATAATGTTGTTACGATCCCTGGTCTAGGGCAGGGAATGACACAACAATTAATTACTTTTTTTTATTTTCTTGGTTCTTTTGTTCGTTTCTTCTTTTTTAATGCAGTAGGATTTTCTTGTTCGTAATATAAAAACAATTAACAATTTCATAAAGATAGGAACAAGAACTCTGGAGCAAAATTGTCAGGGGTGAGCTTATACCAAAAAAACAAACATCTTCAAACAAAAATCTTCCAGTTAAAAAGTTTCTTGTGAATATAAAAGAGATAGAGGAAAGCGCGGAGCAGTAAGCAAGAGTGTCTGAATAGTAGCAAAGCAGAAAAGCAGGAATTTTAATCATTTTAATTATAGTACAAATTTTAATTTTTTATGAATTTTGGAGGTTGTGGTGTAATTATATAAATATGTATTCTTACATGGCCCGTATTTTAGAGTGAAACATTGCACAGCACTGACTTACACGCGAGCAACTCATGATCCTGTTTTCAGTGTTTCAGAGCACCTCGATTCACAGTAAATCAGTGGTTACAAACTCAACTCCTGAAGAGCCACTGTCCTGCAGCTCCAACTCACCTACCTACGTGTCCTAATCCTGAAGACTTTGATCACTAGGATCAGATGAATTAGGGTGGAAATATACTCTGCAGGACAGTGGCCTTACAGGAGCTGAGTTTGAGTCCATTGCTGTAAATACGGCTGCGCATGAACTCCTGTTCGTGAGTTTGGGCCACTCATAATGTGTAATTGAATATGCAGCACATACCAAATATTTTCTCAATTTTTTTAATGAGAATTATTTTTAAATAATATCTCCTTATTTTTAAATAATAACTCACTTATTTTATTGTCATTAGCTCCCTGCAGTTTTCTGCTAAAATAAGCAATTTTGTTATTTTACAATTAAAGTAATTTTAAAAAGTATTTAAAGGTATTTGAGGGAAATGAAGAATTTATTAGCAAATAGTATTGCATTTCAACTCTTTGCAAATAATATTTTGTTTTAAAATATGCATGTTCACTCTTATTTGCATGCCTAATATGCTGAAAATTACCGTTAATGTTTCTTGTCTCTTCATATTTATTTACAAATGACACAAATAACAAATCATATATCTTAAATTCAAAATTTTTTTTAATCCTCTGGGGTCTGAGGCTAATTTGGGGCCCTGAAGTTGTTTTGACATATCCTGATATTTGTGCTTTTTCAGATGCTTATAAATATATTAATGACAAAAGTTTCATTCACTGTATATATGCTACAATAATAGGTGAGGTACATGTTTATAATTTTGAGAGAATTACGTATAGGCATGTTTTTTGAAAAAAAATAAACAAAAAAAAATAAGTCACTGAAATTGTAATGAAGGGGTGCATGACAACATGGGTGTAGATCCAAGTGCAGGCTTTATTAATAAAGACAGCATAGTCAAACAGGCAATGGTCAAAACAACAGCAAACAGGAGTAATGCAGGATAGGCAGATACGTGGTCAGGTTACAGGCAATGATCAGGTCAGGCAGAAAACATTCACAAATAGTGTCCAGGCAGAAGGTTGAAGAGAGAGGCAGCAAAGGGTTGTAAGAGGTAATCCAAAGGGTCAGTAACAGGCAGGCAAACACAGGAAATAATGCTCAGAAATGTAACCACAGGGAAAACAAGACCTCGCAATGTGTGCAGGTCATAGAGTCTCTTAAATAGTCCAGGTGATGAGCTGCAGCTGGCTGAGGTAATCAGTGCCAAGGTACGGGGCTGCTGGGGAATGTAGTGTACATGTGTGTGAGTGAGTGTGTGATGCATTGTAGGAAATGGAGTCCTGGTGGTAAGGCAATAGTTCGAAGTGGAGTGCCCTCTGGTGGCTTTTAAAGGGCACTCCAGCGGATAATCCTGATATAGCCCCCCTCCTAAGGAGTGGCTTCCAGACACTCCTAAACAAAACCAACTGACGTCCAGGAGGGAGGTGAAGCAGAGGTGGGCTAAGGGGAAGGCTGGAGGGCCAGGTCCATGGAGCGGAAGAGGACATGAAGATTGGGGCTGAGCAGGCGGCCAAGACGGAACAGGTTGAGTAGGCGGCCAGGGCAGAACAGGCTGAGTAGGCTAAGCAGGCTGCTAGGTTGGAACAGGCTGAGCAGACGGCCAGAGTGGAATAGGTTGAGCAGCAGGCCAGGGTGGAACAGGCTGAGCAGACGGTCACAGCGGAGCAGACGAGCAACACCGCAGTGCAGATGGGCTTGAGGACCCCCATAGTGGAGCAGACAACCACATTCTGGTAACCACCATGGTAGATCGGGAGAAACTGGAACTTAAAGCACAGAGAGATTAGTGTTGGCCTCTAGGGCCGTAACAGGATTGGGGAGGAGCTCAGGAATACCCTCCAAAGCTCGGACTGGGACGTTCCTTCTGGTAATGTTGCGGCAGCTAGACAGTTCAGGAACGACTTCTGCAGTGGCATCGGGGCAAGCAGGCACTTCTGAGTAGGCAGTTCAGTGCGCGGCTGGTGGGGAATGTAGTGTGCATTTGTGTGAGTGAGTGTGTGATGCATTGTGGGAAATGGAGTACCCTCTGGTGGCTGTTAAAGAGTACTCCAGCAGATAACTATGACAGAAAGGCCTCAAAACACATACTACACATATTTTTTTCACAAGACTTTTGGGAACTGTATATTTTAGTCTAGAGTTTTTGCATCAAAGTGATGTTGAAATCATTCTGCCTACTCAGTCACATAAAACAATGTATTGATTTTAAATTTCTAAGACACTTTTTGTTTAGAAGGGTCATATGCGGGGAGGCATGAATCTTGCTGTGATTCACACCTGAGGAGATTAAGACCCTGACCCTAATGAGCCGCATAATGAGCCATTCAGTCAGGAATGTGACTGAGTGAACTAAGAAAGAATGCAATGACAAAAGAAATATATATTTTTTTGGTTTGTAGTTTATCTAGAATATGGTTTACTGTATGAATGAATAAATAATAATAAAATACAATAATATAAAATAAAAATAAAATAATACCTGGAAATAAATCCTGTTAAAAGATAGATGTGAACACCATATACCTGGCATTTGGTGTTTGGTGCAAAAAAAAAAAAAAAGAAGACTTTTATGCTTCCAGTGTCAAGATTTCCTGCTGTAGTGCCCTTAACATCCACCAGAGGGCACTCCACCTCGGACTATTGCCCCACCATCAGATTACATTTCCCATAAATCATTGCCTGGACTCAATATCCCTGAACTCATTCAAATGTGTCTTGTTAGCCTGTTTCACTCACCCCGTGTCCTAGATTTCCCTTTGCCTTTGTTTTCTGCCTTGTTTTGTGTTTGTTTGTTTGGACTGCCTACTTGTTTTGACCTTGGCCTATGGATTGGATTATGATTTTGGATTACCCCTCTCAATTAAACTGCGTTTGGATCTTTAAGCTTCTAGTCTCTGAGCAGTTCGTTACATCCAGTCAGTGATCTCAGTATCGTACGCATGCAATCCAATGTGGGCCAATATCTGGTCACTATGATTCTCAAATCTGTGAGATAAAAAAAAAACCCATCTGTGAGCATGCTGATAACAGGATCATATCAGCTATTTCATTAACGCTTTATAATATCCACTCTTAACAGAAACATGATTTTTGTGATCTCATGCATGCACGTATTATTGCACATCATTTGAAGAAAACTGTGTGTAGGCCTATTATTGTTATGGAACATTTGGTGAAGGAACACTCCAGACGATGCAGTGTAACAGAAATGCAGACTTTAATCATACACATGTAGAATCCAGGGAAAACAACTTTAGGACACCAATGCTCTAAGATAAACAATAACTGACAAGGACTGAGGGAGAACACAGGGTAGATATACACAGGAACACATGAGGAGTAATGAACGGGGTACAGGTGAAAGACATAACTAATTACAAAACACAGCTGAACGAAATGAACTAATAACGGTGACCATGGGAACTAAGCAGAAGCGGGAAACTCAAACAAAAAACACATGTGACTAAGAGACATGACAGGTAGAAAGATACACAGATTCCTGACAATTATATTTTAAATTACAGTACTGGTCAAAAAATTTGACACATACTATTTTTATTGTTTTTGAAAGACATGCTCATCTCATGCTCATCAGGCCAGCATTTATTTGATCAAAAATACAGAAAACAGCAATACTGTGAAATTGTAATGATGAGTGCGTCAGTGAATAGGATCCAAGTCCGGCTTTATTTACAAACGTGGTCAGACAGGCAAAGGTCAACTCAACAGCAAACAGAATGGCAAATAACAGGCAGGCTCGTAGTGGTAATCCAGGCAAATGGTCAATAGGCAGGCAGATAAACATAAAACAAAGAAACAGTGTGAGTTGTGCTCTTATAGTGGTGAGAGATCAAGGTAATGTGCTACACCTGGCTAGGGTGATCAGTGACTTGGTGAGGGGCTAATGGGAAATGTAGTCCGAGTGGCAGGGTCCATAGAGTGAAAGGGCGACATCTGGTGGTAAGTGGAAGACAGGTAGAGCGGATTCATTACAGAAATATTATTACAATTTAAAATAATGGTTTTCTATTTGAATATACTATATAATATAATTTATTTCTGTGATGCAAAGCTTTCAGCATTTTTATCATTCATCATTTCGTCATTCAAACAAAAGCTTCATTGATGTGGCACTATATAGGCTATTTTACAGTTAACCCTTCATAATCTGTCCAAAATACGCCAAAGAAATATTGTCTAAACATTCATATTGCTATGACATTTTATGCATTCTTGTAATACTATAGAGCCTATAAATGTTAATATGCAGTTTAATACGTTGCTAACACATTTTAACACATTTTATTTCAGTATTTATTACATATTTCAGTCTGTTTTACTTATCTCAGTATTGCAATATTTTTTGGGAAAAGCCAATAAGTCATGCTTATTAATGTAAGTTATGTGTAGTAGCTAAACGATACCACGTGTCTGCTCGAATAATTCACACAGAGACAGAACATGCAGAATTCATATTTAAACAGTCTTTCTGTGACTTAATATTGACAGTGTCACAGAGCCAGTCACCACTCCCATCACATCATCAACACCAGATCCGCCCACTTGTTCACTATCTCCTGATTACTGATCACCTGCATCTGCACGTCATCATCAACCATCACTTTTTAAGCTCACCGTTTCCTCACTTCCATGTCTGGTCTCGTCTCTAATGGACTATACAGACTCACCTTTTACTCCTTACCTATTACTTACCTGCCTTCCCATCCTGATCCTGTCATCATCTTCCTCCTGCCTGCCTGCTCTTCATCATCCGGTACAACACATCAGTGTTCATCTCTGCAACATGCCAGTACCTCAATTACCTTCAGTTAAGTCTTTCTTCAAGTTACCAGTGACTGTTCAACTCACCTGCATCGCTCTGCTTACTCCGCTGTACTGCCAACCTGCAATAAAACTGTTACTTTGTTACTTACTTTATCTGTCCTTGTCTGTGCTGTGTTGCAAATTCAATATTTCTTCAGTTCAGATCTCAAGAAAAAGTCTCAGAGTCAAAGTTCCAGGTCCCAGGAGTTTAACTTTATTGACAAGCAACAGAGTGAGATGCCAGCTTCACATCTGAATCTCTTCTATCCAGGGCACAGTTTTTATACTTTTTTCTTATCTGTTAAAACAAAACAAAGATCCACCCCTACAGTTCTTTTCCATGATCTCATTTACAGGTGCTCGCCTCCCTTTCTCTTCTTGGAGCCTCGCAAGTACTCCCCAACATTTTCACCAAGGTCACTTCACTTCACTTCATTAAACTGCAGGTGTTGCTTATGCAAGAGATAATTCTCTTTGTAAGGTTGGTTGACTGCCAACTAGTCTACATCTTTTGACTTAACGTCTCATGGTGGAATTCTGACAATTGATGGTCAGCCCTTTCTCATAGGCAAAATAAAGCATTGTATCAAAAACAATCATCACTCCCCGGAGGCAAGCGGCCTTCATGTGACATCCTTAATAATAATCTTATTCATTATACAGCCACCTGTTGTCTAGTGGAAAACTACCAGCAAAATATGCTTAGTGGCCAAACTAACTTCTCAGTTATGTAACTTTTCAGTTACGTAGGCCATGAGGCCTCAAAACACGTCTGGCTTTTATAGTAAGCAAAGTAATTCTAATACTAATACTAATTATTTTCTATAGGAAAGATAAAATACTTCATCAACAGACACTATTCTATATTGTGATTAGAATTTAGGAATAAAAAACTTACCATTCACAATCCTCGACTTGATCAAGTTGATCCTCGAAATGAAAGTGAAACCAGTCATGCTCTTCCTCTGAGGTAAATCCTTTTAGAATTAATCCTCCCCACATCTCAAAACAATGAAAATAACATAAATCTGACTAAGCTTGATACATTTCTCTGATGCGAGCGTTCACTCTGTTGCATGAATCTCCTCAGAATTTACATTTGAATAGAGCACATGCTCCATGGGGGTGGCCACAGTAGTGGATAATGAGATGACTCGTGAATGACTAGCATCTCTCTTTTCAAATAGATTACATAATCAGAGACTATTTGTTATTGTTTCTTTAGACATAAATCTCCATGTTTGTGTGATTAGCATTCACTAAGTTACAGTTCATGTTCTGAGGACTATCAGAATGGACTTCATTCAGAGAGAGACGACAGATCACGTTCATTTACTTTATTTTGCAAAAAGCACATTTTGTGCTTTTGTGAGTGTACACAAATAAAAGAAGACATTTCACAGATTAGAATGGTATAACTCTTAATTGTATGTCCAAAATTGACAGTATTTTGAGTCTCTTTCACACTGATCAGAAAAAAAAATTGGCTAATATCTATAATAATTAATATCTAATATCTATAGATTATAATGAAGGGGTGGATTCTGGAATCCACTGCCGCTTCAATATATATATATTTTGAGTGATTTTTCACGAAATTATCTTTCTAAATGTTGAATTATTTAGATTGAGTAACTTTAACTTATGTTAAAGCCTTTAATTTCCTTTTCATTTTCAAACACTAGAAAATACTGATGTCTATTGTCTGTACCTCTGACTGAGAGAAAAGTACAACTTATCAGTATGTTTTGGTAAAGTTTCCTGTTCAGTGCAGAGCTCAGACCAACTCTAGCCTTGAAGAAACTGTGAATCAAGTGTATCTATGTATGTGCGCTAAGTGTTCTGTACAGGTCTGTTATGGGTACTGGTGGACTGTTGTCATCTGGACTGGAGACCTGAAGGCGCCTATAGGCCTGACCTAGAAGGACATTCTGTGCCTAAGTTCAGGGTCTGATCGTCAGCATCATAATGGAAGAAGATATGCTTCTGACTATCTGTCCATGTGTGGAAAATTACCAGTTTTGTCTAGTGTTCTTAACCAATCAGTATCTTAGTAATGACGTAGTTAGTAGACTCTGTTAGAGTATAATTGTTCTGGAAATGTGAATGTACGAGAGAGAGAGGAGGAGGGAGAGAGCGGCCTACGAACTCCTTGTGAGACTTGAAGCTGCTTCTGCTGATGAAACTGCAAACTATTCTTTATTAAAATTTTCTTCAAATTATTTTTTTAAACTCTGACTCCGGGTCTTCATTTATCATATCTGGTCTTTTGGGTCTTTAACTGTAAAATCCCCTACAGTTAATGGTGGAGAATGCGCGGGCAATCATTCTTTGGTGACATTCCTGGCTAAACAACAAACAAGGTAGGAAGTTGTTTTATTATTTTTGCTAGGACTGTCTGGAGTGGAAGTGGTGGAGAGAAAGGGGAGCGGTAGGGTTCCCTCAGACGTGAGGGCCCATTCATCTTCCAGAGGTCGATGTTGACCAGGGTTGATGTTGAGGACAGGAAGCTGAGGTTCCAGTTCTTTTTCGCTTGATACGCTGTGAAAGGCGGGCGCTCCGGGGAGTACTCTGGATGGGACACTTGTTTGTGGCACATTGATTGTGCATTTGGTGTATGGACACCCCCACCAGAGTAAAAAAAAAAAAAGACACTACATGTGTGCCCCGGTGAACACGCTCTGATTGGGACACTTGTTTGTGGTACATTGATTGTGCATTTGGTGTATTGATGCACCCCCAACCAGAGTGAATAGGCACTTGATGTGTAAAATCGTAAACCTGACGCTTCATTGCTGCACTCCAGATAGGGGTACCCCGAACTTAGAGATTCAGATAGGTAGGGACAACAGTTTTAATTAGATACAAAATATAAAAGATAATAGGGTTGTTTGTTTGCCAGGGATGCATCTGGAACGATTCCGATTTTTATAAGAAAATTTTGTGACCCTGATTGGATTGTACCAGTATATGTGACCAGTGTCTCGTAGTATACTTTGCAGTTTCATCAAGCAGAAGCCAAAGCTGTGTTTTTCAACGGTTGCCGTCTCCATCTCTCTCAGGTGAGTATTAACCGTGACTAAGATATGGCTGACAAATTTAGTAACTTGATCAGTAACTTGATCAGTCCTGAAACAGATAATGAGACAGAAGAGAGCAAATGCTGTAAGCCAGAGGTCCCCAACCCCCGGGCCGCGGACCGGTACCGGTCCGTGGGTCATTTGGTACCGGGCCGCACAGAAAGAATAAATAACTTATTTAAAAAAAAAAAAAAAAAAACTGACTTATGTAATTAGTATGAAATGTGCATTTCTCTCTGGCGCGTTCACTACTGCGAAGATCGCGAGTCAGCATCTCAACTTCAAATTCTCTCCGTTACATCCGTCTATGACTCACTCTTGGCGTATAGCAACGCTTGTTTAGGTCACGTGATACGTTACCGCTAAAAATAAACACACAAGCTAGCAAAATGAGTAAAATCAAACGTCTCTGGAAAGCTTCTTTGCGAAGGGGAAACGGCCCAGCGAGGAGACAGAAGAAGAGCCTACGATTTCCAAGGAAAAGAAAGCTTAACGAAAAGGTTTATTAAGGTTTAATGAAGATAATGAAAGAATTTATGATGTGAATTTTCTTTTTCTGTTATTTCCATTTATAGAGGATTCAGAAAAAGGAAATTGAAAAGATGTTCTGTAATCAAGATGGTACATGACAATTGTCTGTACACTGTAAGCTGAAGGATGATTTCTGTAGAGATTTAAAGTAATTAGATGAATTATCATGGGTGTTGCTTATATTTTTCATTGTTTATTTTGAGTTGAACAACAATTTTGGTTTTTAATCTTAAAAATGATCTAAGGGAAAGGAGTGGATTTAGAATCCATCTTCTTGTTTTATATAATGAATTGGAAATCATATTTTTCTAAAAACCAGTGAATATATCCTGGTATTTATGGTTACAGGCAATGTCTGTATTTAGGATCTGAGGGGTGACTGAGGGTCTGGCCCATGCCAGGAATGCAGTAACAGTGCTTACTCATTTAGCCCGGCTTCCAGAGAATAAATATGTACTTGTTTTGTAATCAATGAATTTGATGATAAACCATATTTGCCAAGATTGATGTAAAGACAACTATGTGTAAGATCTGAAGGTCAATAATGCACTATGTGCTCTGTAGAATATTCTGTTCTAGCAAGTCGTTAAAGGGAAAACATATTGTCTATTTTTATCAAAATTGTAACCTGCCAGGGGAGCATGGGTCATAAATGTAAAATTTTGAAGCGGCTTCTATTGTTAAGACCAGATGTGGTGTTTAGGACTCCACATTGGCCTTTAAGGGGGGACTGATCGGGGTGGATTCTGGAATCCACTGCCGCTTCAATATATATATATTTTGAGTGATTTTTCACGAAATTATCTTTCTAAATGTTGAATTATTTAGATTGAGTAACTTTAACTTATGTTAAAGCCTTTAATTTCCTTTTCATTTTCAAACACTAGAAAATACTGATGTCTATTGTCTGTACCTCTGACTGAGAGAAAAGTACAACTTATCAGTATGTTTTGGTAAAGTTTCCTGTTCAGTGCAGAGCTCAGACCAACTCTAGCCTTGAAGAAGCTGTGAATCATGTGTATCTATGTATGTGCGCTAAGTGTTCTGTACAGGTCTGTTATGGGTACTGGTGGACTGTTGTCATCTGGACTGGAGACCTGAAGGCGCCTATAGGCCTGACCTAGAAGGACATTCTGTGCCTAAGTTCAGGGTCTGATCGTCAGCATCATGATGGAAGAAGATATGCTTCTGACTATCTGTCCATGTGTGGAAAATTACCAGTTTTGTCTAGTGTTCTTAACCAATCAGTATCTTAGTAATGACGTAGTTAGTAGACTCTGTTAGAGTATAATTGTTCTGGAAATGTGAATGTACGAGAGAGAGAGGAGGAGGGAGAGAGCGGCCTACGAACTCCTTGTGAGACTTGAAGCTGCTTCTGCTGATGAAACTGCAAACTATTCTTTATTAAAATTTTCTTCAAATTATTTTTTTAAACTCTGACTCCGGGTCTTCATTTATCATATCTGGTCTTTTGGGTCTTTAACTGTAAAATCCCCTACAATAATATCTAATGAATGGCTAAAATATGTATAAATTAAAGTCATGTGGACTGTTGGTGTGTGTCTGTAGGTTGTCTTGCTGTATGGTGACAGAGGAAGGCTGTCATTATGTGTCTTCAGCTCTGAGTTTGAACCCTTCACACCTGAGAGAGCTGGATCTGAGCTACAATCACCCAGGAGATTCAGGAGTCAAGCTGCTTTCTGAAAAACTGGAGGATCCAAACTTCACACTGGACAAACTCAAGTATGTGAAGCAGTAAGAGTTTTGATTAAACAACTCCAAAAACAGTATTACCATCTTTTCTTATTACAAACCAGTTTAACTTTATTACTTAATAATTTCACGCACTAACCAAACAAATAAATATAACAAACAATAAGATAAAAATGATTAACTATTTACATGATTTTCCCATGAAATTCCATTATCTATAGAAAGTATGCTCTTTTCACACAGGATGTGATCAGCTTCACACAATGGAGGCTTATTTATTCTTAACAAAATGGTAACTTTCATCTAGGTTGTACACGACACAGCTGTACGTGGAGTTTACAGGTTACTCTATTCATCATAGGTGCATGTATACTGTAATGATGAGTCAGCGGAGTGAAATCCAAATGCAGGCTTTTATTAACAGAGGTGGTCAAACAGGCAAAGGTCAGATCAACAGAAAACAGGATTGGCAGAGGATAAGCAGAATCGTGGTTGTTGAACAGGCAGAAAAGTCGAGGCAGTGGCTGTAATGGGTACTCCAGTGGATAACCCTGACATATACATATCCAGGTATATGAATGGAGTTTGTTTGTGTGTGTGTGTGTGTGTGTGTGGAACTACAATAAAAAGAGAAAATAGATATAAATGAACTCACATGTATCAAGTAGTATCCAAAGACATTATCTACAAGAACAGTTTACATCATCTTTGAAGATATACTCCGATTAAATGTTACAAAAAAATTAAAAATGTTGGGACCCGGTGTTCTGAAAGTATATTTTTTTACTATAAGTATATTGAATAATTTAGGTGATGTGTTGATAAACAATCTGTATATCAAACCATCATTAAATATGAATAAATTAAAAAAGCCAGATGTTACACTCGTCAGTCAATGATTACAACAGTTTTCAATTTACTTGAACACTGAATTGAGGAACCAGACTCTTGACATGCCTGCTGAGAACCGATGAGCTGCTGATATAAACATATGAACCAAGCAGTTGACTCGTTTTTTTATGGTTTCTAATGGTTTATGTTAAAAGCTGAGATGATTAAGGTTAGTTTATTCACTTTATATGCATTAGACACGTAAAACATCTGAGTTTCACATCTTTATTGTGTGCATTTATAATATAATTGCATGATTATGTAAACAAACTGGGGCTGTAACGATTAGCTGAGGAACAAGAAGGTAGGTAGAGAAGAGGATCCAAGTGCAGTTTAAAGTTTATTCCAGTAATCCATTAGGCAAACAAACACTGGTAATAGCGAACAAATGTGGGTGGGTCCTCTCCCAGGAAAATGTTACTGGAGTAGATGCTATTTCCTGTATTCTGGAGTGTCTATTTGCCAGCCTTGTTGACAAATGCTATTTACACTAACTAACGTCTGATTGGAGCAGACAAAATTATGGAAGACACTGACTTGATCATAGCAGCAATAGTGTGTGGGTAAGGCGCATGACAGAAAGTTGACGCAAATCTACCGGAGGTTCGAATTCGCTCTAATGTTACTCCCTTTTCCCATCACATATCAGATCGAAAAGTCATTTATTTTCCAATTTCCAAATGAAGAAAATATTCGAAAAGTGTCTAGGTTAGGGACGGCTTTGTTGTCCCAATAAGGCGGCATCAATTTAATAATTTTAATACATATAATCATTTACAGTATGTCATTATTGCATACCGTTTAATGTATACAACAAAACTGAGGTGCAAATAGTGTCTCTGAATGCACCAAGTATAATGAATTTCAGGAAGTAGCAGCGTGGAAGTCAAGGCTAAGTAGTTGTAATCCTTTTTTGTATCTTTATTAAGGTAATTTATAAAAATGTTTTGAGCACTTCTTTGTTTGTTAAATTAAAGTTTTTTTAAGTTAAATTTTATGTAAAGTTACGATTGCAGCGGACGACAGTGAGTTGACCACGTTTGATGGATTTTAGACTCTCAAATCAACACTTGTCTTAACTACAATATGTAGGGGATTTTACAGTTAAAGACCTAAAAGACCAGATATGATAAATGAAGACCCGGAGTCAGAGTTTAAAATAATAATTTGAAGAAAATTTTAATAAAGAATAGTTTCATCAGCAGAAGCAGCTTCAAGTCTCACAAGGAGTTTGTAGGCCACTCTCTCTCTCCCTCTCTAGATTGGCCAGTGGTTTGAGAGGTTTGGCACTTACGGTTGAGCAACTGGTCAAGATAGGTTCTTTGATTGAAAAAGATTGGAGCAATACCAAAGGGTACTGGTCCAGAGTGCAGTCGACCGGTGCGGATCGCTCTTTAAGAAGGATGGGGAAAAAGGGACACGAAAGGGATGCCGATGTGGCCATTGTGTCAGCAATTCCAGACCTTTTAGTTGTACCCATTGGAATCAGAGGTTTCAGGGGCGATGCGGTGTTCGATACAGGCTGTACATATTCATTGATGCAAAAAAGTTTATGGGAAAGAATTAAGAAGGAGAATGAGGTTCTGGATGCTTGTATTGGCCAAAGGTTTAAGATGGCTGATGGACAAGAAAGTCGAGCCATAGGAAAGATTAAATTACTTGTACACCTTCATGATACTCATTTGCTGGTGAATATTTATGTGTTGGATGACACTCAGTTATACATACCTTTGTTACTCGGGTTGGATTTCCTTTGCGCAGGGCAGGTCACGTTAAAGCCCTATCTTGGGAAATACATTTTACAAGAGGGTAAAGAATACAAGTTCATTCAGAAAGCAGGTAGTTTATTGCAATGGGGAGAACAAGTATCTCAGGTGAATTTTTACTATGCTGTACAGGAGTCAATGTCTCCGCAGGTGTCATGCCCTCTGTTGTGGTGAAACCGATGCTGGAGAAGTGGCCATCGGTGTGGACAGAGCATAGGGGACGAACTGATATTACATCGCATAAGATTATAACTACCAATGAAGTACCAGTGCGCCAGAGAGCTTATAGAGTGTCACCTCAGAAACAAGGAATTGTAATGGAGCATATTCATGAGATACTGAAAGAGGGTGTTATTGAGCCGTCATCATGAGCATGGGCTTCCCCTGCGGTTTTGGTGCCAAAGAAAGATGGGACTTTTCGTTTCTGTGTTGATTACCGTAAGGTAAATGCGAAAACGCATCATGATGCATACCCTATGCCTTTGGTACACGAAATTTTAGAGTCTTTGCAAGGTGCTCAGATATTCAGTTCATTGGATTTGCAGAGTGGATATTGGCAGGTGGCGATGGATGTGAGAAGTAAGGAGAAGACCGCTGTGATAACACCCCAAGGGCTATTCCAATTTAAGGTAATGCCGTTTGGGCTGCGGAACGCTGGGGCCACTTTTCAACGGTTTATGGAAAATGTCCTTGGTGAGCTGAGAGGAACGATGTGATTGTTTTTTCGAAGATACCAGAGCAGCATTTACGGGATTTGGAGGCTGTTTTCCAAAAACTTCAAACAGCTAACCTTACCTTGAATGTAAAAAAGTGCCATTTCTTCATGACCCAAATAGTGTTTTTGGGACACGTGGTCTCTGGTAATGGTGTGGAAGTTGATCCAGAGAAAGTGAAGGCAATTGTGAATTACCCTCAGCCTGATGATTTGAAAAGTTTACAGCGCTTCATTGGCATGGTGGGGTGGTATCACAAGTTCATTCCCCACCTTGCAGATATCATAGCTCCTTTGAATAATCTGAAAAAGAAAGGGCAATTTTGGGATTGCCTTTGAAACTTTGAAGCAAGCATTGTTGCAACCCCCAGTACTAGCTTTTGGACCATTCATTTCAAGTATATACCGATGCCAGCAATGTTGGTTTGGGGGCGGTCCTGATGCAAAATTTGGATGGTGAAGAAAAGGTCATTGCTTTTGCCTCTAGGGCATTGATAGGAGCAGAGATAAAGTATTCAACGGCTGAAAAAGAATGCTTAGCAGTGGTCTGGGCAGTAGAGAGGTGGCGCCATTATTTGGAGGGTAATACCTTTGATGTATTCACAGACCATAGTGCTTTATCTTGGGCTTTTAATTGTCCAAAAGCTACTTCACGACTGACAAGATGGATTCTAAGGTTGCGAGCATTTTCATTTTGAGTACATTATCGAAAAGGTTGCTGTAATGTAGTGCCTGATACGTTGTCCAGGTCACCAGAGCTGCCAGAGGGTCAGGCGTGTATTGCTATGGCAAAAATGACTTGGGCAGACTTGCCTGTAACCATGAATGACATCGAGAAGGCTCAGAAAGCCGACACTATGTGTGAAGATTTAAGGCAGCCTGATGTAGATCCTATGCCAGGACGCATTGGCTACAAAGAACAACAAGGAGTTTTGTATCGGGTAGTGCCTGTCAAGTTCTACTCTGCGTTCAAGTTCCAAAGGACACTAGGACAACTCAAATTTTTGACTTAATCACTTTTAATTTTCTTTTTGGTTTTGTTAGTTGATCCACAAAATTAGGTTGTAAACCTTTAAAGACAGAAAAACAAAAGTTACCAACTTAACTAAACATTTTCAAATGTTTTAGTAAAGTTTTAACATTTAACAATTTTAACTTGTACTATCTTGTACATTTATACATTTAAACTCAAAATGAAATTAACAAACTCATTTAAACACAAAATCAATTAAATCAATGCTGCAACGTTTTCCTTAACTAATCTAGCAGCATTTCAAACACAATGAAATAAAATAAACATTTCACCGACCATTGGCGTCTTTGGACTGAACCTTCGAGTTACTTGGAGTGTCTTCTCTCTCTGAAGTTTCTATGTGTGAATGACTGAGAACCTCCATTTTTATACAGGTACTCTCAATCAATGATAATGACTGATTTGGTGATAAGCAGCCAGTTTGCTGCTGCTGGTGCACTCTGGGAAATGTAGTTTTTTAAAATCCATTCCTGAGATTTAGCTCAACAGTGCCATCTAAACATGGTGGGTCTAATTATCAACTAGTTGTTCCTGTAGAGTTGACATCACAATTCCTTTTGTACTTTCATGACAGTCCGTTTGGCGGCCACCTGGGTAGAATGAAGACCCTTTTGAGGATTTTAGAAGTGGCATGGTGGCCGTCAGTTAGAAAAGATGTATGGCACCATGTTCGAAGGTGCATTACCTGTCAGAAATACAAAGGTGGTAACAAAAAGCCAGCAGGGAGGATGCAAACAGCAGAGGTTCTGGCCCCTGGAGAAATGCTCGGTGTCGATTTTATGGGGCCGTTCCCTGTGAGTAAGTCCCGTAATACCATGTTAATGGTTGTTGTTGATTACCATTCAAAGTGGGTCGAACTTTTTCCCTTGAGGGATGCTAAGACTCCAAAAGTTTGTCAGATCCTAAGAAAGGAAATCTTTACCCATTGGGGTGTTCCAGCTTTTTTGGTTTCAGATTGTGGACCCCAGTTCACTAGTCACATTATGAACAAGCTGTGTGAATCTTGGGGAGTGGTTCAGAAATTGGCCACCGCTTATCATCCTCAAACTAATTTAACTGAAAGAGTGAACAAAGTTTTGAAAACAATGATAGCTTCGTATGTGGGTGAGCATCATCAGGATTGGGATAAATGGATACCTGAATTCCGTTTAGCCATAAATACAGCTGTTCATGAAACCACTGGTGTAGCACCTGCGCTGTTGGCTTTGGGATGGAATATAAAAAGTCCATTAGAACGTTTGATCAATAAAACACCCATACCTGATACGTCAGCATATAATGCTTTGCAAAAACAGCAAGAGATACAAGAAGATGTCCGTAGACATATTGGTGTAGCCAAATCTAGACAAGCTAGATACTACAATGCACGACGCAGAGATGTACACTTTGAAGTCGGTGATCTAGTCTGGGTTAAGGCTCATCCTCTGTCTAAAGCTGAAAGTAAATTCTCTGCTAAACTTGCGCCACGTTGGTTAGGGCCAGCTAAAGTAGAGAAAAAGTTGGGTCCCATAACGTATAGAATTTGCAGGGAGTTGAGTGATGGGAAATCAGATACAGTTAATGTGGTTAATTTGAAACCCTTTTATGGCCCTGATAAGCCGTAGGCTGGGGGGGGGGGGGGTGGATCTAATGGTGCTCATTACCTGAGTCTGTGTGATATGTTATTGAATACTTGTTTTTTTTTTTGTTTATTTATTTTTATTATTTATTATGTGCTTGGTACACATGTCATGTCCCATTTATCTCCATGTACATTTGTTCTGGGAACAATGATGTGTAGTAGCGTTTTTTGAAGAGATAAGAGGAGTTTTACAGTACTGCTAGAGATAAATGCTATAAATAAACTGAATTCTATTTTTATAACAATGTTTCCCTTTATGAGTCAGAAGATCTCTGTCTGCTGCTTGTAATTTAGGTCAGATTTGCTTTACTTCACCATGAGAATAATACAAATAAGGTAAAGGTGTCAAGTTACATAAAACAGTAGTTATCAGTGTCGTTGCCTAGCTGTGGCCGATACCTGATTTTACAGAGGGAAAATTCACAAGAAACAGCAGTATTATGTCAAAATTAAATAACCGAGAAAGAAGCTATTCCTTATTCAATTCATCTCATTATAATGGTCAGGTGATGGCGCCAAACGCACATGATCATTGTGTTAAAAGCTGCACGGACAGTCGAGTTAAAGATATTAAAAATAAATACAATTCATACAGAAATTCACACAATAATCTACACTTACTGATAATAATTTATGCTTAGTTTAATGAAGACAAAGAGGTTAACCATGGGAAACCAAATGTATATTTATTGCATTAATATAACAGTTAAGATTAAAGTACAGTAACAAGGAAATAAGTAATGTAAAGACATAAAATGACATGAATAATAATAAAACAAATAATTGATAAAGTGTTTAAATCAAATTGGAACTACATGCATCACTAATGATTATAAATGATTGAACTGAATATAAAATCAAAGTAAATAAAGCACAACACAGATGTGTGGTTGAAGTAACACACACACACACACACACACACACAGGAATTGATCAACAAACTGTGTGATTGATTTGTTCACTTCAATCTGTCTTAATTCCCTCAACTTTGAGTTAGAAGCAACAAGGAAAGAAATACAGGAACAGAACGTCAATGTCTTCTTTAAACTCTGCAGATTCACTCTCAATTTGTTGTTTAAGATCATGTTTGAAAGTGTTAAATTCAGTTTTGAAAGTCTTGTATCTGCTGGGATCATCCAGACATGTTTTCAGTGAGTCTCCATCTTCTTCTGTCTCATATTTCCTCTCTCTTCTCTGTTAGTTTCCTTGACTGTTTTTTCTAGGTTTCTCTTGATCTTCACCTTGTTTCTCTCACTCATCCTTAAACCTTCTCTGACTTTTATTGTGGAGTTTAATGAGATCTCATCGTTTACTCAATCAATACGGCTCTAGCGCTCGATCAGAAGAACCTGAACATGTTATTTCAGTGACAGAAGTTCAGCTCTAGTATTAATGTAAAGAATATACAGTCCAGGATGATTATGTTGGTACAAAAATCATGGTTTCCAAGCAAAATTAATCAAACTTCAGAATGCCTCCAATGGCATATTATACCAGATAAACAGAAAAGTAACCACAAGTCTCCTATCCACCTCATTCCAGACGAGCCTACTGCGATTTGGATTATGGGTGGCACTTCCGGTTTGGGAACTTCTATTCTAAAAGAAAAAAACGACTGAAACGAATCATTTCGAATCGTAAGGTTAAGGTACAAGCTTATCCCTCAGTTTGACTGAATGAGCTGTCATTGTTCCTTCGTGTTTTATTTTCAAACATCATGAGATAAAGTAACACTTTGTATTTGAACATGACATATTATATTAACAGCAAGAGCTCTTCTCAGTCGCTGCATTCTTTTCCTTATTATTATTTTCCTTTTTTCCTCTTTGCATTTCACTGTAATAGTATGACAAAGGACAACATGTACTGCACGGGTCTGATGTCCCGATTTAATTTACGATATATCTCGTTAATAATTCACTGGAATGAACGAAGAATCTCTGGTTTTTCTCCTCAAATCCTCACATACTATATTACATAATACAGATATATATTACTACAGCGATATTTAACCTTTCCGTTATTGCTGTGGAAAGAATCACTCTTTTGGGGAATATTCATGGTCTGTTGAACCTTATTGATGCTTTTACAGTTTGTCCTTTTCAAAGTTCCTGTTCAATGGTTGAAGGGTGAGTAGAAAATGTCATCTCATTGTACCATTTAAAATATATATATATATATATATATATATATTATTGTGTTCATAGAGCAAGCCTTTCACTGATTGTTTGTAGCTTAATGGAAGTTACACCCATAATTAGCACAAACCGTCATGGGGCGTAGAAATAAGGTGGATAAGTCACTGATTTATCATGCAGCTCAAAGGATTATGGGTAGAATCTCTCTACAGCCTATTCTGATTCATGAACACAGTTTCACTGATGAGTCATAATAAAGACTATATGGTCTCGAACCAACCCTAAACCCAGGATAGAGCGGTTGAGTGAATGTGGTCTGGACTGTGTGGATGAGGCTCATTGTGTCTATTTTGACGCTGTAGAAGGACAGAGTTCCTTCACTGTGATCCACAAACACTCCTATTCTACTGCTGATGGACTCTACAGAGAGATCAGTCTTTATGTTATTGTGTCTGAATGAGCAATTGAATTTAGAGCAGTACAGACTCCAAGACTGATCATTATATCCAAACACACACTCATTACCCCGTCCCTTCCTGTTGATGCTCTTATATGACACTGCTATACGCACATCATCAATCGCACTCCACTCAATCTCCCAGTAACTGCGTCCACACACACACTCTCTACACAACACCTGAATCACATCAAATCTGTCTGGATGATCAGGATACGACTGCTCTGTGTCAGTGAATGTAAAAACAGTGTTATTCTCAGACAGACGGAGGCGTTTATTCACTGTGTTCAGATCCAGAGTGAACTGATGGGAATCTGATGGAGACAAAACATCACAATCAGGAATTATCAATCTGTCTGATCATCATTGTAAAATATTTTTGCTGCTTGTTAAATTTACTTAATTAAAATGAGTTAAAACCACATAATTATTGAATATTTTGTCAATATTTAATTATATTGTGCAAAATCCACTTAAATACTGTATGTAAAACTACTCAGGTTACGACTGTAACCCTGGTTTCCTGAGAACAGGGAACGAGACACTTATGGGGAAATGCCCTCGCATGACTGGTATCTGAAGCAATTGTTAAATCACGACAATCCTATTGGCTGGCACCAACCTATGTCGTCATACTAGTGAGACCAGGAAGTATAACAGGAGTGCCCAGAAAACATGTCATCCGCTTGAAGTCTGAAGGGACTGACGCAGGCAGCCCAGAGGCATGGTAACAAGACGCAGTGTCTTGTTCCCTATTCTCAGGGAACCAGGGTTACAGTCGTAACCTGAGACGTTCCCTTTCGAAAGGGAACTTGCACTGGGTCCAAGACGCTTATGGGGAATGAAATACCCACGCCACCATGCCAAAAAAGGCTGAGAATAAAAATGGCATAAAAATGCCAAAGCACTCGACCACTTCTGGTCACACATTAGGCTGTCAGTGACAATAGTGCCCATGGCCAAAGCCAACCTAAAGACCTCAAAGCAGGAGGCACCTCTGAGTTATTACAGAGGACCTGACTCACCAATGCTGCTCAAGACTTGGAACCAACATCTTCAAGAGAAGGGGTTCCTTTAAGGGAGTAAGCCCAGAGGGCTTGAGAGGAACCCTGGCCAGTCACTTACAGGGGGACATAGAGTTGACCCCTAGAGCCACCAGGGAGGCTGACCTGGCTCACTTAAGACCTAGTTTAGAGAACAACCTGTCTGTTCATAGAACAGTCTCTTAAATAAAGCCCAAAGGGAACCAAATGAGAGGGACTGCAAGAATACAGTATCCAACTCTCACCGGACAAAGAGATGGGCATTCTAGGGAGCACAACTTCACAGAGCACTTAAAATAGAGCACTCTGGAGGCTGGATATTCTACATAGGGTCACAAAGGAGACAAACCTATAGATCTACCATAGGCTGGTCTGAAGGGAGATAAAACACAAAACTTCTTGATACACCTAGACTATACTAGGGGTAGTTTGTACAAGGTCCAACATTCAGAAAAATGGGTCCACCCTAGGGCTAAAACCTACCAGAGGATCGCCACCGAGGCAAACTGCTAAAGGCCAGCGCTAGGTAGTAGATCTAGAAACCTGGGGCCAATATCAGGGAGGTTATCTGATATCTAATATCTAAAATCTAGAGAAGCCTAGTGGCTTGATATCAGATTGCCTGAAAGATAGCCATCAAGGAGGCCCTCGGAGGGCCAACTACTCAGTGGCAGTCAACTCCGGCAGAAAAAGACACTAAGGGTAATACAGGCTTGGAATGCCCAACACGAGCCATGTACTCAGCATATCGCAATCTACCCTAGGAATAAGAGGAGTATTACTGCTCAAACTGAGCAACATTGGTCTTGGCCTAAATTATTCAAAATAAAGCCCTACTATTTTAACTCCACAACTTGATGAAGATCAAGGAGGTCAAAGAGGCTGGAAGACTACAGCTACAACTAAGCTCTAAAGAGCAGAGGCTTCAACATTGTTTTCTACTCTCAAACAGGGAGGAAAGCTGACTACGCTCAAGACGACCACAGAGAGGCTCAATAAAAGCCTATTTCACCTAGGTGCCTGTCTATGCCGAACACCACTAGGGAACTGAGGCTCAGCATATCGCACTTTACTCTAGTAACAAGATAAGCACAGCTCAACCTAGACCATATGAGGAGGCCACAGAGCCTGCTACTTGCATTTATTGCCCAATGCAGAGGGTGGGCCGCGGCTGGAGACAAAGGCTGGAGAGTCTTAGGAATGGAGAGGCTTTTTCAACTGAAAAAGGCCTACTCCAGCTACTGCAAGCCAGGAGGTGGAAAAGAAACGGCAGAACCGCCTCTGTCAGAACAGACACATTCCTAAAGTACTAGCCTAGGCCGAACATAGGGGCAGCCCAAAAGAAAGGCCGACTCACCCATTCATGACTTTCCTGGAGCTTAAAGGAGAAAAGAGCTAAACCTAATGGGAAACCACAGGAAGAAACTCAAGGTAGCCTAAACACAGGCCAATGCTAGAAAAACATCACAACCCGAAGCTCATAGAGTGGAGGCCTTCATTTCAACCTTAGGGAAGGTTAATCAAGGAGGCCTAGCACTAGAAAATGGTTAACTTTGCTGAAGGAAATTTTTTTTTTAAAACCTACAAACAAATCTTAAAAGAGGGTAGGTATATAGGAAGGCTGTCACGACCAACCTTCACTAAATAAGGAGCTCCAGGGCCCTAGTATAAAAATCCTCCAACAAAAGAAGCTCTATCTAAAAACTACCCCCAAACAGCCTTTAAGCAGGGAGCTTGAGGTCAATGCAAAAATACAATGGCTCTCACAGGTGGCGAGGGGACCTACAAAAACTCTACCTGAGACATGATCAAGGAGGCTTACGCTTTTAAATGTAAAAGTGACCTGCCATACTCAGCAGTCTAAATCAGGCTGGGCCCATATTCAAACCCACGCCAGACCATTAGAAGGGTTCCAAACTTTTGGAACATGCTCATCATCAGCCCAGCCTCAGGTCCGATGTAGGAGCACCTGTGGGGAAGAAAGGTAGACCACCTCGACGGAGGTACCAAAAAGTTCAGAGGCTGTGACTGGGGCATCGAGGAAAAACCCCTTCTCTTTCTCCCCGATATCCGCCAAGTTCACCCACAGGTGTCTCTCCATTGCCACCATTGCCGCATCGATCTACCGATCGCGGCAGCGGTCAGCTTTGTGGAACAGAGAGACAGATCTGTTGTGCGGCGCAACTCGGCTACTGCCTCAGGTGAAAGACCCCGACCCGAACGAGTCTTTTAGCAGATCAGCTTGGTATGCTTGGAGCACTGTCATAGTGTGCAGTGAAACACCAGCCTGACCTGCTGCCACGTATGCTCTGCCATTCAAACACAATGTGGTTTTGAGTGGTCTTGGAGGAGGAGCCAGAGCTTTAAGCGTTGATGCCCAACCACCGACGAGATAATTTGCAAAGGTCTTGAAAAATGGGGGGCATCGCCACACATCCATGCTCACGCAATCCCTCAACATTGGCATAATTTGCATTTCATAAATATTTTGTATGTTCAAGGAAATTAAAAGTTCAGCCAAATTGACTGATTTATGGTGATTCAAGTTAAAAATACTTTGTGTGAATTATCTAAAATTTTTCAGTTTGGAATCAATGTTACCTATTTTTTTTGTCAGTGTAGAAGCTGTGTAGATGTTCAAGATATCACCAGTGTTTGCAAATCATCATTTACATGATCAACTATAAAACTCTTCTGTCAATTTTCTCTCTCCTTCTACAGGAAGAACATGAACACACTCAGTGAGTTTCTCTGCTTGTGTTCTCAGTGACTTACATTGTAGGAAGTCGTTCCTGGTGCTGGGAACAAAGTTGGTGAAAGTACCTGTGGAAATCAACAGACATGAAGAGTGTGATTATCATGTCAAGAGAAAATGAACCCTAAGACCTCTCTAATATGATGATCTACATGATATGAGATGATAGAGAAGTATTTCTGAGAGCAGATGAATCTCTTGATGTATAACCCCTTATTTACACTGCACACATCTGTTGAGTCAATGCTTGTGTTTATACCAGCCGCACCGCAGCGTGTTTCAGAAACGGCCCAGAAGTGGCTCTTAGCACTGCCTCACTAAACCTAGGTGCCTGGTCTATTTATGATTGATGCCGCATCCAAGTCGCACAGTTCAAATACAAAAGCCAGTGTTCTCCTCCTGTTCACCGGCATGTATATGATGCTTTATTCGGGAAGAACACATTCAAATGACTAACTAATCATCACATCACTCCAACCAGCAGTCCTCAATCAACAATCAACATGTCTACCCAATCAGCATGAGCGGATACCTATAAATATTGACACAGTCGACACCAGCAACCCTCCACCACCCCGTCTCCTCACACTTGCCTGGTTTCTTTCCTAAACCAGAAATACGGGGGGAGTACTCTGGGTTCAGGCCAAACACCGAGTTCGGAGCCCTCTCCTCGGACAGCACACTAAATATGCATATTAATTACTCTATCTGATTATTTTTAAGTGTGAACTCGTGAAGTGAAATATAGATACAAGATAATCGCGATGCATTTTAAAATGACTAAAATACAGCTACAAATCTATATCCTTGTTATTCATTGTAACTTTATCTGTAAACTACTTAGCAATAACCACAGGTACCACCACAATTAACCCGAACAAAGCACAACCATTTAGCCAGGTTACCCATGGTAGAACCAAAACTGTTTTGAATTTACAAAACAAACTTTGTTTCAGCCTGATTTTGTTCAAAATGACATCACATCAGTTCGTTTTTCGATTTCGTTTGAAGTATATCAGGGCCTTTAGCAGGACTCAACTTAACTTGTTTATGCATAGTAAAACTAGGCATTTTATGCTCCATATATGTTTTTATTCAGGGAGGAGACAAAGTGGACATGCATGAACAAACAATCTTCCACTGACTGAGATTTCTAAAGGGAATTTGGACAGATGTACTTTTGCACTTGTGTGTGTACTCATAGTCTGCATTTTGTGTGAATGCACACTTGCATATAGATGAAATCTATGCAAGTTTTATACAAAAGGCCCCAGGACTTTACCTCTGTCTGAGATCTTCCTGAGCTCCTCTTTGAAGAAATCCTCCAGTTTGTCTCTCAGCTGACTGACAGATTCTCTCACGTCATCAAAAAAGGAGAGAGAACTGAAGGGATCGTCATTTACGTCTGTAGATTCAAGAGGAGCTGAAAGGGACTGGAAACTCTACAGACAACAGAAATCAAAAAACATCACCCTCACAACTCAGCCAATAACCTGCACTACTGTCAGATTTGAGCAGCTCTTGAAATGATCTTGAATCATTTGAATGATAAAGCATTTGCCAATAACATAAATGTTACAGATCAAGCACATCAATGGTGTTGACTTTCAGGGCTGTTTCTATCTGGAGGAGACACCAATCAGGGTCTCAACACCCCATTAACACGATAACATAATGTTGCAGCACATGGTGAATTTTTGCTAAAAACAAGAACATTTGAAGGTAAGGTATTAATTGCAGTAAAAGACAGGTAATAAGCATAACAGAAACTGCAATTGTGAGTGTCTCTGTATGTTGCCCTGTTCATGGCAGAGTGAGCACTGTTATTTGTTTCCCATCTCCAGGCTCGCCTTCATCAGGGAAGAGTGAGCCAGCATGTCCTTGATGAGATCATGGGGCTCACGTGTCTATCTAGCTGAAGGACAAGTGACGGGTCCTCCCCTTTCTCTTGTTCTCTCACCAGATCGTGAGGTCCTCCAGTCCGCTTCTTCAGACCGGGCTGAGTTTGAGAATGCTTTGATCATTAAAGAAGCCAATGCTCTCTTTGAAGCTGTGCAGGGTGACCCCCAATCTTGTCAGAAAAGCGTTTCAGGTAGCGGATCAGACTGGTGCTGCCCTGCACAAGGATCAGATCTGTCAATGCTGTTGTCAGTAGGTTCCTGGAGGCAAAAAGGCATGCAGAGGCGTTTGATAAGTTCCTCCCCCATCATGCTCAAGATATAGGGCTGCCGGCCACCCAGCCCCAACCAAGTTGGGTCCTACCGCAGAGAGAAGTTCAGAGAGGGAGGTGGTGGCGAGCCATACTCCACATCCCAGGGACCGGCTTGCCACGCCTCTACATCCAGAAAGAAGCTGGACCTCAGATCACTGATCTCAGCAAAAAAGATGTCCTGATGCTTTTGCTACAGGACCGAGGGGGTGTGCCCATCCAGGGATGTGGCACATAAAAACAACTATCAAAATGTAATCCTTTCAGATACCCTTGGGAAACTACTGGTTCATTCCCACCACCTCTGGTGTTTCGGGGGCAGCGGTGTCCAGCGAAATGTTAAATATATCATCCATCATGACCACACGTAATAATTAGTGGCCCTTTCAGAGAAGTTGGCAGCATGTAAACTACTGCCAAACATATCACCTTGGACTTTGAAAACCATAGAAAGTGGCTACAGAATACAGTTTGCATGCCGCTCTCTGCGTTTCAATGGCGTGGTCTCCACTACCGTGAAACCGAAGCAGGCGCACTTGCTGGTACAAGAATTGCAAGAATTGTCATAGAATATGTTCGCCTCCCGGAGAGAGAGTCAGGCTATTATAGCCAGTATTTTCTAGTTCCAAAAAAAAATTGAAGGTGTTGCTCTGATTCTAGACCTGTATGGTCTGAACTGCTCTCAGAACTTTCAAGTTGAAAATGTTGACAATCAAAATTATTGTCTCAAATCCAACACAAAGATTAGTTTTAAAGATCGTCCTCAAGGACTCATATTTTCATGTAGAAATTCTGCCACAACAGGAAGATCCTGAGGTTAGCTTTCATGGGTGAAGCTTACCAATATTGAGAGCTTCTATTCGGTCTAGCCTTGTCACCTCCACGTACAATATATACAATGTGTATGGATGCAGCACTGGCTCGTTTGTGACTCCAGGGCATTCACATTTTGAATTGTATATTGGCTAATTTTGGCCCAGTCCAAAGAGCTTGCTCTTCAAAATTGAGATGTCGTCTTAGCTCATTTTTTGTGAGACTCAACATCAAGAAAATCATTCTCTCTCCCCTCCAGAGGACAAGGTATTTAGAGGTCGTATGGGACTCCGTCACCATGTGAGCACAGCTGTCTTCACGCATGTTGAGTTTATCTTAAATACTTTGAAAAATGTAAATGTGAAATTCATGAGTGAAATTCCTCATGACGGTCAAAATGAGTTTGACAGTAAGACTCCAGACACACCAGACAGGACTTGATGGCTTTGTGTTTTCTTCCAGTACAGACGTCACACTGCACATCTCCAGCTCCAGTGGGAAGTTCAGTCTTCTTCAGTTTCTCCACCACTTCAGCCAGAATGGTATTTTTAGCTAAAGCAGGTCTTGGACTGAAGGTCTGTCTGCACTGAGGACAGCTGTAGACTCTCTTCTGATCCTCCTGATCCCAGAATCCTGTAATACAGCTCTTACAGTAACTATGTCCACAGGAAGTGGTCACTGGATCCTTCAGGAGATCCAGACACACTGGACACATGAACTCATCCTGAGAAAATCTGGCTTCTGCCATTTCACTGCATGAATACAGAGACACAAACTCACAACAGCTCAACTACACTGCAGTTTCTCTTTCCCTGAACTCATGTGATTCCTGATTCCTTGTTTTGTGTGAGTGACGTGTGCAAAATGGGTTTATCTGCAAAGCAGATAAAGCAGGTTCCAAGTTCAGATTCCATCATACTCCCACACACCTACACATTATTTTAATTGCAAAAACTTTTCTCAGTTGATTCAGGTGTGTTCAGTAACAGCTGGAACTAAACTCTGTTGTGTCTCTCCAGGAATAGAAAGAGGAACCCTGCTGTAAAGTCACTGATAATAAAACGTCCACTAGATATCAGTCTCAGACAGTCACTCAAAGAACAAGTTATTCAAAATCAGAACATCAATGACTGTAGCAATACTGCATCTTAATTACTACGCTTGTACACCAGGACTGTAAAGTGTGTCCATTTACTTCATTACCTTAATTTCTAAAACTTGTACGCAGTGTTGTAAGAAATGTCATTTCCCAGGTTTAAACTATATATAAAAAAAAGTTCTTAGCAAACGGGGGTCTCGTGATGTCATCAAGATGAACTTTTTGCTCTCCTACTCACCACGACCATAAATGTAGGAATCATTTTTTTTGTTGTAATCTTTGATAATCTTATGTGATCAGTGACTTATTTAGAATGATGATGATGCACTGCACCTCACACTCACACACCTAGAAGGAAAAAGAAAAACTACACCAGATTGCTGTTTATAGACTTAAGTTCAGCATTCAGTAGTTATCCCAATGAGGCTGGTTAGGAAATTGTGCCTAATAGGAATGATCATTTCCCTCTGCAGTTTAATCCTGGACTTTCTGATTAACAGTCTGTCAGTATTGGAAAGAACTCAATCAAGCTGAACACTGGTTTGTAAGTAAAAATGTATATATTTTGATGATGTTGTATAATATCAAGGAAATGTAATTACCCTGCCTCCTTGTTAATTGTAGATGTCTTTTTGCTGCACATATTTAGACAATGTATTGGATATAATGCACTGCTGGCTTACAATGTAATTTGTTTTTGTTTGTTTCTAAGAAATGCCTTACACTGTATTGGCAAAGATTTACAGTAAATGTGTAAGTGTGTGTGGCTATCCATGAGAAAGCCGAGAAGAGTTTGTGGACACAAAGAACTGTGGTTCTACTAGAAATTTAAAAAAATCAGCCATCTTGGTTGAGATTACTCGAGTTTAAGGACATGAAAAGCCTGCAAGGCCTTGTAAAAGATCTTGGAAACCAGGAAAGTTACAGCTTACGTTAATCAACAAGATTAGATCCTAAGACAACAGGGGCCGTATTCACGAAACATCTTAAGGCTATAAGTAGCTCCTAACTTGGCGATTTAGGAGAAACTCTTAAAAATAATGGCTGTGTCAGTCCTAAATTTAGGGCTCTTTAGGACTTTTTGCTCAAAGTGTATTTCACAAAGCATTTTAGCGCTAAAACTAGCTCCTAAATATGTGAAAAGTTACGAGTTGTCAAGAGGACTTGTCTCTATTCCTTAGTAAAAGTTGGTCTCAGCAGCTTTGTGAAAAGGTTTTAACAGAAAACTCTTAACTTTTGCTGCTATTTAGAAGAACTCTTAGTGGTAAGATAATTTTGTTTATGAATACCTGAAGTATAAAAGACTGATGAGCTGATTGAGCTGAGGACAAGAAACCCAGAACTGAGGACAAGTAACCCAGAACTGAGGACAAGTAACCCAGAGCTGAGGACAAGTAACCCAGAGCTGAGGACAAGAAGCCCAGAGCTGAGGACAAGAAACCCAGAGCTGAGGACAAGAAGCCCAGAGCTGAGGACAAGTAACCCAGAGCTGAGGACAAGAAGCCCAGAGCTGAGGACAAGCAACTCCAAGCTGACCCCACCTTTGATTCAACCTTTTGTTTATTAGAAAAAGTAAAATAAATTTAATTGATTACAAAAACTGCCCTCCGAGTGCTTTAAGACTTTGAATAGGAACACACCACAGAGAAGTCTTCTAACTAAATTGTAAGTAATTTAAAGACACAATATGTAAGTTTCACAACTAGACGTCAATTATTCCAAACAGAACAAGCTTGATGACTTGTGTTTTTTTTTACTTCCGGTTGAGTGCATTGTCTGCCGCTGCTCGCCGATCCTGTTTTTATCAGTTTTATTTTATTTTATTGGGATTTCGAGCTGTGGGAACCGACATTTCATATTAAACGAGTCATCTCCATCTCGAGCTGAGCTGGTGCTAAAGCTGACCTGGGAATTTTGTTCCACTGCTGCTGCCGGGCTGCTGGAGCTTGTAAGTCTTGGTGAATCCGCGCTGCTGTTTACCTTGTCATCTGGTTGTCAGCGATTTGGTGCCGTATTGGTGTCTTTGGACTCATCGACGCTGAATCTCCTTTGATCCTGTTTTCCGTGGCCTGTATGTTTTGGATTATTGTCTCCTGACTTTCACCTAGACTCTTCATCGTTACTTTCGACTGAATTACGCCCGGACCCGGTCATCGGTGAGTGACGATCCCTATGGGACTTCAAAAATGAATTTGTTCTCCGTCTGCTGGCTTCTTCTGTCTGCTAGAAGTATCGTCTCCTGGAATAGTGAACGACATTTCTCTTATGTTTTCTCATCTTTACCAAGTATGGCAATTACTTTTACATCCTCTGAACTTATGCGATTGAACAATCGGTCAGTAACACGCTTGTCATCAGACATTTATCTACGGTGTGCTGATCTAGGGATTCAACTACGACTGCATTACCGGGCAATATTCCTGTAATTTTGTCCAATGAGCGACGTCGCAGCGTCGTCTCTTGTCTCAGTGCGGGGTGAACTTCAACTTACTTCGCTCGTTGCCAGAGATGCCACGTCCCGATTTCGCTCCGCGAGAATCTAATCAGCCAGAGGTTAAAATGGCCTTGTTAAATGCAGGATCAGTATCAAACAAGACATTTCTGTTAAATGACTTCTTTTTAACAAACACTCTGGACTTCCTGTTCAAAATGACTTAAGCCCTTTATCTGAACTTTCCCCTGTACACTGGAAGTTCTAGGGCAACTATAATAGTTACAGTCATGGTGGAGGTGTTGCTGTCATTTTTATCAGATCTTACCAGTTGATGCTTACACTAGTTTTGAGGTCTTACTGTGTAAAGTAGAACTTACTAGCCCATCGCTTTGTGTTTTGATTTATAGACCACCAAAAGTTAACAATGACTTTTTAAGGGAGTTTTCAGATTTTCTATCTAATGTGGTTTCGAGTACTGACAAGTTGTTGATTCTTGGTGATTTTAATATACATCTTTGTTGTCCCTCGAAACCTCTTGTAAGAGATTTCGTCCATCTTTTAGACTCTTTTAATCTCACACAACACATATCAGGACCAACACACAAACTAGGTCACACGCTTGGTCTAGTTTTATCATTAGGCCTTGATATCAGTAATATATCTGTAAGTGATGCTGGGTTGTCTGATCACTGGCCAGTTTTGTTTGACAGTGTGATTTCCTGTCCTAGTCCTGTAAACCTAATACTTACCGTTCAAGATCTATTAACCCCTCCACTGCGTTGCAATTTATGGATGCTCTTTTGGCTCTTCCAGCACATAGTGATGTGATATCATCACAGGATCAGAATGTTGAAGAGCTGGTAAATTGTTTCAATTCTTCATGTTCGGAAATTTTAAACGTAATTGCCCCTTATAAAACTAAAATACTGAAATCAAATAATCAACCATGGTTTAATAGCGACAAATTACAAGTCTCATATCAAATCTTACAGAGTAACTTGTCCAATTTCCAAGAAGTAGTTTCCTTGGAAAGGGCAAAATACTTCTCTAACATAATCTCAAAATATTCCCATTGCCCAAAGATACTGTTTTCTACATTAAATTCAGTATTAAACCCTTCTAGACCGGCCGGTCCAGAACCTAGTCTAGACATATGTGAGAAGTTTTGCAACTCCTTTATAAACAAAGTCACTGAAAGTAATTTAACTCAGAAATATAAATTTGCAAATACTTGTCCCTCTGCTTTTTCAAATTTTCAGACTATTTCACACTCTGAGCTGTTGAGCATTATCTCTAACATGAATCCAACCACTTGCTCTTTTGATGCCATTCCCACAAAGTTCATAAAGGATGTCCTGTCCTCTGTGTTGCCAAGTCTTCTTTCTATTATCAATAGCTCTTTACAAACGGGTACTGTATCCTTTTGCCTTGAACAGGCTGTGGTCCATCCTTTACTCAAAAAAGCTTATCTCGATCCTTCTGATTTTAATAACTATAGGCCCATTTCGAAACTTCCATTTTTGCACAAAGTTCTGGAAAAGTGTGTACTAAATGAAATTCCCCCCTACTTAATCTCTAACAACATTCTGGATCCTTTTCAGTCTGGCTTCAGAGCTAAACACAGTACTGAATCTGCACTTTTGAGGGTAGTAAATGACCTCTTACTATCTGCAGACTCTGGCAACTGTACTATTCTTCTATTATTGGACTTAAGTGCGGCTTTTGACACTGTGGATCATCGTATCTTGTTACAGAGATTGGACCTTGAAGTTGGCATTCGTGATGGATTGGTTGGATTGGCACTAGATTGGTTTGCATCATATCTCGCAAACTTATTGGTGGAAATTGGAGAATTTTCGTCAAGCTCAGTTCCCGTCACTTGTGGGGTGCCCCAGGGCTCAATTCTAGGTCCAATCTTATTTTCCTTATACTTACTCCCTCTTTGTTTCATCTTTGAGTACCATAAAGTCTCATATCACATTTATGCCGATGACACTCAGCTCTATTTTCTGTTAAAATCAGGTACTGATTCAGTCTCCTCTCTGCCAGCTTGTTTAGAGGACATTAAGGCTTGGATGGACAATAATTTCCTTCAATTAAACCAGAAGACGACTGATGTTGTATTGTTTGGCCCTTCACACCTTTTAAATAATATAAGTTCTACCCTAGGCCCCCTTCAGGATAACATTCATGATAAAGTTAAAAATCTGGAAGTTACCTTTGACCCTGAGTTAAAATTTGATAAACAAATCAACTCTGTAGTTAGAGACAGTTTAGGGGCAGCTTAGGGGACTTCGCAAGTTGAAAAATATTCTGAGCTTTAGTGATTTGGAGGCCGTTATTCATGCGTTTATTTCAGATGATATGATATGTTACAAAATCTGGACTTAAATCCAGAGGTGACAGAGCTTTCTCAGTTCTTGGTCCTAAGCTCTGGAATTCCCTACCCTTCTCTATTAGACTTTGCCCTACTCTTTCTACATTTAAATCTTCTCTCAAAACATACTTTTTTTCTCAGGCATATGTGTAATTTGATATTAATTTTTTAGTCTTAAACATTGTTTTATATTGCATGATGTTCCTGTCTTAATTTTATTACTTTTGTTTTGATTTCTTTTCATATTTTATTATCAGTGTTGAAATTCTATTGTGCGAGTATACTTTGTTTGGTATGTTGTGCAGCACTTTGGTCAGCATTTATGCTGTTTTAAAGGGCTCTATAAATAAAATTGACCTTGACTCCATGAATGAGTGTTTAATCACAGGAGTTGTCGTCTTTAACTCCACAGCTAATGGAAAGAAATCCGACGGACTTGGGCAGAAATCATGTTCATGGATGAGCGTAAATGCTGATTTATATTTCTACACAGGACCTACGATCTATGCCATACGCTAAATGGTTTTCATTTACGCTTCTGCGTTGCTGTTCGTATCAATTTTTCTTTTTGACCTAGCAGCTCAATCACAGCGCTTGAGGTCCACGTAGAATTGACGCGTTATTACATTTTTGGAGAGGTGTACGTAAGGCTACGCGTGCTACAGCGGAACGAGGCCACCTGTGATACACACCGGTCTCGAGACCAGTGGAGCTTTTATTATGTACTTCAGTTGGCCACTTCCGCTCTTTTTCTTGCGTATGTGGAGTGTTTTACATGGTTAAAACGATTATGCTAAATACATTTGAGTGAAAGTTACTCTATGCGTTCGCTCAGTGGTTTAAGAGACTTGTTGCTCATTGCACTCGATCGATATTAAAATATCATATTAATAAATGCTGGATGGCTAAATGACATGCAATTAATTTAAATGTATGATGGAGAAAGCTCTCGCTGATTATTCTATTTTAGCCACGCAATACAAAATAGTGTTCGTAAAAACACGGTACTCGTGGTAAATCGAGAAAACGAGACAAACAATAATACTGAGTTGAACTGTATAACAATAATTTGTATCCAAACAGTTGCTCACCTGTCTAATAAAACACTTAATATATTAAAGCGTCTTTGTTGTTTCCATGGTTTCTATGGAAGTAAAACTGAAAATCGAGGGTAACGTGGACATGACAGGGGACACCGGGACACTGTCCATAACACTAGTTAAAAATCTCATTTTGCTGGATTTAAACATTGTTGGAAATGTTTGGGATAATATAAGCTCACAAGTCAAATAAAATATGTAACATTGTTCTAGTGGTTTTTTGATCATTTAATCCAAAAATCTTACATATTGTGCCTTTAAAATGCTTATAATTTAGGCCAGAATCAACTTTACCTAACCTTAAAATAATAAATAATAAGGTTAAAGGAGTTAAGATCAAAGAACACAAGCATAAATGTTTAAGCAGAGTTTGTACATTGGGAAATTAAGCATTTTTCTATTGGTAGATCTCTCGTAATTTCCTTTCCAGTGAATCAAAGAAGAAACAGGAAATGTACTTATTTTTCTATATTATTAAAAGAAAAAACATATTTATGTCCTTTCATTTTAGAAAAAGAATTCTCTTTTTAAGATGAAAATGGGATGACCAGAGCGAACACGGACTATTCATCAAATCTGTACTTTATTGAATTAAACCAGATAAATCAACCGCCTTCATATTTGATAAATGTTAATATATGACAAAAAAAAAAAACATATATATGGCAATGAGATTAATAAGGCTTCGGTCAGGGATAGGCAAGTTCAGTCCTGCAGAGTTTAGCTCCAACCTTAACCAAACACATCTGAACAAGATAATCCAGCTCTTCAGGAATACTAAAGCTCTTTTTCCAGGGATGGAGCTGAACTCTGCAGGACCGAACTTGCCTACCCCGGCTTAGGTAAACGATTGTCGCATCAGATGATTGGTAGTCGTTCATCATCGCACATTCACCACTCCATATTATACAGCCCTTCTATGAGCAGAACATCAGACCATGTGGACGCGACCGTATGCTCCTCATGATCAGTCAACAGCTACACCTGCACTGCTGCAGTTTGAGAACTGAGAGTTTGTCTCAGAATAGTGCAAATATTTCACTTCAATTACAGATTTTTGCTCCCCAAAGCGTACATTTCTCAAATGACAAACAAATCCCCCATCAAACACACCAAATGCTGCCCAACTAAATAAGATACACAGAAGAATATAGACCAAAGCTCTGGATCGACAGGAAGCTCCTTCACTCAGGGACCGAGTGTCTGCTCCAGCGACGCTCATGTGCCATAGCGATCCTAGAGGAAAACACAGAGGAACGGCGTCAGTAGCGCGGATCCAGACGGATGAACGGGTCGGTTAACGGTTCAGCAGACGCTAACCTGTATAGAGGACACGACTCCGCTGGCCATGCCCGACAGCTTTCCCGCCACTGACCGCACGCCGCTCTTCAGCTGCATCATGTCCGGCACGGCGGGCATCATGTTACTCAAGCGGGATGAGCCGCCGGACACTGAGACACAACCATAATCAGATAAATCACTTCCAAGAGTCCATTTTGATTTCATGGTGACTAGCGCAGCACTG